>NQII01001444.1:346784-374338 GCA_002778355.1 Clitarchus hookeri | reverse complement strand
ACACACACCACACACACAAACACACACGCGCGCACACACACACCACACACACAAACACACACGCGCGCACACACACACCACACACACACGCACGCGCGCGCACACACACGCATATATATATATATATCTCTGTGTGTGTGTATATCTATATTTGTCCACTCATTTCATTGCCTTCGTTCGAAAAGCTCGAGTGTTTGTTTGTATTTTTTTGTATCAAAATAGGATAGTAATGCTGTTTGTTGGTGCATTTGTTGATGCTTGATAATGGCATAAACACCCTAATAAAACGAGTACAACAGTAAACTAAAATGCATAGCTGTAAAAACCTGAAATATTTATTTACGCACGTTGTTCAAGGTTTGAAATGTAAGTATTTAAAAAAATAAATTGCAATTTCATCAGCGGTCACTTTAGTTTAGGGTTGCCAAGGCGCCGCGATCGGGCGCGAATGACGAAGGTTCACATCTCGCTCGGGCCTTCCCGTTTTATTTTACGTTAACATTAACTGCTTGACGCACGTAGAGTCAAACGAATATTTAGTAGCACCGAATATTCTTGTGATAAACAAATAACAACAAAAAATAACTTGGTTTCAACAACAAAAATATTTCATTGCCATCAGTTAATTTGGTTTGCGCCAAACAAACATTGTTTGATCCAACACAACCTTTTCTCAGCGCAGTTTCCCAGCGTGCCTGCGTGTACTGTGGATCATCCCTGACATTTAACGGGTTTAAATTCTTCGAGTGATTAATTTCAGGGAAGAAGGGGTGTGGTGCCAACCCACGCGGGTGAAATACGGGCGTAGGCGGAAGCCAAGAAAACCCCTTCCAAGAGGCTCGTGGGTGGTTGGTTCCAGTAAAATTAGCTTTTGAAAAAAACAGCGATTCGCAAGGCCGAGCAAAGTAGTTCGTTTTACTTGGAAGAAGACGCCAGCAAGGTCGCGGGAGGCGTAGAGTTTCCGAAGAAGACTGCTTCAGTGAGAGTCTAGCGACAAAACAGCGTGGTTTTTCTATACACTCTGCTAACACTGCATTATACAGCCAGTTCTCCGAGAATTAACGACTGTCATTAGTACAGCCAGTGACTTTTCGCGAAAAATCGGAGCACACAGTAAACTTCAATAATGTATACACACCTCAGCTGTTGTCATACCTCCATTGGCTGCTGGTGCCGTGTCCGTCTTTGACCAAGCCACTCAGGACTAAGTTACTCCGACACTGAACCTTCGTGATTCGTGCGCAAACGGTTAACACGGGCCAGAACATTCTTTAGCCAATCAAATAAGCTGGATGACCCTACAGAGCTTTGGACTTTATCTTGTCTCGAAGTCTTTTCGCGAAATATCACTGGCCCTAGGTATGCTGGTATGGTTAGTAAGACGTAGTTCTTATGTAGAATATTATTAAAATGAGTTTCCTTACGTTTGCTTTTAAAACCAAAGTTAAATTATTTAAGTTTACAGGAATGCGGTGTTGGAAACATATTTAATTGTTATGCGTGGGAGTACTTGTTTATGATTGTCGGTTCAGCGCATAGATGCGACGTGTTGGCTTCCGTTTGGCGCCCTCCTTCAGACTCCTTTGCGTTTTGTTTACATGTGGCGGAAGGATACGTAAGAAGTAGCCCAAAAGTAGAACTTCGGCAGGGTCTAGTAAAGTCGCACGTACCTAACCACGATCAGACTATAGCTAGAGACCTGAAGAAAAAAATTCGTGAATTCATACTAGGTCAAACTTGACTTTAAACACATGTACATGTATGTTATTTATGCATTTGGATCACAGTTAATTAGACACGCCCAGGTGAACTCTGAGTCGATAACAGACCTGCAAGGATATAAGCACCGCATCCCGTGCCACCTGGTCTGAGGTAAAACTGACTACGCACCAGGGCAGCAGCCAATGAACAAACAGCTGACTTTTGAAAGTACCAACGTTTAAAACGAAATTTTCCTGTCTCTAATAACAACGTTATTCGACACTTCCCGGAGAACGCTTAACCAATAACAGACATGCAACGAACTGCACGCCCAGTCCTCGTTATATTACCCTGGCAATGAGAAACCAATAAATAGATACAGTCATTTCTCGCGCAATATCTGAGCACATAATAGATTTCAATACTCTAAGCACAAACATAAAATTTTTTATTTTGCCATTGGTCGCCCTTTGCATGAGAAACCGTTTCTGTTTTTAACCGGGCCAATTATAATTCAAGAACTTTGGCAGTGAACCATAGTGGTTCTCGTAATAAGCGCAATATGTCAATGTAGTCAATCGAGAAAGGCGAACAACCATACAGCGTTTTGAAATATAACTTGTGTCTAAATCTGTTCGCGAAATTTCACCGCCCCTACCAATGAACAGCCGGTATCTGCGTGACGGTACATACGACTGTGAAGTCTAGCCTGCAGGTCACTGGACTCGCGAACTTTGCACGTCTCTTCTTAACTACAGCACTCACGCGCTTCCAGGCTTCAGGCGCGCCAAGTACATCTTACCAAACAACACCCTCAAGGAAAACCTTCCCCCCGCCAAATTGTATCCTTGATGTTTCTATCTTCTTAATATTCTGAAAAAGGTAATTCCGAAAGTACCTCTATACCCAACTGGCTATACATAGACACCTGAAGAATTCGCGGATTCGTTTTAGGACAAGCTAGAATTCAAAACACATGCGTTTATAGAACTTAATCCATTGGCCCACGCCGTATTTGACACTTCCTGGAGAATTCTGGTCCAATCGTCACACTGTGACAGCAGACAACCAGTGTACACTAAATATCGGCATATTTGTACATAAGACTGTAGAGTCTAACCTGCAGGCCATTGAACTCGTGATTTTTTCCTGTCTCTAGCTATACATCGACATCCTGCCTGCACACAAAGCAGGTATCCTTCGGTAATTGGCCGGGTGCATGTGTGAGGATACACTCTCTATTTGACTGGGTGTTTCGAAATTAAGTTACTCCGGCAATGAACTTCCGTGATTGGCTGGCAGGACACCTCAGACGGGTGATAGTCAAAATAATCCAACCACCAAATTTTTTTCTGAACCAACGTGTTTTCCACTATAACTAGGTGTGGAATCCTTTCGCGAAAGACAGGTGGCCCTAGCTATTGACCTCACACAGCAGAACAGGCATGAAGGCTGAACAAAGAACTCGAACTTACGTCACCCAAGCGAACCGGGTTCGATTCCCGGTGGGGTCGTTCCCGGATTTTCGCGTGTGGGAATCGTGGTGTACGATGTCGCTGGTCGGCTTGTTTTCTCGGGGATGTCCCGTTTCCCCCGCCCTTGCATTCCAGCGCACGCTCCATACTCGCCTCGTTTCACCCTCATCGGTTCTCAAGACCTCGATGTTAAGGCGCCCGTCTACCTGGCGCTTGAACTGCGTTGCAGAGTGTTCCAAATACACGTTTTTCAACGAAACTATTAAGCGTGCGTCCAACGTGCTGATCTACGAAAAGAACACACACTTCAGACGAGAGCTGTTAAGTACTTTCAAAATATCACGTACGTTAGAAACATCAATTCAGAGTACTCCAAAACCGCTAAAAAAAACGGCCTTTCCAAGGCGCTGTAGCTCAAAATGCACGCATCAGATACATACAAAACTACTATAGGGGCCTGCACTGAACCTTCCTAAAGACTTCCCACTAATAAAATAATATGGTCACCGCTGAAAGTCCCATAGGTACACGCAGCACGACGAGAACACTGCACACCAGTTCAGAGCCTTGCGCTTAGCGGCGATGGCGTACTTAATGCGCGTGGCAGTGTCGCCCTTATCGCTCTCGCGCTTCTCGACCTAAACGTGGGAAAAAGTTCCAGGTAGACGGGCGCCTTAAGAGCCACCCAAGTCTCTTCATTCCACTCCACGCTGATTGGCGGACGGCTATTCAACATTTTGCTGTTCAACGGTACAGGCGGCTGTTCTACGTGTTTTTCTTCTTCTAAAGCCTTTCAACCCCAGTGTCCAGAATCGTGGGCGTGTTGCAAGTGAAGGATGTTTATGACCGTCGCTGTACACAGAAAGGACCCAGTGCCCAGTGTTTTGTACGTCATCCTCGCGAGTCATCAGATTTGCCTAAGTTTCTGCTGCTCTCGTTTGTGATGATAACGTAGAACACGCAGCATGGATGTGAGAACGCACCCTGGACACAAGTACAGTGCAGATCAACACGATTGCAACACTTGTGCTTGGAAATTAATCCGGCACCGGATGGGTTAAGTAACGTGTCCCCCTTGCTGTACACATTACATTTTCATTTCAGGAGTTGCAAAAGAGGACATTTATGGCCTGAAAAGTACTTGCGAATTCATTTTAACACAACAACTGACAATTTGGAACCTATGGGAAGGGTTCAAGTTGATCCGTGTTACGAGAAGCAACCAATTATAAAACAGGTGACGTATCAGCAGCAACCAATAGCATTGCCCGGGGGAATCGCGTTTCCTGACCTTGCACAACAACGGGCATCATTTAACATAACCTGCAAAATGCCTGATGTGAACGAGTAATGAGTGAGTAAGGGAGTGAAGATATTTGGGCGGCTCTTAACAACGAGGTCTTGAGAGCCGATGAGGGTGGAGTGAGGCCAGTATGGAGCATGCGCTGGAATGAAAGGCCGGGGGAAACGGGAGATCCCTGAGAAAACCCGCTGACCAGCGGCATCGTAAGGCACTATTCCCCACATGTGAAAATCCGGGAACTGCCCCACCGGGAATCGAACCCGGTTCGCCTAGGAGGGAGGCGAGTAGTCTAACCACTACACCACCGTGGCCCCGTGAACGAGTTTACTCGGGATAATATGTCAAGTCCCCCCTCCCCTGACTTCAGGTAAAACCCACTTCCCCTCCATTAAAGTCAGCGTTGCAGTTAAGGACGTCGAGCTAGAGGAAGGTAAAGTGTATCGCCGTGGCGTAGCGCGGAAGTATCTGTGCTGGGAAGTGGGTAGGAGGACGACGGCTAGGCGCCTTCTCGGAAGTGAAGCCACCCCTAATGGACGCGCGGCGTCTTCTGCCGGTGTGACTAGGGCGTCGCGACGCCACAGGCGTGGCGGAGACACTGCATACATCCCATCGCGCGGTCGACTCCAAGAATAGATCGCGTCCTGCAGCGCCTCCAACCCTTGCCGGAGAATAGGCTTCTATAAAGACATATAGTGCGTTCACGGTAAATTGAGCACCTTTTAAAAACGCCGCTTAAGACCTATAGGTAGGGGTAGTGATATTTCGAGAAAATATTTCGAGACAAGATACAGTCCAAAGCACTGTAGGATCATCCAGCTTCTTCGATTGGCTAAAAAATGTCCTGGCCCGTGTTAACCGTTTGCGCACGAATCACGAAGGTTCAGTGTCGGAGTTACTTAGTCCTGAGTGGCTTGGTCAAAGACGGACACGGCACCAGCAGCCAATGGAGGTATAACAACAGCTGAGGTGTGTATATAGTATTGAAGTTTTCCATGTGCTCCGATTTTTACGCGAAAAGTCACTGGCCCTACATATATGCTATTCACTATCAATTGAGCACTTTTGAAATCAACTTTTTGACTCGCCTCCCACCTAGGCAAACCGGGTTCTCTACCTGGCGGGGTCCCGGATTTTCGCATGTGGGAATAGTGCTGGCGGGTTTTCTCTGGTATCTCCCGTTTCCCCTCGCCCTTGCTTTCCGGTGCTCCTCCATTCTCACCTCAACCACCCTCATCGGCTCAAGATCTCGTTGTTAAGAGCCACCCCAAATCTCTCAACTATAAACTCGGAGGTTTCATTCAAAAAGTTTGAAAATACTGCAAATAGACATAACGTTTAAGTGGCGCTCCTGTCCTGGCATGGAGGGGGTAGTTGGGAGAAACGTCGAACGGACGCTCGGCGTCTCCCAGAAGGAATTCTTCACATGTAGGAAACGTGGCTGACGTTACCAATGTCTTTCTTATACATTTACGTCTACACTAATTTAAGCCCACTCTTCAAGGTTATTTTATCTTTTAAATCTAAAATTTCTCTCTTTACCAGCAAAAATCGAAGTCAGCGTAAGAAACACTTGTGTTCAGACCTGTCGCGGCAAGGTTGGCCTGAAGCAGACGCTCCTGGCCACGGGAATGGAACTACTTTTATTTAGCACACACTGACAAAAAAGGTGTTTTTGAATCAATAGAGCCACATGTTTTATCGCGAAAATATTTCAGGACAAGTTGTGTTCCAAAACAACTTAAGTTCAGAAACACTTTCGTGATTAGCTCATCTGAATTGTTACGCATCTCATGTGCCTGCCCGAGAATCACGAGTGGTCAGTATCGGAGGAACTTAATTCTGATTGGCTACTCGTGTAGCAGTCAGTCTCCACACAAAGACAAGCGCCCAGTTGTGAAATGAAGACTGCAGGTGTGCACATATAGGATATTGAAGTCTAGCTTCCTCGTAAATCTTTTCGCGAAAAAACATGTGTCCTTATGAATCAAACAAAATGTGTTTGGCGCAACCAAGTTAATTGTTTGTAAAGGATCAATGAAATATTTTGTTGTTGTGAGCAAATTACTTTGTTGTTCCTATTTGGTTGCTCCAAAGACTTAATTGGTGCAACAAAAGATTCTTTTTTGTTTCTACGTATATTAAACAGTTTCTGTTAATATAAAAAATTTAAAGCCCGACCGGGATTCAAATTTAGAACGTCTCTGCCTGAATGCTGTGGCCTAGCTCCCTCAGCTAATCCGACTTCGGAAAAGAATTGAATGTTGGTAAATACATACATTTAAACTTCTCATAAACGCGCGAAAATAAATATTTGAAGTTGTACAGCTTTAATTTTTAGTTTACTGTTCAACTTGTTTTGTTAGGATCCTATACCGTTATTAAGCATCAATAAATTCATTAACAAACACTGTAACTATTCTAATCTTGTCACAAAAAAGGCACACAAACTCTCAAGCTGTATATTACGAGCGAAGGCAATCAAATTAGTTCCAAACAAATATATACGGTTGATTCGACAAAACATTTTGTTGACAGTCTAATTTATTTTGGCCCAACGCTGGGGTTTTGTTTATTCAAACATGTATTTTGTTAGATGAACAAAATTAAATTATTAGTTGCTTTTCAAGTTTAGTTTACTCGACAAAACATTTTGTTGGGACAATTAAATATATTTTTGACCTTACACAAACAAATGGCTTTGTAAGCTTTTCTCTCAGTTTATTGCGTATCGTGGAAGTAACGGAACACGGCTCTGTCCAGCGCCTTGCAGCACAAAACGCCACTTGCTGGCCTACCGTGTACGTGTGGTTGCATTGTCCAGCCACACAGGCGAACAGTCTTCATTACAGGCTGTGTGCTATAGAATGAAATACCGCCGTATCAATGTTACGTATTTCCTCCTTGTTGACAAAGTGTGATAAGCCACAAGAAAGCTCCATGGTTTTCGACTGTCAAGCTTAAGGGCTTATAGGGCGTACAAGATAGCCCGGCATGCCCGTGGCTGTGCAAGTAAAGAAACATTAGTTAAACGCATTTTTTTTTAAGACAACACGAAAAAAAAAATTACCTGTGTTCAAGTCAATAGGTAGGTGTACAGGTGTACGCCATAGACTGAAGATGAGGTAGAGCGATCTCTCTGGCTGCGCACAACCACTCTACACGCCCCAACAGTGATCTCTTTTCTGCCAACACGTCTAGCAAAAACGGCATGGATTTGATTTGAGATTACAACACTGATCAGTAAACAAGTGATTTGAGATGTAAGAATATTTCCTTTAACCAACTTGTAATGCAATATGATAAAATTCAAATTAGCAGAAGTATTATATTCATATGAAAGTGATTGTCTTTTGAAAATTGAGATATAAACAAAATGTGTTCATTACTGTTAACTATATGACCTTGGCAGTTGTGTTCCTTTGGGGTAGGTCAACGTTGGGTACATGCGCAGAAGACGAGTAATCGGCCTACCTCATCTTTAGTCTATGGTGCACACTGCCCGTTTCTGGAAAAAAAAAAAAGGAAATACACCGAAAAAAAAACAGACAGTTCTCATGACAAAAAAGCTATATATACTCTGAGATTACACTTGCCGTTCGTAGAAGTCGAAGTTTTTCACTCAGAGTGTGGTGTGCAGTAGACCTCCTTTCCCTTCCGCCTGCAGCTTGTTGACACAGAATAATTAACAATACAGAGGCGAAACAGCAGCAAACTCCAGCCGTCAAAATGGCGTCACTGGCCAGCCACATGTAGGAACGCCGTTCGCCAATCAGCGCCTGCCAGCCAGCAGCCCAGCCAATAGGGAACCTCCGGCAGCACGCAGTAGCCAATCAGACACGACGTCCGTCGCAAAGTCTTGCGCAGTCAGCCAGCGAATGGGCACGTCCACATCAAATAACTCGCCACGATGTTTCGCCTCTCTATACTTACCTATTCTGTGCTCTTGTGAGGGCGTATCAAGCAAATGCAGTGACGGGCTGAACTCATTTGTAAAGCAAAGTTCTACCTGCCATGAAAACATCAGAACTCCACTAAATAACATTTCTCTCCCAAACGGAGACGTGCGTTCTGATTTCGCAGCAGTCAGTAAGCAAATTAAAAAATATCTCAACCCGTTCAGTTTGGGCCGCGGTGGTGTAGTGGTTAGAGTACTCCCTCCCATCTAGGCGAACAGGGTTCGATTGCCGGCGGGGTCGCCCCCGGATTTTCGCATGTGGGAATCGTGCCGGACGATGCCGTTGGTCGGCGGGTTTTCACGGGGATCTCGCCCATCCCCACCCCCGGACCTTGCATTCCGGCGCGGCTCCATTATCACCTCGCTCCACCCTCATCGGCTCTCAAGACCTCGATGTTAAGAGCCGCCCAAATGTCTTCACTCACTCACTCTCTCACTAAACCGATAGCTGTATAAGAACCCTACATTGACCGCTTAAAATTATGGATAAACAGAACACACGCGAAGATTGTTTATGCTTTATTCCACCGCCGCCACAATTCTCCCTTACAGCCGGACGTGACCTTGGGGCGTTTAATATTGTTTGCAAGGGAGGCTCCTGAAACTCAATTATTGTGCGGTGAACCTGTGCACAGTACAGCGCCTGTCAAATACATTCTTCACGTGCAACACAGGCCCCTGAAGGGGTCGAATGAAATGAAGGTCATTATTACAATCCTCCCTCCCCCTCCCCCTTCCACCACCTCGCCAGACGTACGCGCATCTTCCAGTTGATGTTCTCGGATTGCCGGAAGCGTCTTCGCGGACCCGCGACAACGGCCACCTTCTCGACGATAAGGCTCGGTGCGTCATGGCCGATAAGAGAAAATAAATGTGTCAGGCGCGTTTTTTATCGCTCGAGTGGCCGCGAGAAGGAACGTGATCGCGCCACTGGACGTCGACCGCGATCCTGAAGAGACCACGTCGAGCTACCTGACGTGCTGCTGCTGTAACCCGCGGATTACATTCCCTGCCGGAGCTCGTCCTGCAGGTAAGAGAGTCCGCACTCTCGACAAGAGAGCGCTGGATACTGCATCGACGCTCGGCTTCACCTGTCTTCTCGCGAGAAGATTCGACGACAAAATGTGTTCAAACGCACTTTGGTTCAGAATCGCTTTCCGTGATTGGATCATTTGAATTGTTACGCGTCCTATCTGTCTGCCCTCGGAGCACGGACGGTCAGTGTCGGAGAAACTTAATTCTGATTGGCTCACCCATGTAACAGACTGTCTTCTCACTATGACAAGCGGCCAATAGTCGAATGAAGACTGCAAGTGTGCACACAGAATATTGAAATATTGCCACCACGTAAATATTTTCGCGAAAAACAGGTGCCCCTTACTATTACGCAAAAATTCTTCGTTTTCGTGTCGTAATTTCAGTTTCGGAGGTGTTATTGGAAACGTGTGGTTATAGAAAATCTACAATTTACTGTTTGTTTAATACGCTTGTATCTAATTTTCACTGTGTGTTATTTCCTGCTTGCAAAAAAAGTAGGAACTTATTGATAAAATATAAATATGCTCCTGACATTTTACAACAAGTATATAACACGCAATTAAAATTACGCACAAAATTATGTAACAACTCTTAAACGTAGAATTGTCTATGATCGTACATTGTCAGTAATTACTATGAATCCGAAATTATTACGCATCTGCAAGAGGGGTAAAGCAGAGCCTTGAAAGGCTGGGATTACGATAACTTCACGTAACACGTAACATGCTCACGTAAGTCGCTTACACCTAGGCTAATGTGTTTCAAGAGGACTTATCACTATCATTTCACGTAACGTTCGCGTGATGGAATAACTTGTCGATGTCTAGCTATTGCGTGATACGTGATACGTGACTCTGCACCACGTGATCTGGCTGGCCAATCACAATAGGGACGTTGTTGTGCTATCTTGGCTGTTCATGGGTTTGTTTTTATTTCCGCGACGCCGTCTGCTCACGTTTTTAGTTAATGCACCGCATGTATAATTTTCTTCTGGAAACGGTGACGAAAAAGTAATACAAGTTACGCTAGGATTATTATTATTATTATTTTTAATTCGTAAATCTTTAGGGAGTTTTACATTGTCACGGTTCATTAATACTGTATTTCTCAAAATTGTATAAATGCTTGCATGAAAGGCAAAATGTTGACCATTATGTTTGCAATTTTTACTAGTCCCACTTTATGAAACACAACTTAATTTTCTCAGGAAGGTCAACGTTCATTACATACGATTTATTCCCATACACGCGAAAATCACGTCAACGTCTCCCAGAGACATTTCGTTCTGGAGGTTACGGCAATGCCTTAGTTCTTTTCGTAGTTTGTGTACAATACGATCGCCATATTTTCGCAACTAGTTCTAGCCACATCGATGTTAAAATACACGTACGCCCAGCACAGTTGGCAATCTGTAAAGCAACAATGACTGTCTACGATATTTCTGTCCAGTACACAAAGGTTAAATACTTACGTAATCACACAAAATATACCACCCTAACAAAAACCACGTTTTACGTAGGCCTGCACGTGAAAGTGTAGCGTGGTGCGTGTTACGTGTAAAGTAAAGTAATCGTAATCCCGGCCTCAAGGCTGTTCACGGTAAAGCGAGCACTTTAGAAAGCCCTGCTTAACATCTACTTGTGTGCACATGGTGTATTATTCCACCATATGTAAAATTAACGTTGCCATGCGCCTAATCATTTTATTCACGCGTCGGTCAAATTAAACGGAAATTATTGGAAAAAGTAAATATTTTAACAATTTGTTAATATTGACATTTGTATGCATTGAAAAAACCGAAAGCAAGGGAAATAATTTCAGTATTCGCAAATGTTTACCGAACACTTTTAATTCCACGTTAATACGTGGAACTACTTTCCCTCCGTCGTTACCAACTTTACTGGACGCATGCCACTCAGTGTACCCGTAAAAATATACGCAGGCAGGGACAGTGACATTTTTCAAAGGTTTGATTTCAGAAGTGCTCAATTGACAGTCTGCAGCCGATAGTCTCAGTGATGTCCTCCTGGCATATATGAAAAAAGTAATTTTTGACATTGCAACGAACATATTTTTTTTTGTATTGGGACCCCACTTGTATCAGCATAAAGCCCTGCCATATGTCGAGACCAGTAGAAGCGTGTTTGTGTTCATACAGGATGGTTATAAAGTCTCTATCCGTTTGTGGGAGATCGCGAATATATCTCGTTTTTTGTTTTAGGTATTGGAAATGTTCGCCGTTGAATATAGAAAAGTCGTGCTCCGTGCTCCGTCTGAGAGGACTAACGTGCGATGCAGTGAGAGCTGGTTCCACACGGAGAAGTAGGAAATCTGCCCCCCCCCCCCCCCCCCCCCCNGGGAGTGTTAAGGACGAAGATCGTTCATGCAGGCCATCGGTACCTGAAGACACAGTGCAACGGATTCGGGAAGCCACTGAACGAAGCCCTCGTGCATCGACTCTGCGTCTGAGTCGTAAGCCTGATGTACCAAATCCACTGTGTGGAAGATTTTACACTCGCTGTGCGATTGAGTTTGTTGACAAGACGGCGAGTGGTCACATTTATNNGGGGGGGGGGGGGCAGATTTCCTACTTCTCCGTGTGGAACCAGCTCTCACCGCATCGTACGTTAGTCCTCTCAGACGGGCATGGACCATGGCTATCCTCTCTTCGACGGCGAACATCTTCAATGCACAAAACATACACAAGATATACATACTAGCGATTTCCCACATATGTATAGGGACTTTGTAATCACTCTGCATAACTGGCAGCACTTGTTTATGCTACTACGTAATACCTACAGTGTAAATAAGGAAATGATGTCTGCCACCAAGAGAGATAAAGGCTGTACACGGTAAACTGAGCACTTCTGAAGTCGACCTTTGTAAAATGTGACTGCATCTACCTGCGTGTGTTTATAACGGGAATTCTGACTGGTGCGCACCCAGTTAAGTTGGTAGCTGAGGAGGGGAACTATTTCCTTGTCTTAACGTTGCATTTAAAATGTTAGGCAGACATTTTTTAATACTTAAGTTATTTTTATTGCTTTGTTTTTTTTAAAATGAAAATAAGCATTAGAATCAGTAAAATTTGCAAAATATTTCGTGTTCTAATATATCCACAGCTTCATGTGACTGGCGCATGAACAAAGTGATGAGGTCCGTGGCAATGTTAATTTTACGTATGGCGGAAGAATACACAATGCGGATGCAACTATATCTGAAGCAGGGCTTTCCTAAGTGCTCACTTTACCGTGAACAGCCTATACTTGCCCGATCGTACGTTGTTTCCTGCAGTGTACAGTGTATAGTACATTCACCGTTACTTCCAACTTTTATGAAGCCCTGCTGAATTTCTACTTTCAGGATATTCCTCCGCCCTATGCAAACTAAGCTTAACCAAGTCTAGAATATTACACCAAAGGGACTGCGCACCGCGTTCGTGCACTCTCTCTCTAATAATATTTTGCATAAGAACTATTTGTTACCAGGCATTACCAACACACCTGTTTTCTCACTGTTTTTATCCTTATGAATTATAAAATATATAAAATATAATTTATAGATAAAATGTAGATACATTTTTAACTGACCCAAAAATAAGGTACTTGTATGCTAATTGAAATATAAAACATCTGTGATACGTGGCATAGTTAGGGAATAACTGAACACGTCATACATGGGATGATTTTTCAGAGGTTAGATTTAAAAAGTTTGAAGAAACCGCGAACAGGCTATACTATCGTTACATACACTCCCTGTGTAGTGTCCTATATGTACACCATGCCTCAAAGGGTCAAGAGAAGTGGCAGTTTCAATTGGTCCCGACGTAACTGCCTGCCAGTGAAGCTCGGTCCTCGACCGACACGACGGACGAAGGCAGGGAATTTTCGCCTTCCTTGCGCACCCACGCTGCTCGTATTTTAGGAATTTTGTCACGCGACTCTACTGGCGAAATCTGCGTCGACATGAGAAAATAACGAGATGCCGGTCTCACTGCACGTCATTTGTAAAGCAGAAGTTTCTAGCGGTCATATTTATGTTTTCAGAAATGCAACTTTGGAAAACAAATTTTTAACGTTTTGTGTAACATTTATTTTTAATTTCGATTTCTTTTCCATCGCAAAAACACAGCGCCTTGGTTTCTCCCAGTATTGTTTACGAGTTGTTTACAAGCGGCAGAAGTAAATATTCAACAGGGCTTCAGAAAAGTTTGAAGTAACAACTATGATTTATTCTTAAAAGGTTGGGAAGTTGAATGCTAATTGTTCTGCAATATGCTGTTCACTGCAAAGTGAACACTTTTCAGGCCTAGTTACTTTTTCCCAATCAGGCGTCTTTTATCATTCCGACACTTTTTTTAAAATAAATATTGACATGCAAGTAATAAACACAGTGTATATATTTCACCGGACTCGAAATTTAACGTCTAAGGCTACAATAAAATATATTTATTGAATATTATTCCAAATGAGAGGGCTACAAAAAGTGCTCACTTTACTGTGAATAACCTATAGCAGTTATGTTGCTCGTGTACGAGATTTTATTCGTATTGATATAAAAAAATAAAATAATTACACCGTAAAATAAATTTAATTTAAAAAAAAATCTATTTGTTGGGATTGTGTTAGAACCTACGTAAACAATAAACTTTATTCTTCACACTAGATTGGGAAACTAATAACGAAATACATTCACGTGTTGTTAAATATTCTACAGTAAAACTGGATTTAGCAAAACGCGCCTTTTACGAGAGCTCATTGCCAAACACAGTAATATTTTTACTGTTTACTCTTGTAAACTGCATTGTAGGATGTGAGTAACAGTGGCCACATACATATTAACGTAGTGTTGGTATGAGTACTCGTGGTATAATTGGCAGCTAATTACGAAAAGTAGTTCCAGGTTTTAACTTTGTATTAACACCGCGTTGTTTAAATTGGGGGAAACTGAATTAATTAATTGAATATATTTTCTTTACTTTATGCAGATAAGAAACATGAATATGTTTACATATTAGTAACATATTCGTGTTTCTAAAATGTTCGCAGTTTCAGTTGATCGATGCATGAATGGGGTGATTTGATCGGTGTAATTATTTAAAGGTTCAAGTAGTTCAGTATAGTAGCTACTAAGTAGAGTTTTAAAGTGCTCACTTAACCTCGAACTGTATTATATTTGTAACAAATACTTTTTTAATGTAAATTTGAAAAAAAAAAAAATGAATTTTTTTTTAAATATAGTTATTGCATAATGAAAAGCCAAAATAATAATTTTACTCGTTTGTGGCATGAAAATAAAAATAACTCATACTGCCTACAGAAAATAGTAGAACAAGAGAATCTGAAATGCATTAAGATAATCACAAAATGTATTTCACAATAAAAAAAGTAATAAAATAAACCGATTAAAAACACGCAAACATTTCGTATATCTAACAATTTGAAAGTAAACAAGAAAGTTTATCTGTGTGATTACAGAAACATCTTGAAGGTAAGACGCAGCAGTTTTTTGAAATGTAGTTATCACAGTAATTAAGTTACCAACATTTTTAAACTCCAAAAAACTATACAATTATGATTCCGGCATGTGATAATAAAAAAAACCCCGATTTAAACATATTTTCTTTCTTCAAAATCATGCCGCACGTGACAATAACTTTATGAGTAGCATATATATATACAGTATAAATAAATAAATATAAATAAATAAATAAATAAATAAATATATATATATATATATATAATTGTGAAACGGCCCGGCTTCGCCCGGTAACAATTTAGTTTTTACAGCGATACTTTGAAAAACAAAAATGGTTACTGTGGGTCATCCTTAAAATATAAACATATGCTATCACAAACTTTTCTGTAGACCTTTTTGAGAGCTACAATTCTGTAGTACATTAATTTGATGTATCTCTTATGGTTTAGTCAGCGCAAGCCATGTAAGCGCCCTAAAAGCGGGGTTTTACGACTTGATTGCAAACGGTTCGACATTTCTCTACTATCCTTACATTAAATATAAATTAATTAAAACACGAAAACCTTCATCAAGAAATTCTCTGAACGATGTTGAAAACCACATCAAAATCCATCAAGTAGTTACTAAGCGAATATACAGACAGGCGCGGATAAGCGACTTTGTTTTATACTATTTACATATATATATATATATATATATATATATATATATATATTCCCGTCCGAAGCGATTAAGCTGACAGTATACCTCAACCATATAACTTCTACGGAACTTCCACCTGGACAACTGATGGTGTTCAGTGCGTGACTGCAAACTACGCCCTGTGTTTCAAGTCACGGAGTAGTCACGATGACTTGTACATACAGAACCACGCCCAGCCAGTAACGTCATTTGCAAACTGTTGTGTTAGCGGCCAAGAGTGTTCGGGAAGCTTGCATTTCCGAGAACGACAATAAGGTTGCACGAGGGAAAACACTGCGTGCCGCGAATGCCATTTATAAACGCGAGTCTAATTTGTCAGCGCTGAAGTTCCTGGACAGAGATATCTGATTGTCTGTCCTTCAAGTGATATCGCTACAATGGATGGGTAATTAACGCGTGGGTTCTCGACGGCATGACAGGCAAGAATTGAATACATGTACCACGCGCGCAGGTTATGGCGTATTGTAACACCGAAGTTGCGTCGAGAAGTGAAAACTGAGGGAAAAAAATGCACGGGCAATTTTTTATGGACAATCATTTGGTCGCAGCAGACCTGTGAATCTTGCAGAGTATGATCAACCAAACAAGTGTAGAGAGTGGAGCAATTTGAACGGCTCTTAACAACAAGGTCTTGAGAGCCGACGAGGGTGAGGTGTGAGTATGGAGCCGCGCCGGAATGCAAGGGCGGGGGAAAACGTAAGATCATCCGAGAAAACCCGCCGACCAGCAGCATCGTCCGGCACGATTCCCAGATGCGAAGGAAATCCGGGTGCGTTCTTTCCGGGAATAGAACCCGGTTCACCTAGGTGTGAGGCGAGTAGTCTGACCACCACACCACCGCGGCCCCCCTTCACCAGACGACATTGCGTAGATGGAGGCAAAACTTCAAGCCACGATTACTGCAGTTGACGAGGAGATGCTGAATAATGTGCAAGGTAATATTCTACGGCGTGCAGCCGTATGCCAGCGAACGGACAGTGGACACTTTGAACATCTGATGTAAATCCCGGCCGCCTAACGAAGTATGCTTGCATAGGCTACTCACGGTAAAGTGAGCACTTTTGAAATCCCTCCTATTTGGAATAATAGGCAATAAATATATTTTATTACAGCCTTAGACGTTAACTTCCAAATCCGGTGGAATACACGCGCAGTTTTAATTACTTAACGTGGCAATATTCATTTAAAAAGGTGGTTAAAGGATAAAAAAAATTGCTAGAAGGAAAAATAAACTAGGGCCTCAAAAGTGCTCACTTTACCGTGAACATCCTATACTGTAGACTGTAGAGTGACATGTATTAGGGGGTAGTGATATTTCGAGAAAATATTTCGAGACAAGATACAGTCCAAAGCAATGTAGGGTCGTCCAGCTTCTTTGATTGGCTAAAAAATGTTGTGGCCCGTGTTAACCGTCTGCGCACGAATCACGAAGGTTCAGTGTCGGAGTTACTTAGTCCTGAGTGGCTTGGTCAAAGACGGACACGGCACCAGCAGCCAATGGAGGTATAACAACAGCTGAGGTGTGTGTATAGTATTGAAGCCTACTGTGTGCTCCGATTGTTGAGGACACTGCGTGCTAGTTTAAAGCTTTGCGCTTAGCGGCGATGACGCACTTAATTCGCGTGTAGTGTCGCCCTTATTGCACCCGCACTTAACGGCCTCAAACGTTGAAAAAATATCCAGGTAGGCGGGAGCCTTAACCTCTCAACCATATAAAATTAAATTAAATTAATAAATGTAATATGCAACCTTTCATTTACTTTAAACATAAAATAGGGCATGCACCAATAGCATTAAAGGCTGTTCACGATATGAGTGAGTGAGTGAAGAAATTTGGGCGACTCTGAACGGCGAGGTCTTGAGACCCGATGAGGGTGATTGAGGTGAGTATGGAGCGGCGCCGGAATGAAAAGGCGGGGGAAACGGCAGATCCCCTATAAAACCTGCCGACCAGCGGCCAAATCCACATGCGAAAATCCGGGAGTGGCCCCGCCGGGGATTGAACCCGGTTCACCTTGGTGGGAGGAGGGCAGGTTAACCGCTCAGCCATCGCGGCTTCCCACGATATGGTGGAAGCTGTACTAGGTTTTAAGCGTATTTACATTCCGCATTTTCCAAAAAGCTCATTTTGCTAAATAAACTGCACAAATGTAGAATTATTATAATAATTACTTTGATTTTATGCAATAAAAATTGTTAATAATGTTTACAAAATATTTTAATAATTGATTTTATACACACATTTTAGCCACGGCAGTTAACAATTTTTTCCACTGAAATGAGTGTGCATTTAATAAAGTTTTAAAACATTTGAAAACATTATTAATAATGTAAAGTATTATTAATAAATCACAGTTTTCATTATAACGGACTTGCTACAATTATTTTTTTTATATTTTTTTTTTTTTTGCAAAATTATCTTTAGTAAATTCTAGCAAAATATTTTGCAATGTTACAAAATATATGCATTATTTTTTCATACGCAACATAAATCGCAATGTTCTGACAATTTAAGTATATAGTGTATGATACTTTTTAATGAGTTGTGCATGTACAGTCGGGTGGGTGCAAATCTCCATTGCAAGCCAGTCCCCTTCTTAACCCTTTCATGCCTATTGTAGCCCAACTGTATGCGTGTTGCGCAGGAAGGTAACATTTGACCGGCGCTGTACTCTACGAAGCTCAGTGCCCAGTTATTTTCCCTGGGAGTAACTGATTCGTGAGCCGAGCTACTGTTCCACCTTACGACTGGTTCGTGTCACTTAACCACTGAACACAACTCCTGCAGCTTATTGGTTGCGATGAAGGAAGCACGTTCTTAGCCAACTTAAGTACAGCACACATCTAAAATTTTCTCGTTTGCAACACCAGAAACTATGAAATAAGTTGGGAACGAAAGGGGTCAAGAGCCTGGGAGCATAAATAAATATAAGAGCCAATTGGCTTCTCTTCTGGGATTGGTTCCTCGGAACGTGAGCGAGGACGCAAGGCTGTGTGTGTGTACGTGTGCGCGTGTGACCATCAACAAACCAACCACTTCGCCACGGGATAGTGACGTCTCCAGAGGGAAAGTCCGACCTGATGGCAGATTGCAATCTGTTAAGAGAGTAGGGCCCACCAGTAGGCGTCCCACTGGAAGGTTTCCGCCTGTAAGTTACCGCTTAAGTCCCCGCCGGCTCGGCGGAGGCAATGATTGAAGCCTTGTGGGCGGGGCCACAGCTAACCGGCGGAAGCACGGTGTTCCTAATGAAAGGGCGTGGCTTACTCTAGAAGACACATCCAGGATAGTTGACGGCAACAGGCATACGTAATCATCCCCCCCCCCAACCCCGAGATCCAGCCCGGCTCGTTAGCGTTATTTGTCCGGAAGATGAAATACCCCCACGTGACCAAGGTTCCCAACACCTGCTTAATTTATTTTCTCTGTGTATAGTAATTATTTTTCCGCGACGCGTAAACATTAACATTGCCGCTAACGACTAGGAGACACGCATAATTCGATGATATAGGCTGTTCACGGTAAAGTGCGCACTTTTGAGGCCCTTGTTACTATCTCCTTTCAGCAAATTTTTTTCTCCTTTAACCACCTTTTAAAATAAATATTGCCATTCAAGTAATAAACACAGCGTGTATCTTTCACCTCGCTGTGAAGTTAAGGTCGAAGGCTAAAATAAAATATATTTATTGACTATAATTCCAAATAAGATGGCTTTTAAAAAGTGCTCATTTTACCGTGAATAGCTTGTGTAGTCTATTCGTGGTTTCTTCACACTTTTTGAAACGAACCATTGTAAAATCATCCCATATATGACGTGTTTGGTTGTTTCCTAAATATGTCATGTATCACGAGCGTTTTATACTTCTGTTTATATAAAATAAACTCTGTTTCTATTAAATTAAACTTCTACCTATATTTTATTTACAATTTATAATGTTTTATTTAAAATTAATATACATAAAATANGGGGGGGGAGCCGTGTTAGCAACGCCCAGTAAGAAATAGTTTCCATGTAAAATATTTTGAAACTGATTACGCACGAATGCGGTTCATTGGGACAATGTTGTAATTTTCTAAACTCGGGTAAGCTTTGGCCAGCGATTTTTTTTTCAAAGATTGATTTCAAAAGTGCTCTCTTTACCGTGAACAGTCTTTAAAAGAAAAATCCTGGTTTCCACCCTGCCAGAACTGACCGTGTGAGCAGTAGCACATTTTAAATACTGCACTGAAACCCGAATAAAAAAAAAATACTTTGCGAATATTAGAAGAGTATTAAAAATACTCGATAGTTATAAATCGGATGAAGAGTACACTGTAAAAAAAATTCTAGTATATTTTCTAAACTCAAATAGAACTTTTTAACCTACAAGTTGTATGGAAATAGTACCATATATCAGGCTGCAAATATAGGAATCGAGAATGCTTTGGAGTGGTCTGGGACACCTGGCTACTGGCTGGGGAGCCGGGAGCCACGGAGGCCTTCTTGGATGACGTCACGGCAAAACCTCCAGCTCTGTCATTCTTCGCCAATGGCAACCATCTTGGATTTCCCTTTTTTTCTTTTATCCCTTTGCAATTTCCCTTTTTTCCCTCCTGCTCTATCAATCCACCTCGACTCTTCACGTTCTTGCATTCCTATTTGTTTCCTCACACAATGACATTCCTTCCTGCCTCTCTCTCAATCTCGTCCGTTCTATCCTTTTGGGTGATTTCCTCATATCCCTTCTGGTCCCCTTTATTGTCTCTCTTGTGTATTTTGTCTCATGCTCGGTCATTCCTTCCTGTCTCTCTCTCTCTCTCTCTCTCTCGCCCATTCTATTCCTTGGGTTTTTTTTCTAATGTTCCTCACAGTCTCCTTTATTTTCTCTCTTGTCGTCCTTTACTCTCTCTCTTTCTCTTGCTTTTCGCGTCCTTCCTCTTGGATGTCATCACCGTCGTCTGCTGTAGGCAGCCATCTTTAATTCTCGCGTCAGCCACCAGTGTGTTTGAAGTTCTACATTTGGCAGCTAGGAGCGCTGGTATCGGCACAGCCATTTTTTGCAAGTGTGTTGGTTCAGTCGTCGCCTGCAGGGGCACGCTAGAGGTGAGTTCAAACGAATGTTTAACGACGAATACGTATATAGTTATTACCATACCGACATGTGGGAAAAATAATGTGGACAGGCCTCGACGTTATATATATATATATATATATAACCATTGCACCGCTATGAGAAGATATATAGTAAATACTCGCATCGGCTTACACACTCTCCAGAAAATAAACTCAATATCATCGCATAAAAAACTGCAGGCACCGCTCGTACGCGCGCACATACACACACAAACACACACACACACATACATATAAATANGCATAAAAAACTGCAGGCACCGCTCGTACGCGCGCACATACACACACAAACACACACACACACATACATATAAATATATATATATTTATTTATTTATTTATCGGGAGTCGAACCCGATTCGCCTTGGTGGGAGGCGGGTAGAGACGTGCGAAGTTCGCGTTACCTTTCGGTGACGGGATAGGCTGCACTGCCTAATAAACAAGTGAGCGCAGTCCGTGGTTTCATTGGCCGGTGTACTTCGATAAACGTCACCTACCTGCTTGATCTCCTTGAAAGAGATTGGTCACGTTACCGCCTGACTTACGTCATTGGCTCAAGGGTTCTCCGAGGCATGCCAGACATATTGCTGGCCAGTGACTGAAGTCGGTCAAACGCGCAGTAACTGGCAGTTCAGTCTGGCCTTAAGTAACAACGCGGGGTGATTTTTAAAAGTTATGATTCAAAAACTGTGAAGTTACAGCGAATAGACCATAGACTCAACTGATTTCCTGCCAACACGTCTACGAAAAACGGCGTGGACTGGAGTTGAGGTTATGCAAACAAGTGCTTTAAGATGTTTTTTATAATTCCTCTAACCAATTTGTAAAGCAGTTTGATTGAATTCAAATCGGTAAAAGCATTTTATTAATATAATTGTTAGGGCCACCTGTTATTCGCGAAAATATTTAAGCGCATGTTAGACTTCAATATCCTAGTGCGCGATTACAAATTTAATAGGGTTGTTGTCTGCGAATTTTTGCTTAGACGACAGTTTCGCACCTGGCCGGGCCAATCAGAATTAAGTTGCTATAACCCTGGCACCTCCGTGATTCGCGGTTAGACACGTAAAGACATCCAATCGCAGCAGCGGATCGTAGCTAGAGCGTAACTGGTCGTGAAATCTTTTCGCGGGAAAACACGCGCCCCCCTAATAATTGCCATTTTAAAAAAATTACGATATTAACGAACACGTTCGTCGTTGTCGAGCACGTGACTTTGAAAGCTGCGTTACTTCGGGGGTAGGCGTATGTCGGTCATGCGCAGAAGGCGAATAGTCGTTCTACCGCGTCTTTAGTCTACGTCGAGGACCATCCGTCGCTCTGTGCGGTCGACGCGGCTTCGCTGAAGGACTGTCGGCTTTCCGCTGTGTTTACCAGCGGCAAGCCGACAGCATCCCGCCGATGACACATTGAACAGCCCCTCCCTCACGCCGGTCCACGCCACTACGCCACGCAGTATTAATAGTCGCAGCTACGTTACCGAACGCACGTCAGCCATTACGGACCATCGACATCCTGGTTTAAAGCTGTCCGTGATGGCTTACAGCTAGGGCCGGTGACTTTTCGCGTAAAAATCGGAGCGCACAGTAAGATTTCAATACTATGTACACACCTCAGCTGTTGTTACACCTCCATTGGCTGCTGGTGACGTGTCCGTCTTTGACCAAGCCACTCAGGACTAAGTAACTCCGGCACTGAACCTTCGTGATTCGTGCGCAAACTGTTAACACGGGCCAGAACATTTTGTTAGCCAATCAAAGAAGCTGGACGACCCTACAGTGCTTTGGACTGTATCTTGTCTCGAAATCTTTTCGCGAAATAACACTGCCGCTATATATAATATATTCGCGGATTCTTCACACTTTTTGAATAAAACCTTGGAAAAAATACCCCATGTATAGGGTGTTTGGTTGCTTCCTAAATATGTCCTTTGTATCATAAGCGTTTTATACTTCTGTTAACATAAAAGTACCATATTCTTGGCTAAATTTTACTTGTGTCTATACATTATAATATTTCATCTATAACTAATATGAATAAATACAGAGAGATAATATATTCGTTGTAAATGCCTTGTAAGAAATAGTCTTATGTAAGATATAATTACACTGAGTTCGCACGAATGCGGTGCGTTGGTCCCTTGATGTAATTTTCGAAGTTTTGCTTATATCAAGAGGAGGAATATCGTGGAAGTAGAACTTTAGCAGGGCTTCAGGAAATATGGAAGTAACCGTGAATGGATTATACTTGATTATGTGCATTACTGACTACGTTAACGTTAGGTATCTGAGGCTTAAGGCCCTTAGGGGCCACGGTGGGATAGTGGTAAGACTACTCGCCTCCCACCTAGACGCAACGGGCTCGATTACCGGCCGGGTCACTCCCGGATTTTCGTGCGTGGGAATCGTGCCGGGCGATGCCGCTGGTAGGCGGGTTTTCAAGGGGATCTCCCATTTTCCTTGCTCTTGCATTCCGACGCTGCTCCATACTAGCTCACTTCGTCCTCACAGGCTCTCAAGACCTCGATGTTAAGAGCCGTTCTGACCTCCCCTCCCCCCGCAACTCATTTCATTACCTTCGTTGTAAAATACCGCTAGAGAGTTTATTATTATTTTTTGTGACTTTTAGGATAGTGACTGTTCGTTAGTGCATTTATTGTTGGTTAATAATGGAATAAACATCCTAATAAAATCTATTCAACAGGAAAGTAATAATTAAAGCTGTAAAACTTGAAATATTTATTTGCGCATGTTATCCAATACTCGAAATGTATACATTTAAAAACACTTACGTTTAGCGGTAGTGATATTTCGCGAAAATATTTCGAGACGAGATACAGTCCAAAGTACTGCAAGGTCGTCCAGCTTCTTTGATTGGCTAAAAAAATGTTCTGGCCCGTGTTAACCGTTTGCGCACGAATCACGAAGGTTCAGTGTCGGAGTTACTTAGTCCTGAGTGGCTTGGTCAAAGACGGACACGGCACCAGCAGCCAATGGAGGTATAACAACAGCTGAGATGTGTATATAGTGTTGAAGTCTACTGTGTGCTCCGGTTTTTACGCGAAAAGTCACTGGCCCTACTTATGTTTCATGATTGGTTTAGCCGAGCTGGCTAGGACGTGGCTGTCGCGCGCAAACGAACTGGGTTCGAATATCGGTAGGACTTCCAAATTTTTAAAATTAACCGAAACAGTTTAATTTACGCAGAGCCTTGCGCCAATGAAACCTCAATTTAGGGCAACCAAAGAAGAGCAACAAAATAATTCGGTTTCAAAACAAAATATTTCATTGTCTCTATACGAACAAACTTTGTTTGAGAAAACAAAACCTTTTCCTCGATGCAGCCCTCTGTTATTGTTAAGTGGTCTGTGACGGCGTGTTGCAGGATCATGTGGCTGGCGGGGGCGCTGCTTCTCGTCCTGGCGACCAGGTCCTGCGCGTCGGAGCGCCAGGACTGGCTGCAGGAAGTCAGGAACGAGTCCTACCACATCCTTAAGTGCGGCAAGAAGTCCTACTGCACCCGGCCCGTCGCCAGCGACACCGAGTGAGTACACCTGTCTGCAGCCGTCTCGACCTCGGATGGCGAGGTGGGGCCACGGTGGCGCGGTGGCTAGACTACTCGCCTCCAACCTAGCTCCTCGGATCTCCCCGCCCTTGCATTCCGGCGCTGCTCCATACTCGCCTCGCTTCACCCTCATCGAGCCGCCCAAATCTCTCCACTCGGACAGCGAGTATCTACTTTGAAATAATCACTTTACTCGCAGATAATAAGTTCAAAACACCGACCACTGATTCCTAATGTACAGAACCGACCATATACATGCTTCATGTGCAACATGTCTTCGATCATTGACTGTACAATCTAAGAGCGTTTGACACGGAAAAAGTTGTAATTCCATATTTGTACGATATACTGTTCAACGTGTAGACATTATCTTTGATTACTTTTACCTCAGGGATTTTTTTTATAGATATGTTGGGTTTTGCAAAATAACAGGTCAAAGTCAAAATTGTACTGTTTTTGTAATATACAAATACAATAAACCAAACTATATGAAGAAAATTTAGCAAGAGCAACTGAAATGTCATTCCTTAATACATTTCAAGGTGTGCTCTACAAAATTTATTTTACAAAAATTCACGGCAGCTACAAATAAAAAATATGCATGAATTTCCTTATTTTCAGAAATTTTTTTAAATTGCAAAAAACATTTCCTTGTCCGATTCTGTAGACGTCTTGAAGTAGCTCTTGGCATCTTCTTTCAGTGCGAATTATCTCAGTTCTGTACGTAAGTTAGTTATGATGATTCGTACATTTATAAAACAGTAAAATTGTGGTTTCGACATCATGGGAAAACCATGCGCTCAAATGTTTTTTTTTGTTACAAAAGAGCAACAACTGATAATTAGGGCAACCTGTTTTTTTTTTTCCCCCGCGAAAATATTTAACCACTAGTTATATTCCAAAACACGTTATTTCAGAACCAGTATCGCTGTAAGATGATTTTAACTCGCTCGAGTCTTAGGTGTCAGCCCGCGAATCACAGACGTACAGTATCGGAGTAACCTAATTCTGATTCGCCAGTCAAATAAAGAAAATGTCTTCTCACAGACACACGCCAACAATAAGCAGAAGAATACAGCTTGTGTGTCCATAGGGTGTTGAAGTCTAGCACGAGAGGAAATCGTTGTTTCTCGAAAAGCAAGTGGCACTAATGACAACGTCTACAAGTTGAACAATATGTGGCACAGATACAAAAGAAAAAAACTTTTTCTCTGCCAACGCCTTTAAGGTTGAAGTAGAGTGGCTTTCATATCAGCACTGCGCCCAATTGTAAACGTGGAGAGGTCCATTAATAGTAGTAGACATACTAGTATACTTATCACAAGAGAATTATTTATGTTAAGTCTATAAATAGAAGAATGCACATATTTCGCAGTACAGTAAACCATTTTGCTAGAATGTACATTTATAAATGTTATAAAAATCAATTTATCATAAATGTGTTACATCGTTCGCCATTATTTCAATGTTAACTTTAAAGATAAAGTTTAAAGTCAAAATACCGGAACTGAAACCCTTACCGCATGACTTGATGACGTGGTTAATTGTTTTCAGTTGTATCCTAACGTATTCATTTTGTTTGGTTTTGAGACTTTAAATGATACATTTAAAATGCAGAGTTTCTTACACATAAAAAAAAAATTGCTTTCCAATGTAACACTTTTTTTAGACTATTATTTTATATCACAAGGGAAAATACGTAATACGGTAAAAATGTAAAAAATATTGTCCTACTTTTAAAGGCTCTTAAAAACCTTAAATAATATATCTCAGTACTCATGCCATGCAACAGCGCCTGTCTTTTGTTTAAGTGCGGGTTTTTTTTTATTCGTCTTTAACTTTGTTGCATTCACTATAGAAAGCAAAGTAGTTGATATCTGGTTTGCTGGCTCGCAGTTAAATGGGCGATTTTGAATTCAGAATTCGGAAATAGATATTTCTTTCTCCAATATTCTATACGTGTTTAATATACATATAATATAATATACATATATAATAAAATATACATATCTATACCTATATACATATATATTAACGAACACGTTGACTCGCTCGCTCCAATTTAACCCTTTCATTCCCAGTGTAGACAGTTGTCTACATGTTGCACGGGAAGGTTATATNTGACTCGCTCGCTCCAATTTAACCCTTTCATTCCCAGTGTAGACAGTTGTCTACATGTTGCACGGGAAGGTTATATATGACCGCTACTGTACATTGTAAGGCTCAGTGACCAATGATCTTCCCTGAGGGTAACTGATTCGTAAACCGTGATACTCATCTACGTTGTGACTGGTTTATATTTCCAACCAATAAACACAACGTATGTAGCTCATTGGCTGTATTAACTAAACGTGTTCTTTTTCAACTTGGAGAATTTCGCATTTTAAAGGACCTGTAGGCTATATTCCACAGTCCTATGTATTATCGAGCCCCAGCTTAGTGTTCATTGGCTGCTGCCCCAGTGTACATCAGAGTCTGTTGGTGGCACGTGATTCGGTGCTTGTTTCCTAGCAGGTCTGTTATTGGTTCAGAGTTCCTCTAGGCGTGTCTGGTAAACTGCAACAGACTTGTTAGCATAAAAAAAATACGTACAAGTGTTTGAAGTCTAGCTTGTCCTAAAATGGATTCGCGAAAATTTCCCGTCCCTACGTGATAATTATCCACCTCGTCACATGGCGTAAAAATAAAAATCTTAATTTTCCTTAANTGACTCGCTCGCTCCAATTTAACCCTTTCATTCCCAGTGTAGACAGTTGTCTACATGTTGCACGGGAAGGTTATATTTGACCGCTACTGTACACTGTAAGGCTCAGTGACCAATGATCTTCCCTGGGGGTAACTGATTCGTAAACCGTGCTACTCATCTACGTTGTGACTGGTTTATATTTCCAACCAATAAACACAACGTATGTAGCTCATTGGCTGTATTAACTAAACGTGTTCTTTTTCAACTTGGAGAATTTCGCATTTTAAAGGACCTGCAGGCTATACTCCACAGTCCTATGTATTATCGAGCCCCAGCTTAGTGTTCATTGGCTGCTGCCCCAGTGTTGTAGTCTCAGACAAGGTGGCACGTGATTCGGTGCTTGTTTCCTAGCAGGTCTGTTATTGGTTCAGAGTTCCTCTGGGCGTGTCTGGTAAACTGCAACAGACTTGTTAGCATAAAAAAAATACGTACAAGTGTTTGAAGTCTAGCTTGTCCTAAAATGGATTCGCGAAAATTT
>NQII01001444.1:286948-346577 GCA_002778355.1 Clitarchus hookeri | reverse complement strand
ATCAGTTATGTATACATGTCCTTTTTTTTTTGTTAGGTTTTGGTGTTTGTGCTGTGTTTCTTGTGCGTGGTGGTTTATGTTGGCACCGGGGATCTTGCAATTCGAAAAATGCGGTCGTGTGTTTGATTTCGTTGTTGTTTTTTCTTTTCCCATCTTCGCTTTTAGCTATCGAGTGAAATACAACCAACCCGTTATATTAGACACTGTTTTGTGGATCGTAAATTTGTTATACAGTCAGATGCGTTTTTTGTTTGTTTTTATTATTGTTACTGTTATCGCCTTTGAGCCTGGAGAATCTCTTCGTAATGAGAATTACATGAATAAGAAAAGGCATTGAAATGGGAGTACCCTGATAAAACCTTCCACATACCGACATACATACGGTGCTTTGGTTCCCATGGCTGAGAAATCGAGAACATCGTAAAGAGTACGTTATTGTTTTTTTACTAACTATAGTCTATTCGCGATTTCTTCACACTTTTTTTTTAAATCAAACCTTTGAAAAATTACTTAATGTATGACGTGATTGGTTGTTTCCTGATAAACTCGTGTTGACCTTATTTTTGATCAAATTGAACTTTGGATTACATTTTATCTATAATATTTAATTTATAATTAACACAAATAAAACCGAGAGAAAGTAGGTGTGTTGATAATGCCTGGTAAGAAATAGTTATTATGTAAAATGTTATTGAACTGAGTGCGCGAGAATGCGGTAAAATTGTCCCTTCGGTGCAATTTTCCAGACTCGGCCAAGCTTTGTTTGCACGAGGCGGAGGAATATACTGGAAGTAGAACTTCAGCAGCGCTTCAGAACTCAGTTGGAAGTAACCGTGACTGGACTATAATGTTTTCTTTTCTACGGACGGGAGGGTCGCGGGTGAGAAGGTCGGCAATGGAGCTGGCGTTCTATGAAACACGTTATACAATTAATTAAAGCTCATTCACTTTTAATCGAAGCCACCACACATCAAACATGATTATTAAAGACATTTTTTGTTGCTACACATTTTCATAATTTCACACGGCGTTATTGTCTCGTAAAATAAACAAGTATTTTATGAAACCGTCAAGTTTTAACCCCCTTACATATATTTCCGTGTACTGTATACTCGTTCACGTATAACATGTTGCATATTAGGTTNATCAAGTTTTAACCCCCTTACATATATTTCCGTGTACTGTATACTCGTTCACGTATAACATGTTGCATATTAGGTTAAATCGTGGCTAAAGACCTGAAAAATTCCGCGTTTTTATTTCGGGACAAGCTAGAATTAAAAAATTCGTACCTTTATATAGCTAATGCTATTGGTCCACCCTTTAGTTTACACCTCCTGGACAACTCTGGGCCAATAATAAATCCACAGTAAAATGCCGGCCGAATCACAGTC
This sequence comes from Clitarchus hookeri, assembly GCA_002778355.1. Taxonomy (NCBI): domain Eukaryota; kingdom Metazoa; phylum Arthropoda; class Insecta; order Phasmatodea; family Phasmatidae; genus Clitarchus; species Clitarchus hookeri. The sequence goes on along the minus strand of NQII01001444.1, from coordinate 345,183 downwards.
TTCCGGTAATACAACAAGCAACCAATGAACAGTGACATTTGCATGATTTTTACATACGACAATGGAGTATACAGCCTACAGGTCATTGAACTCGCGAATTTTTCAGGTCTGTAATCATGGCGGTTGCCGTGCAAGGTTAGAAGCTAGCGGCAATACAGAGACAGCGCCTTTCCCTGGGCAATGCTATTGGCTGCTGCTAACAAGACTATTTTATAATTGGTGGCTTCTGGAACTATGAATCTACTAGATTCCTTTCCATTGGTTCCAAAGTCACAGTTGTTATAAGAAATTCATAAGTACGTTTCTCATCAAAAAACATTTTCTTTTGCAAAGGAAGGAATTATTAATTTGTACGTTAAGGGGTTCTCATTTTTGTTGCAATTTTTTTAATGTACGTAATAAATCCGTACGATTATATTATGTATTTACGTGAAGGACATAGTTAATATGCGAAAATTGCTACAAGAAAACGGGGAAATATTTTTTTTTATGCTATCAGAAAATTACACAGGTTACTCTTAACTGGTTCTTCTACTTTTGGAACCGGCACTNATTACACAGGTTACTCTTAACTGGTTCTTCTACTTTTGGAACCGGCACTGAGTCGGTTGCTCGACCTACTGAAGTCTTCTGCGACAATGTGGGCGAAGCGATGAGGGAATGAATCAAAGACGGGATGCAATGGGATCACTCCGAGACAACTCACTGTACAGCGGCAACGTCCGTCACGGATACCACGTTCAACATTCTGGGCGCGACTCCACCGGGACTCGAGGGAGCGGACCTGCATTTTGCCACGAAGTTTATTATTGGCTCAGGATTCAACAGGTGTCAATCAGTGCACGAACCAATTGAAAAAGTAACACATACGTAAAATTTTTTTAGTCCCAGCTTGTCCCGATGTGAATATGCGAATTTTCCAGGTATCTACCAATAACAAAAAGCAAACTTCAATTGTACACATATGCGGTATATTGGAGTCTAGGATGTGTAGAACTGGTTAGCGGAATGTTGGGAAACTATCCGCAGAGCGTGCTTGGAAGAGGCGTTGAATGCCCAGGAGATAGCGAGCTGCAGCATTGTGGGAACTGTGTGCTGGTTGCGTGGGTGTGCTGGGTGTGTGGGTGTGCTGGTTGTGTGGGTGTGCTCGATATGTGTATGTGGTGTGGTATGAGTGTGATGATTATGTGGATGTTACAGTTATATACATGAGATGGTTATTAGGATTTGATGGTTATGTGGACNATGTGGTGTGGTATGAGTGTGATGATTATGTGGATGTTACAGTTATATACATGAGATGGTTATTAGGATGTGATGGTTATGTGGACGTGATGATTATGTGGATGAGATGGTTATGGTAATGTTGATGATATGTTTATATTTATGTGATAGTTATGTGGATGTGATATTTATGTGGATGGGATGGTTATGTGAATGGGATGGTTATGATGATGAAATGGTTAGGTTGATGAGCTGGTTATGTTGATGAGATGGTTATGTTGATGAGATGGTTATGTGGATGAGATGGTTATGTGGATGAGATGGTTATGTGGATGTGATGGCTATGGTAATGTTGATTATATGTTTATATTTATGTGATAGTTATGTTGATGAGATGGTTAGGTTGATGAGCTGGTTATGTTGATGAGATGGTTATGTTGATGAGATGGTTATGTGGATGAGATGGTTATGTGGATGAGATGGTTATGTGGATGTGATGGTTATGTTGATGTGATGGTTATGTTGATGTGATGGTTATGTTGATGTGATGGTTATGTTGATGTGATGGTTATGTTGATGTGATGGTTATGTTGATGTGATGGTTATGTTGATGTGATGGTTATGTTGATGTGATGGTTATGTGGATGGGATGGTTATGTGGATGGGATGGTTATGTGGATGGGATGGTTATGTTGAAGTGATGGTTATGTTGAAGTGATGTTTATGTTGATGTGATGTTTATGCTGATGTGATTGTTATGTTGAAGTGATGGTTATGTTGATGAGATGGTTAGGTTGATGAGCTGGTTATGTTGATGAGATGGTTATGTTGATGAGATGGTTATGTGGATGAGATGGTTATGTGGATGAGATGGTTATGTTGATGTGATGGTTATGTTGATGTGATGGTTATGTTGATGTGATGGTTATGTTGATGTGACGGTTATGTTGATGTGATGGTTATGTTGATGTGACGGTTATGTTGATGAGATGGTTATGTTGATGAGATGGTTATGTGGATGAGATGGTTATGTGGATGAGATGGTTATGTGGATGAGATGGTTATGTTGATGTGATGGTTATGTTGATGTGATGGTTATGTGAATGTGATTGTTATGTGGATGGGATGGTTATGTGGATGTGACGGTTATGTTGATGTGACGGTTATGTGGATGTGGTTGTTATGTGGATGTGGTGGTTATGTGGACGTGATGGTAATGTTGATGTGATGGTAATGTTGATGTGGACGTGATGGTAATGTTGATGTGACTGTTATGTGGATGTAATGGTAATGTTGATGATATGGTTATGTAGATGTGATGTTTATGTTGATGATATGTTTATGTAGATGTGATGTTTATGCTGATTTGATGTTTATGCTGATGTGATCTTTATGTTGATGTGATGTTTATGTTGATGTGATGTTTATGTTGATGTGATGTTTATGCTGATGTGATGTTTATTCTGATGTGATGTTTATGCTGATGTGATGTTTATGCTGATGTGATGTTTATGTTGATGTGATGTTTATGTGATGTTTATGTTGATGTGATGTTTATGCTGATTTGATGTTTATGCTGATGTGATGTTTATGTTTATGTGATGTTTATGTTGATGTGATGTTTATGCTGATTTGATGTTTATGCTGATGTGATGTTTATGATGATGTGATGTTTATGTTGATGTGATGTTTATGTTGATGCGATGTTTATGTTGATGCGATGTTTATGTTGATTTGATTGTTATGTGGATGTGATTGTTATGTGGATGTGATGGTTATGTGGATGTGATGGTTATGTGAATGGGATGGTTATGTGGATGGGATGGTTATGTGGATGGGATGGTTATGTGGATGGGATGGTTATGTGGATGGGATGGTTATGTGGATGTGCTGGGTGTGTTAATGTGCTGGATGTTTGCGATAGTTGTGTGTATGTAGGGTGTGTCTGCTGGTTGAGCGGATGTGATGTGTATATGGTTGTGTTCGACGTACGAATGCGTGGTGTGTCTACTTGGTGTGCTATGTGTATGCTATTGTGTGATTGTGCTGGTTGTATGAACGTGCTATCTGTGTGTGCCGGGCGTGCTTGTGTGTGGTGGAGGGTCAGTGTGTGTACAGCGGAGGCGTACTGTAATGTCCTGGAGGTTCGACGCCAGATGCCACTGTGACCCGGAGTGCACCGTGTTCCGGGACTGCTGTGTGGACCGCGCCGTGAGGGACGCCGACGTCGTCCCAGGAGGAGTCGTCAGGGGCATCGACGTCAACAACTGGGGGTGCGGCCTCCTCGGCTACAGCCTCTCAGGACTCAAGTCGGGCAGGACTCCTCAGGTAACTACCGCCTCTTCGTACTTAACCCTGCTTAGCATCTACATATGTTAGTACTAGCGATCCTGCCCGGCTTCGCCCGGGTACGATTTAGTTTTTACAGCGATACACTACTACATAAATTGGGAACAGACAATTACAATATTATTTGATAGTAAATTAGGAAACTACTATCATATCTGCGTATATATCTTTAGAAATGATAGCCTATTATGTTGTATGAGTAATAATTATATTTTTTAGGATTCTATTTACTGCAATATACTCCTATAAAATATGTTAAACGATTTTTTTCTGTCATAGTAAACATGCAGATTTTGCGATTTAGAAACACGTGAGCAAGCTGCGTAGAGCTGACCGTGGGAAAAACATGGCGTGCCCAAATGTATTCCTGCTACCTTTAAGGTTTGACCCTGTGATTTGTTTATAGTCATTGAAAATGCAACTTTTAATGGGAACCCCAGACGTTTAAAATTAAATGGTAAGTTATTAGGTATAATTGGGATGCGTGGTATAAGCACATTGTCTCCCTTGGCTTATCCAGTTAAGATTGTGGCCTTCACAATATGCCTTCCTAGTTCTGTGAATCGCAACCGAGTACCGTTGCATAATCTTGGCGCGTCCAAGTTGCGCATTAACAAAATGGGTATATACCGACCTTTAATTCCAGCTTATGGGATGGCACCCCGGATAGCTCCAAAGAGTTTAGGAACTCCATGGGATAGCTCGCAGTGTCATCGAATGACATGACTGTGTCGATGGAGTTGTACACTGATGTTTTGCTAGTTATTTTGTTCAAGATTTTTTTTTTATTTTTTTTCGTAACAGTCTCATTTTTTGGTGTCAGTATGGTTCTTTCACGCAACCAATTTTCGTCGTGAATGTATTGTTGCAGATTCGGAAAAACTTGAGCAATAAGCTCGTCTTCCGAATCCACAACATGACAAAATTGGTGTGTGAAAAGAACTATACCTTCTTGGTCGGTTTCTAGACGGACTTCACCAATTCCGGGGAGTTTTTGAGCATATGCACCTGACTCGACATCGCTGAATAACTGGACTCGCAAGTTAGTGGTGAGATAAAGCTTTTTAACTTCGGTCCACAGATATGATGCTTTCAGACTTGCGTTAATTTCGTCTGCTGCAGTGCCTCTCTCAATAACAGGTAAAGTCTGTCTAAAATCCCCTGCCAGTAACACTACCACACCACCCATTTTGTTAACTTGAGCGAGCACTAATGCGGTGAGTTATCCCTTTGGTGTAATTTTGTAAACCTAGTCACCCCTTTCATTCCGACATTATTTTATAATTTAAAGTGTTGAAAATTATAAATTTTTGATGCGTGCTGTACTTCAACTGGCAAAGAACTTGTTTCGATAGGACAGCCAACCAGCTGTAGTCTTTGTATTTGGCGATCTAATATATGAACTAGTCATAACGTAGTACAGCAGTATGGTCCTAGGAATCAGTTACCAACGTGGAAGATCATTGAGCACGGAGCCTCACAGAGTACAGTACAGGTCAAATATAAGCTTCCTGTGCAACATGTTGACNGGGACGCCGACGTCGTCCCAGGAGGAGTCGTCAGGGGCATCGACGTCAACAACTGGGGGTGCGGCCTCCTCGGCTATAGCCTCTCAGGACTCAAGTCGGGCAGAACTCCTCAGGTAACTACCGCCTCTTCGTACTTAACCCTGCTTAGCATCTACATATGTTAGTACTAGCGATCCAGCCCGGCTTCGCCCGGGTACGATTTAGTTTTTACAGCGATACACTACTACATAAATTGGGAACAGGNGTACGATTTAGTTTTTACAGCGATACACTACTACATAAATTGGGAACAGGCAATTACAATATTATTTGATAGTAAATTAGGAAACTACTATCATATCTGCGTATATATCTTTAGAAATGATAGCCTATTATGTTGTATGAGTAATAATTATATTTTTTAGGATTCTATTTACTGCAATATACTCCTATAAAATATGTTAAACGATTTTTTTCTGTCATAGTAAACATGCAGATTTTGCGATTTAGAAACACGTGAGCAAGCTGCGTAGAGCTGACCGTGGGAAAAACATGGCATGCCCAAATGTATTCCTGCTACCTTTAAGGTTTGACCCTGTGATTTGTTTATAGTCATTGAAAATGCAACTTTTAATGGGAACCCCAGACGTTTAAAATTAAATGGTAAGTTATTAGGTATAATTGGGATGCGTGGTATAAGCACATTGTCTCCCTTGGCTTATCCAGTTAAGATTGTGGCCTTCACAATATGCCTTCCTAGTTCTGTGAATCGCAACCGAGTACCGTTGCATAATCTTGGCGCGTCCAAGTTGCGCATTAACAAAATGGGTATATACCGACCTTTAATTCCAGCTTATGGAATGGCATCCCGGATAGCTCCAAAGAGTTTAGGAACTCCATGGCTGTAGCGTTTATCATTATTTTCGTTTCAATAAATTAAGTGCACATGGTCGATGGAGTTGTACACTGATGTTTTGCTAGTTATTTTGTTCAGGATTTTTTTTATTTCTTTTCGTAACAGTCTCATTTTTTGGTGTCAGTAGGGTTCTTTCACGCAACCAATTTTCGTCGTGAATGTATTGTTGCAGATTCGGAAAAACTTGAGCAATAAGCTCGTCTTCCGAATCCAAAACATGACAAGTGAAAAGAACTATACCTTCTTGGTCGGTTTCTAGACGGCCTTCACCAATTTCGGGGAGTTTTTTAGCATATGCACCTGACTCGACATCGCTGAATAACTGGACTCGCAAGTTAGTGGTGAGATAAAGCTTTTTAACTTCGGTCCACAGATATGATGCTTTCAGACTTGCGTTAATTTCGTCTGCTGCAGTGCCTCTCTCAATAACAGGTAAAGTCTGTCTAAAATCCCCTGCCAGTAACACTACCACACCACCCATTTTGTTAACTTGAGCGAGCACTAATGCAGTGAGTTATCCCTTTGGTGTAATTTTGTAAACCTAGTCACCCCTTTCATTCCGACATTATTTTATAATTTCAAGTGTTGAAAATTATACATTTTTGATGCGTGCTGTACTTCAACTGGCAAAGAACTTGTTTCGCGAGGACAGCCAACCAGCTGTAGTCTTTGTGTTTGGCGATCTAATATATGAACTAGTCATAACGTAGTACAGCAGTATGGTCCTAGGAATCAGTTACCAACATGGAAGATCATTGAGCACGGAGCCTCACAGAGTACAGTACAGGTCAAATATAAGCTTCCTGTGCAACATGTTGACAATGTGTACAACGGGCATGAACATGTTGAGGATGGTCTACAATGGGCATGGACATGTAAAGGATGGTCTACAATGGGCATGAAAGGGTTAAGCTGTGTTTTGCACAAGGCTCAGGAATATCCTGAAAGCAGAACTTCAGCAGGGCTTCAGAAAAGTTGGAAGTAGCAGTGAATGGACTATGTATGTTATTTTACCCGGCGAGCTGCTGGGAGGGCGAGTGTGTCGTCGGGCTGAGAGTCGCACTTGGCGCGTGTTGCTCGCAGAACGTGTCGATGGTGACGGGCTGCCCGGAGGGTCACGCCCTGTCCAGCCTGTGCTCCAGGCGCCCCGCTGGAGGCTCCAGGAGCTACAGCTACCTGCTGGACGTGGCGGTGCTGGGGCAGACGACGGGACTGTGGTACCGCAACCTGTACTGCGCCGCCTGCCACGGAGATTTGAACCTCCGGCCTTACCGACCTACGGTCTCCTGCAACTTCGAGAACTTCCACACCAGCATGGTGAGTACAACAGCCAGACTCGCAGGGAAACAACCAGACTCGCAGGGAAACAACCAGGATAAAACGGTCTGAATCGGGGCTAGTGGTTGATTCGAACCAATCGCACATTCCGCGCTTTTACCAGTAAACGAGGAGGAGATAGGCTATGCTGCTATCTGTCATTGAAGAGCTCAACTGTAAGCTTGTGAGCGAAGAGATTTGAGCGGCTTTTAACATCGTGGTCTTGAGAGCCGATGAGGATGAAGCTAGGCGAGGATGGAGCAGCGCCGGAATGCAAGGGCGAGGGAAACTGGAGATCCTCGAGAAAACCCGCTGCCCAGAGATATCGTCCTTGCACGATTCACACCTGTGAAAATCCCGGGGGTGGGGGGAGACCCCGACGGTGTCTTTATTGCTTGTAAATATGTGCTGTTCTCGAACTGCTTCCAAAAATTTCAGTGAAATTACGAGAACTTACTGGTTAAATGCGTTTGACATTTCTTACTAGGTAGTCCCCTTAAGAGGAATACGTATTGAAACATTTAGCGTGAAACAGTTGTTTGCGCGAATACGCGTATCTCTGTAAATAAATGTTGCCATAAGAAGTAAAAAACAATTATCTATGCCCCTATTTTTTTACTTTTATCATATTAAGTGTATTCGTGGAGAAAAATTTCGTGAAAATGTTTAGGTATCGCATTTTTGAAGCTTGCCTACGCAGTTTCCTTACGCGCCAAGATAAAAGTACGACCATACGGGTGTAGTTTAACACGTGGGCTTTCATCGCGTGTGATGAAGTCCCAGTGTTAGAGATGTAACTTGCACAGTACAGCATCACGACGGAAACACTGCGCGCCTTGCGCGTAGGGGCGATGAGGCGCTAGGCGTGCGTGTTAGTGTCGCCCCTATCGCTCCCTCGCTTCTTGACGAACTGGGAACACGTGACTTATTGCAGTGGAATTCTCGTCATTCCGCGGGAATAAAAAAATAATCCAGTGAAATTCAGCCATCATTTCAATTAATTATCATGCACTGATTATCAGTATCTCAATTCTCACTATTTTCCTTGATTTGGCTCGATTCCCTCTGTTTCAAGTTTATAGTGTGGAAAAGCAGTATTTAGTTTTGTTGGAAGGCACGAGAATAATGTTTCCAATGCACGCAACGTCTTGAAACTACCATGCCGCCATCGTCTGGGATGCACTTTCTTTTCGTAGGTAAACGTATCACGGGCACGTTGAACAGCTTGGTCAAAAAGCAGACTTTTTCAAGCTCGCTGCTACGCATTTCAAGCGGCAGGTAAGCGACTGCCTGTGGTATATATAGTCTATTCGCGGTTTCTTCGCACTTTGTGAATCAAACCGTTGAAAAATCACCGCACGTATGACGTGTTTAGTTATTCCCCAAGAACGCCATATATCACATTCGTTTAATAGTACTGTTAGCAAAAAGTTATCTTAATTTTTGTTAGATGGAAATTATATTTATGAATTATATTTTTTCATTAATAATCAATAAGAATCAAAAGTGTGAGAAAACAGGTGTGTTGGTAATGCCTAGTAAGATTCAGTTAATACGAATCACATTATTACACTGGCTGCGCAAGAATACGGTGCACCGTCCCTATGGCGTGATTTGCTAGACTTAGTTCAGCTTTGCTCGGATGAGGCGGAGGAATACCCTGAAAGTAGAACTTCAGCAGGGCTTCAGAAAAGTCGGAGGTAACCGTGAATGGACTATAGTTAGAGATGATGGAAAATGACAAAAAAAAAATTTTGAGCAAACATATTTTTTATAACACTGTATCTAGTTTAATTTTTCGTGATTGTACGAACAAGGTTTTGACTCGGTTAAGTCGTTTGCAGACCAATCGCGAACGTTCTTCCTTATAGTACCAGAATCCTCATTGGTCCAGTGAAAAGTGGTAGAAGCTTCATAGTTGCACAACCGCCAACAGGGAAAGAAAACGGTAGGACGTGTGTACAGTACGTTGAATCCTAGCAAACAAGTAGAAACTTTTCCCGCGATAAACCATAACTAGCGGCAGTGACATTTCGCGAAAATATTTCGAGACATGATACAGTCCAAAGCACTGTAGGGTCGTCCAGCTTCTTTGATTGGCTAAAAAAATGTCCCGGCACGTGTTAACCGTTTGCGCACGAATCACGAAAGTTCAGTGTCGGAGCTACTTAGTCCTGAGTGGCTTGGTCAAAGACGGACACGGCACCAGCAGCCAACGGAGGTATAACAACAGCTGAGGCGTGTATACAGTATTGAAGTCTACTATGTGCTCCTATTTTGACGCGGAAAGTCACTGGCCCTAGCCACGATCTCCAACTACTGTCTGCGATGTTCTGCCCGCAGCTGTCGCAGGACNTCAGTGAAATTACGAGAACTTACTGGTTAAATGCGTTTGACATTTCTTACTAGGTAGTCCCCTTAAGAGGAATACGCATTGAAACATTTAGCGTGAAACCGTTGTTTGCGCGAATACGCGTATCTCTGTAAATAAATGTTGTCATAAGAAGTAAAAAACAATTATCTATGCCCCTATTTTTTACTTTTATCATATTAAGTGTATTCGTGGAGAAACATTTCGTGAAAATGTTTAGGTATCGCATTTTTGAAGCTTGCCTACGCAGTTTCCTTACGCGCCAAGAGAAAAGTACGACCATACGGGTGTAGTTTAACACGTGGGCTTTCATCGCGTGTAGTAAAGTCCCAGTGTTAGAGATGTAACTTGCACAGTACAGCATCACGACGGCAACACTGCGCGTAGGGGCGATGAGGCGCTAGGCGTGCGTGTTAGTGTCGCCCCTATCGCTCCCTCGCTTCTTGACGAACTNCTGCGCGTAGGGGCGATGAGGCGCTAGGCGTGCGTGTTAGTGTCGCCCCTATCGCTCCCTCGCTTCTTGACGAACTGGGAACACGTGACTTATTGCAGTGGAATTCTCGTCATTCCGCGGGAATAAAAAAATAATCCAGTGAAATTCAGCNCTGGGAACACGTGACTTATTGCAGTGGAATTCTCGTCATTCCGCGGGAATAAAAAAATAATCCAGTGAAATTCAGCGATCATTTCAATTAATTATCATGCACTGATTATCAGTATCTCAATTCTCACTATTTTCCCTGATTTGGCTCGATTCCCTCTGTTTCAAGTTTATAGTGTGGAAAAGCAGCTTTTAGCTATGTTGGAAGGCACGAGAATAATGTTTCCAATGCACGCAAAGTCTTGAAAGTACCATGCCGTCATCGTCTGGGATGCACTTTCTTTTCGTAGGTAAACGTATCACGGGCACGTTAAACAGTTTGGTCAAAAAGCAGACTTTGCCTGTGGTATATATAGTCCATTCGCGGTTTCTTCACACTTTTTGAATCAAACCGTTGAATAAATCACCGCACGTATGACGTGTGTAGTTATTCCCTAAGAACGCCATACATCACAAGCGTTTAATGGTACTGTTAACAAAAAGGGTATCTTAATATTTGTTAGATTGAAATTTTACTTATGAATAATAATTTTTCATTTATAATCAGTAAGAATCAAAAGAGTGAGAAAACAGGTGTGTTGGTAATGCCTAGTAAGATATAGTTAATATGCATCACATTATTACACTGGCTGCGCACGAATACGGTGCACCGTCCCTATGGCGTGATTTGCTAGACTTAGTTCAGCTTTGCTCGGATGAGGCGGAGGAATACCCTGAAAGTAGAACTTCAGCAGGGCTTCAGAAAAGTAGGAAATAACCGTGAACGGACTATAGTTAGAGACAATGGAAAATGGCAAAAAAAAATTTGAGTCAACATATTTTTAAAAACATTCTAACTAGTTTAATTTTTCATGATTGTACGAACAAGGTTTTGACTCGGATAAGTCGTTTGCAGACCAATCACGAACGTTCTTCCTTACAGTACCAAAATCCTCGTTGGTCCAGTGAAATACGGTAGGAGCTTCATAGGTGCACAACCGCCAACAGGGAAAGAAAACGGTAGGACATGCGTACAGTACGTTGAATCCTAGCAAACAAGTAGAAACTTTTCCCGCGATAAACCATAATTAGCGGCAGTGACATTTCGCGAAAATATTTCGAGACATGATACAGTCCAAAGCACTGTAGGGTCATCCAGCTTCTTTGATTGGCTAAAAAAATGTTCTGGCACGTGTTGGCCGTTTGCGCACGAATCACGAAGGTTCATTGTCGGAGTTACTTAGTCCCGAGTGGCTTGGTCAAAGACGGACACGGCACCAGCAGCCAGTGGAGGTATAACGACAGCTGAGGCGTGTGTATAGTATTGAAGTCTACTGTGTGCTCATATTTTTACGCGGAAAGTCACTGGCCCTAGCCACGATCTCCAACTACTGTCTGCGATGTTCTGCCCGCAGCTGTCGCAGGACGGGAGGTACGTGGAAGGCGGCCTCGCGTGGCTGTTCTCCAACGGGTCCAAGTGCGAGCTGAAGCTGACGTTGAACACGACAGGCCAGGAGGACGTGGGCTGGCTGCGCTCCTGCCCCCTGGACATGGTCTCCGAGTGTCCTGCCGACGAGCAGGACCTCGACCTCGCGGAGAAGTGCCGCTCCTACGCTCTCTTCTCTCTCGACCAGCGGGACCAAGGACAGTTGAGCCCCGTGAGTGCGCCATTCACAGAAATGCTTGCTCCAGCCAGCAGGAAACTTGCTTGTTTACGGCCAAGCATATTGTTACGAGACGTTCGCGAGGGGTGCAGATCTTAATAAAAATTTAATTAACTAATTAGATTTGTAATTTATTAACACAGTTATTATACACAATATTAAACTACATACATTCACTATAACTTTCGTTATTCTCAGTGAACGCATTATTTAATGTATATCTCAATTCTAGATGCTAGCAGTCCGCAGGCTTCACTCCCACTGGTCACTCTCGCCGCTCTGCCGGCACGTCACTCCGCCATCACTTAATGTCGCACAATCCTCCTCCTCTCGACTCTCAAAAACTGTCGGATCGGAGGGATTGTTGCGATTAAAGTAGTCTCGCTGGCCCGATATACGTAGAAGGTTCACTGCACCCTGAGTCTCGCTCAGAGAGGCTAGGGCAATTACAAGAACATTTAAGGGCCGCAGGGGCAGAGCGGTTAGACTGCTCGCCTCCCACCAAGATGCTGTTGGTCGGCGTGTTTTCTCGGGGATCTTCTATTTCTCTCGCCCTTGCATTCCGGGGCTTCTCCATTCTCGCCTCATTCCCCCCTCATCGGCTCTCAAGACCTCGTTGTTAAGAGCCGCACAAATCCCGCAATCCCTGAAACGAAAAATTAATGTGTGGAAGTTGGATATTTCACTGCGCTATTGTTCTTCATGGCATGATGGACGTTGCCCTAAGAATTTTCATTCTGGATCACAACACAAGCACAGATTGCTGTAATTAGTATTTATTCATCGCCTGTTTTGTTCTCTCGTAAGAATATTAAGTTTGAGCTTAGTGATGAAAAATGGATTTATAGAAAATTAATTGGTACTACTGACAATTCGCATATTCTTGGTCAAGTAGAGCTTGTGTGTGAGTGAATACATTTGGGCGACTCTTAACAGTGCGGTCTTGAGAGCCGATGAGGTTGATTGAGGTGAGAATAAAGCTACGCCCGAATGAAAGGGTGGGGGAAATGGGGCATCCCCGAGATAGATCACCAACCAGCGGCATCGTCCGGCACAATTCTCACACGCGAATATCGGGAAGTGACCTGGCCGAAGATTAAACCCGGTTCGCCTTCGTGGGAGGCGAGCAGGCCAACTGCTCAGCCACTGCAGTCCCTGTAAAACTTGTGTATAATGCATAAATGTCAATGAAGTTTGTTTGAACGGAATCGGTTCAGTGGTTCTCATTTCATAAATGACAATGCAGTTTGTTTGAACGGAATCGGTTCAGTGGTTCTCATTTTGTGTTTCAAGGTTATGACTTAGAATTTTCAGAGTCACAGGGTGATGAGGCGTAGAACTATAACAGGGCTTAATACAAGTTGGAAGTAACTGAACGGACTATGAGAGTGTTGTTTGCATGCGCAGGCGTACAAGAACCCGCACTGCGCGCTCTGCCACGGCGCGCAGCCCAAGTGCTGGCCCTTCATCACGATCAGGACGCAGACGGCGGGGCCCTCGCTGATGGTCGTGCTCGACATGAGCTGGGAGCGCTCCAGGCCCGAGGTGTCGTGGAACTGCACGCTGCCACACGGCCTCTGGGACGTGTTGCACGGGAGGTGCCTCGAGCTGGGCGACGTCTGTCCCGCGGGGCTCTCCCTCGACGGCGACCTCTGCGTCCCGGTGGAACCCCNCCTCCCACAAAGGCAAACCGTGTTCAATCCTCAGCTGGGTCACTCCCAGATTTTCGCATGTGGGAATAGTGCTGGATGATGCCGCTAGTCGGCGGGTTTTCTTGGAGATCTCCCGTTTCCCCTCGCCCTTGCATTCCGGCGCTGCTCCATTCTCACCTCATTTCACCCTCGTCGGCTCTCAAGACCTCGTTGTTAAGAGCCGCCAAAATCTCTCAACTCAAGTCAATAACTCAACTAGCTACCCTACATTCTTGCGTTATAAGACGGAACAAGCTGTACTCACATTCCTCTACATACTGGAGGAGAAGTCACTTGTTCATTGGCTGCCGCCACAGACGGAACTCACGCTCCTGTTTGACCCGGCCACACGGAGTGAAGCTTCCAGAGTGTTTACTATTGGTCCTGAGTCCTACAGGGAGTGTAGCATGAGCAGAGGTGCAAAGGCACATTTGAAACCAACATATACTTGTATGCAGTCTTGGCACTGAGTTATAACGCAATGTGATAGGCTCTCTACTCACAACTGTAGATACAGCGCGTACAGCAACACTGGGGTGGCGCAAAGAATCGGAAACCGAGAACAAAATATACGGGTTCACATCAACTGTAATAATGGCGGCAGGAAATGTTTCTACTATATATGCAATGTACCGACATGGTCATTACAGTCCCGGCAAATTAGCAAGTCATTTCAGGACAAGCTAAGACTTCAAACATATGCACATTCGACTTTCGTCTTAATTGGATTGCAGTCTGTAAGACACACCCTGGGCGTATTTTAACCAATAAGTAACACGCAAGACAATATATGGTCGAATCCCGTGCCTCCTGGTCCCGGGTAAAAGTGTAGCAATAGCCAATGGACAACTAACTGAGGCTCTGATGCCAAATGAGTCTGCGAAATTTCCGGGTCTCTAATGATCATATCCTAGATTCACGGGGCCGCTGCGATCAAACAGTTGGCCATAATACAATATACCCCGCACGTTTCCTTCACAGTTTTCGCCTCTGAACGTCACCCTCATGACACAACCCGCTGTTTGCTACGCATTGTGTACATTATGTTACGCATTGTGTACATTATGTTACGCATTGTGTACATTATGTTACGCATTGTGTACTACATTACACACTGACATGCTTGACCCTACTGAAGTTGGTGGCGAATTGATCGAAATAGTTCTTGGACACTTGATACNGCTTGACCCTACTGAAGTTGGTGGCGAATTGATCGAAATAGTTCTTGGACACTTGATACTATATTGCGAGCGTAATATTTAAGTTTACGAACACTGAAGGTAATATTTGTTGTTACATACATATCAGAATGTGTTATTAACACATTTACATTCGTAAAATGTCCACTGTTTTATTTTGATGGCTCATGAACACAATGTTAAAGCCCATGGTATTGTTAATTTTACATATGGCGGAATGATACATAATGAGATGCAAAAGTAGATCCAGAGCAGGACTTTCAAAAGTNTATTGTTAATTTTACATATGGCGGAATGATACATAATGAGATGCAAAAGTAGATCCAGAGCAGGACTTTCAAAAGTACTCACTTGACCGCGAACAACTTATAAACTTTCTCCTTATAAGGAGTACTAATACATTTATATCTCATTGTCGGCATGTACTATCTGTAAGCCAGTATTTAACTGCATGCGATGGAGTTTTCAAGGTAATGGAGTGCAAAACAATAGTTTTATATTTATGCACAATAAACCGTTTACTTGTAGACAGTCTTGTGAGAGGCAACTGACATTAAATGAAAAATTAATTAATTGGTTCCATATTTTCTGTACTGCCACATGTCAAAATCGCGGTTTGTATTTTTTTTACACAACACGTAAATAATAACAACTAATTAGACCTGAAGTAACTGAATTTGCAATACAAATTTGCCACAAATGTTCTTGTAGTAGAGTGTACCAGATATTATCCATTACATGTTCTTTCCTCGTGGTGAAACTATTGCCGCTGTTTCGTCCTGTAGAGTCACTGAAGAAACACCAGCAGTTGTGTAAAAGTCAACCACTGATAGACAGCACGCACAGACCGCACGGACTGACAACATGATCAAGACGGCACGTACGAACAACGTGGTCAGACATCGCAGACAGACTACATGTTCAGACAGCATGGACGGACAACATGATCAGATAGGCTCTTGTAATGATGCCAGTTCCCGAAATGTCGCTACTGGTTCACCACGAACACCGCGTGTGTGTGCCTTCTGTGCCGTCTTAATTGTGTCGTCACACATACCTACTTGTCTTCGCCTTAAGTGTGTCAGAATTGTCTGCGTTGAGTCGTCTATGAGTTTTGTACGTACANACCTCTGCGTCCCGGTGGAACCCCGCGAAGGCCTGGTGAAGACCTGCGTGAAGATCACGCTGGCGCGGCACGAGTACCGCGACCTCCAAGGAGGCGGGGTCGTCCTCAACTCCTCGCTGTTCGCTCTCTACGAGGCTCACGTCTTCCGCGAGGGACAGTTCGAGCGCCTGACCAACGGCTCGCTGTCCATCTGCCGCTCGCTGCTGCAGGAGGTCCACGACGAGCTGGTCTTCTACTCTAGCGCTGCCCAGGTCTACATCACCATCATGTGTCTGTCCGTGTCTCTCGTGTGCCTCACGCTGCACATCGCAACCTACTGTCTCTTACCGAAGCTCTGCAATCTCCCGGGCAAGAACCTCGTGGCGCTGTCCTGGGCCTTGCTCCTGGGTCAGCTGCTGTTCCTCGTCGGGGTACAGCCCGTCGTCGAGGTCCCACACGGCGTGTGCGTGTCTGTCGTCCTCGCCATACAGTACTTCCTCCTCGCCGCCTTCTNCTTGAAGCTCTTCGTCGTGATGGGCATGACGTGGTTGTTCGGCTTCCTGGCGACGCTGGCCAACATCCCTGTGCTCATGTACCCGTTCCTCGTTTTGAACGGCATGCAGGGCGCCTTCATCTTCTTCATGTTCGACATGAAGCGCAGCATCGGCAGGATGCTGTGGGAGAGGGTGGTGGGACGACGTCGCGCCTCTCCGGCCTTCCTGGAGTCCAGGACCGGCGGAAACAACAACAGCTCCAGCAACCAGTCCGTCGCCAAGAAGAAGATCTCCCAGACCAGCACCTCTAGCACGCTGATGTCCAGCGGCGCCTTCCGACCTATCAGCAGCGTTGTGCACGAGCGCGAGGTGGTCAGTACACACAAGTAGGGATGTTGAAAACAAATTTCGATATATCGAAATTGCGATATTATAATGATACATCGATCTATATTGCCGATATATTTCAACGACATTTTATCGAAATCAATGTCTTTTTCCAGGCATCAGGAAATTTTTTTTTTAAAGTTTGTTTAATAAACTCTGTTTTGAATACAACAAATTAATTTAAAAATTACTAGGTTTACTTTGGGAACATGCACCAAAAACAGGTGCCACATATTTCTGCAATGTCTCCTATACTTAATGTGTAATATTCCAATCAATTTTGTATTTGTCAAGTCCTTTAATACATAAAATATCAGATTCCTATGCACCTAAAATCGATATTTTTCTTTCGATATACCGTTTTGTAGAACAATATTTTATACTTAAACAATATAAATAATATAGATATTTTCGCTCCTGATATCGACATACCTACATACAAGTACAGTCTGCCCACGGTGAAGTGAGCACTTCTAAAACTAAATTTTGAAAGAAAAAAATATCTCGCTCATAACTAGCTGCCCTAGGGACTGCGGTGGCTAAGCGGTTAGACTGCTCGCCTCCCACAAAGGCAAACCGTGTTCAATCCTCAGCTGGGTCACTCCCAGATTTTCGCATGTGGGAATAGTGCTGGANCCTCCCACAAAGGCAAACCGTGTTCAATCCTCAGCTGGGTCACTCCCAGATTTTCGCATGTGGGAATAGTGCTGGACGATGCCGCTGGTCGGCGGGTTTTCTTGGAGATCTCCCGTTTCCCCTCGCCCTTGCACTTCGGCGCTGCTCCATTCTCACCTCATTTCACCCTCATCGGCTCTCAAGACCTCGTTGTTAAGAGCCGCCAAAATCTCTCAACTCAAGTCAATAACTCAACTAGCTACCCTACATTCTTGCGTTATAAGACGGAACAAGCTGTACTCACATTCCTCTACATACTGGAGGAGAAGTCACTTGTTCATTGGCTGCCGCCACAGACGGAACTCACGCTCCTGTTTGACCCGGCCACACGGAGTGAAGCTTCCAGAGTGTTTACTATTGGTCCTGAGTCCTACAGNTCCAGCCGCAGACGGAACTCACGCTCCTGTTTGACCCGGCCACACGGAGTGAAGCTTCCAGAGTGTTTACTATTGCTCCTGAGTCCCGCAGGCCGTGTAGCATGAGCAGAGGTGCAAAGGCACATTTGAAACCAACATATACTTCTATGCAGTCTTGGCACTGAGTTATAACGCAAGGTGATAGGCTGTCTACTCACAACTGTAGATACAGCGCGTACAGCAACACTGGGGTGGGGCAGAGAATCGGAAACCGAGAACAAAATATACGGGTTCACATCAACTGTGGTAATGGCGGCGAGAAATTTTACCAGTGTATATATGCAATGTACCGACATGGTCATTACAGTCCTGGCAAATTAGCAAGTCATTTCAGGACAAGCTAAGACTTCAAACATATGCACATTCGACTTTCGTTTTAATTGGAATGCAGTCTGTAAGAGACACCCTGGGCCCATTTGAAACAATAAGTAACACGCAAGACAATATAGGGTCGAATCCCGTGCCTCCTGGTCCCGGGTAAAAGTGTAGAAATAGCCAATGGACAACTAACTGAGGCTCTGATGCCAAATGAGTCTGCGAAATTTCCGGGTCTCTAATGATCATATCCTAGATTCACGGGGCCGCTGCGATCAAACAGTTGGCCGTAATACAAAATACCTCGCACGTTTCCTTCACAGTTTTCGCCTCTGTACGTCACCCTCATGACACAACCCGCATTATGTTACGCATTGTGTACTACATTATGTTACGCATTGCGTACTACATTATGTTACGCATTGCGTACTACATTATGTTACGCATTGCGTACTACATTATGTTACGCATTGCGTACTACATTACACACTGACATGCTTGACCCTACTGAAGTTGGTGGCGAATTGATGGAAATAGTTCTTGGACACTTTATACTGTATTACGAGCGTAATATTTAAGTTTACGAACACTGAAGGTAATATTTGTTGTTACATACATATCAGAATGTGTTATTAACACATTTACATTCGTAAAATGTCCACTGTTTTATTTTGATGGCTCATGAACACAATGTTCAAGCCCATGGTAATTGTTAATTTTACATATGGCGGAATGATACATAATGAGATGCAAAAGTAGATCCAGAGCAGGACTTTCAAAAGTCCTCACTTGACCGCGAACAACTTATAAACTTTCTCCTTATAACGAGTACTAATACATTTATATCTCATTGTTGGCATGTACTATCTGTAAGCCAGTATTTAACTGCATGCGATGGAGTTTTCAAGGTAATGGAGTGCAAAACAATCGTTTTATATTTATGCACAATAAACCGTTTACTTGTAGACAGTCTTGTGAGAGGCAACTGACATTAAATGAAAAATAAATTAATTGGTTCCATATTTTCTGTACTGCCACATGTAAAATCGCAGTTTGTATTTTTTTACACAACACGTAAATAATAACAACTAATTAGACCTGAAGTAACGGAATTTGCAATACAAATTTGCCACAAAATGCTTAAAGATACTCCGTTGTTCGGAAATGTTATTGTAGAAGAGAGTACTAGATATTGTCCATTACATATTCTTTCTCAGTGGTGAAACTATTGCCGCTGTTTCGTCCTGTAGAGACACCGAAGAAATACACCAGCAGTTGTGTAAAAGTCAACCACTGATAGACAGCACGCACAGACTGCACGGACTGACAACATGATCAAGACGGCACGTACGAACAACGTGGTCAGACATCACAGACAGACTACATGTTCAGACAGCATGGACGGACAACATGATCAGATAGGCTCTTGTAATGATGCCAGTTCCCGAAATGTCGCTACTGGTTCACCACGAACACCGCGTGTGTGTACCTTCTGTGCTGTCTTCATTGTGTCGTCGCACATACCTACTTGTCTTCGCCTTAAGTGTGTCAGAATTGTCTGCGTTGAGTCGTCTATGAGTTTTGTACGTACANACACATACCTACTTGTCTTCGCCTTAAGTGTGTCAGAATTGTCTGCGTTGAGTCGTCTATGAGTTTTGTACGTACATTTGTATATAGTTGTTCGTTCATTTGTCACTCGTCATGTTTTGTTTAGTTTAGTCTGGTATAATTCTGGACTGAATCCCTTGTGGGATTATTTGTATTTTATAAATTTTTAAATACCCGTTGACAACAGCACGTCTTGGCTTGTCCCGTGTATGTTTTTGATGTCGCCATTTGTGTTTTCCTTGGTGACATAGCTGTGAAATGGCGCATATCCTAAGTAATTTTTTATTTAATCACCTTTCTCCATTGCCAGTAATATTCGAAGAAGATAGGGTCACACAACCTGGACAGACTACATGGTCGGACTGCATGCACAGACAGNATTGCCAGTAATATTCGAAGAAGATAGGGTCACACAACCTGGACAGACTACATGGTCGGACTGCATGCACAGACAGGACGGATAGACAAGACAGATACGCATAGATAGACAGCACAGTCAAGTCAGCTTTGGCAGACATAATCAGACAGAAAGAACAGACTACATATTCAGACAGCATGNGATAGACAGCACAGTCAAGTCAGCTTTGGCAGACATAATCAGACAGAAAGAACAGACTACATATTCAGACAGCATGGACAGACGTGATCATACAGCATTCACAGACAAACTGGTCAGATTCGACAGACTGCACGTAGAGACAGCGCACATCAGCTCAACCGTGGCAATGTCCTGATCACTGCCGTGTGCTTGCAGGTGGGTGTCCGAGCGTCAACTCTATCTCGGCCAGATGAGGCGGTGGAGCTGATTGGCTGCAGGACGTCCAACATGGCGCTGCTGCCGCAGAAGCCACCCCCGGACAGCTGCCGCCTCCAGGCCGGGGGTGGCGTCTCGCCCGCCCACTGGCTCCACAAGCTGCCGCAGTCCGAGGTCACATGATCGCTACTGTGCTCGCCGCGACCCACCGCCCACCGTTCCTTGCAGAAGGCAGCTTTACACCTCGTAGACATTGCTTGTGTGCGACCGCATGTCGCCCCGTCTACCGGAACACAAGACTCCGCACTCGTTTGTGTTGCACTGTGCTTACTGTGCCGTGCTGAAATATACCTCATCGCTAGATATGACGGCTTATCGCGGGGAAAGTTGACTGTTTGCTAGAATTTGACGTACTGTACACATGTAAGACAGTTTTCTTTCCTTATTGGCTGTCATGCATTTATGAAGCTACTACCCCATTTCACTGGGCCAATGAGGACTCTGGTGCTATAAGACAGAACGTTCATCATTGGTCTGGAAACCGCTCAGTCGAGTCAAAACCTTGTTCAAACAATCATGAAAGAATATACTAGCTAGTTTTTTTTATAGAAGATATGTTGGGTCAAAAAATGTTCGCGATTTTCCAACGATAGGTTCGCTTCTTTCAACTACATATACTGCACAAGCAGCTAGAGGTGGGTCACAGAGTACCAGTACATCACTTTATCTGGTACCCACTAAAAGCGCGCAAATTGTTAATAACGAAAATTGTTTTTTTTTGTTTAATAAAAGATCTGTTTTTATGAGATGAACGTTTAGAACATTCTTGCAGGCTGTGGTTGAAGGGTTTTCGTTGATGAAAACTGCCATTAATATGTATTTGAAATGAGATAAAGTTAATCTAACCTTTAACATTACAAGTTTTATGTTTTGGCAGAAAATATTATTAGAAAATAATGTAAGCTTTGTTAAAACTTATTTATATACCACGGAAATTATTTTTAGTTAAATTTACTTAACAATAAATATCAATTATAGGGTAATGTTTGTTAGGAGTGCCAAACCTTGCATACATGTTATTGCAGATTGAGGAATGCTGGTATAGTTTACGAATGCTAAAAGTGCATCACAATAAAATTAAAATAATAAAATTCACTCGTGATCTTGTAACAAAAAAGTACCTCAGCCACAAAAAATTACACGTTGTCGATTGTGCATCAAACGGAAGGCAAAAGCTGCGTAGCAGTAGTTTCTTTCAACCCTGAGTGTGTAGTTGCACCGAGAGTGAACACTGAAGTAACTGCACTACACTGCACTGAGAGTGAACGCTGATGCACCTGCACTACACTGCATCGAGAGTGAACGCTGATGCACCTGCACTACACTGCATCGAGAGTGAACGCTGAAGTAACTGCACTACACTGCACTGAGAGTGAACGCTGATGCACCTGCACTACACTGCATCGAGAGTGAACGCTGATGCACCTGCACTACACTGCATCGAGAGTGAACGCTGATGTAACTGCACTACACTGCACCGAGAGTGAACGCTGATGCACCTGCACTACACTGCATCGAGAGTGAACGCTGATGTAACTGCACTACACTGCACTGAGAGTGAACGCTGATGCACCTGCACTACACTGCACTACTCTTAATAGTTGAAAGAAATGTACCCAACATGTTGCCCCATCATAGAGGTAACTTTGAACATTTGCGCTTACCCGTTGTTCAGCAGGTGCGCAAGTCAGTTGCATACCTTTGTATTTAAAACACGTCGGAACTGCGACGTATGATTCGCACCTACATAGTAAAAAAAATGTATCTACTTGTTACAAAAAATTCTTTGGAAATTAGTTGCCAAAGATCTTCTTGTAACTCTATGAATATAATATTGTATATTTACTACACTTTATTTTAAAAAACATACAAAAACTATTCATGTAGTTTAATATTTATAATAAACTCGAAGTCTACATCACTTGCTAGTTAAAACTCAATATTAGTTTCACACATGCCCTGCTAAGATTTTTGAGAAATTTTGTCTGCATTATTTGTAGTGTTACGAGAATATCTTTGGCAACCTGTTGGCAAAGAATTCCTTGTACAAACACAGAAATTGTTTACAGTGTATGCAAATCCCGGTCACAAAGAACTGGAAACCCAGATACCGTGGAATAACCTGTCTTGAGTGTCCGTTTACGTGTACCGACCTCAACGTGATGAATATTGGAATTTTGCGAAAGTCGAAGCCTAGGCAAGCAGCGTTACAACGAGCAGTGGCTGAGCCAGTTTCCCGTCATTGTTAATTGATCATGCTTGATATCTCAATAACTTTGTTAAGAGCCATAGCCATTAAAAAAAAGTGTTATTTTATATTTGTACCATCTACTGTTCACTTTTAGACTTTATTAGTACTTAGTACTATTTCCTAGGAAAAAAAAATTGAGCGCACAGTTTTATCATGAATACATGTCGAAATCACAATTCTACCGCTTTATAAATGTACAACTAATGAAAACTAACTTACTTAGAGAAATGAGATAATTCACATTGAAAGAAGTTGCCAAAAGCTACTTCAAACACATCTATAAAATTATAAAATGTTTTTGCAGTTTCAAAAAATTGCTGGAAATTAGGAAAATTTTGCATAATTTTGACGTGTCTCTGCCCTGAATTGTTGCAAAATAACTTTTTCTAAGCATACTTTAAAATTAATGAAGAAAATAACCTTTCAGTTGCCCTTGATAATTTTTCTGCAAATAGTTTAATTTATTTTATTTGTACATAATAGAAACAGTAAAATGTTAACTTTAACAGGTCATTTTGCAAAAACCATGGGATATAATTTTTTTTTCCTAAGGAAAAATTAGTTACAGCTAATAATGTCTACAAGTTGATCAGTATGTGGTGCAAATATAAACTAGCAAATTTCTCCGTTGCAAACGCCCTTAGTGATCGTACACTAAAATATTTGCTTGAAGTAATAAAAATTACCATACGGCAAAATTATAGTTCTGAGTCAACCAAATGTTTTGGTTACAGGGCAAATTCATTTGTCTAAGAATTAGTTGTTTTTTAAACCACCTCAGACATATTTTGTGAAATGAAGAAAACTCAATTTTGTGTCATTTCAAATTTTGGTTTAGTTGACAAAATTTTTTCAAGATCAACTACTTAATTGCTCTCCCCCCCCCCTTCTCCTAAAACTTTTTTTTCTTTTCTTTTAAACAGTGGTTCTCTCATAGTGAAATCGAATGGTGTTTACAGCATATTTGATTGCTAAAAGCAAATTTTTTTTTTTAAAAGGCAACCAATGTTATAACTGCTTCTCATATGATACGCATTTAAACTGTTATACGAACAAGGCCAATGGCGCAATATCATTGTTTTTATCGCAAGAAAATGCTTTCGCGTGCAGTAAAGTGAATTGTATTTTGCTGAGAAATTAAATTAGTTTAGCTGGTTTGAACTGCACCGCTTAACGCAGCACCGGGATGAACCCATTTCACTCTAGTACACCTGCAACGTAGCGCGAGCGTGATTTCGTGTATTGTGATGAAAATAAGTGTAAAATATGTGAAATAAAGCTTTCTGCGAATGTGTGAAATGTTTTATTTCAAAATGATTGGTAGGTACAATGAGTTCAAGTAAAAAAATAATTTTTATAAATATTAACACATGTGGGTTGCTAAAAGTAGATTTAAATTTTCTTTTTATCAATATTACAATGAACAGTAAAAAAGTGATATAATTGGGATATTTTTCAACAATAATATTTATTGCGCCCAAGAAAGACATTGATAATTACAAATTACTGACTAGGTTTAAATTTTTCAATTACAAAATATTTCAAAAACTCATTTAAAATGATTGGTACGTACTTAAAGTCTTTGCTAAGCATGGAATGTAAAATTAAACATGTTGTTGGCTTTGCATAAAATATTATTTATGATAAGGCGTNAAGTCTTTGCTAAGCATGGAATGTAAAATTAAACATGTTGTTGGCTTTGCATAAAATATTATTTATGATAAGGCGTGTATAATATCGCAACCACAGTTATTTTATAAAAACAATAATGGAGTACATATAAAGTAGGCTGTACTTGCACGTATTTCAACGTCTGCCATGTCGAATACAAACAACAGTTACCCTGCTCTTCTTGATCCATTTTCAATCACAACCATTTTTCAACCACCATCCTACTGTAAAACTTTTTTAACATTAATTTTCTCCACAAAAATACATTCACATCTAGTGTGCAAACATGCATACATATCACATCATTGTCCTCCCTTTCATGTATGTTCACACATGCGCCTCAAATATTACACCTAGAGATAATCGCAAGCTGCGGGAATACTTGGCTGTTAGGTTGGCATGTATCGTCTTCAGGTCTGAATGTTTATTTCCGTTATTGACAGTTGTTTATGTGTGTGTTTGTTTACCCGTTCGACTGAACCAATGAGAGTTCAGCTTCCGTAATAATGGCTGTCTATGTCTCGCCTGCAAAACAAGCCAAGTCGTGTCGAAATGACATCAGCCAATACAAAACGGAAAGAAGGCGATTAGTCACTCCAAGGGACTCGACAAGCTATGACTTCAAACACACGTGTGTTTCTGTTATGTTTGCAGTTGGATCACAGTTTATTAGATACGCCCAGGTGAACTCCGAGCCAACGCCAGGCCTGCAAGGAACAAGCACCGAATCCTGTGCCGCCTGGTCTGAGGTAGAACTGGCTTCACAATGTACAGAAGCCTTAGGCTCTGCAATACGTAGGACATTGGAGTTTATTCTACAGGTCGTTCAAAACGTGAACTCTTCCAGTCCCTTGTCACTATCTCTAGCCATCATAACACCGTTAAAAATTACGGAAACATAATTTCAGTGGGATCCGAACCACTTCGATACCGATCCTACGGTTTGAGTCATGCAACTTGACTATAGGTAGGGGCAGTGATATTTCGCAAAAATATTTCGAGACAAGATACAGTCCAAAGCACTGTAGGGTCGTCCAGCTTCTTTGATTGGCTAAAAAAATGTTCTAACTCGTGTTAACCATTTTCGCACGAACCACGAAGATTCAGTATCGGAGTTACTTGGTCCTGAGTGGCTTGGCCAAAGACGGACATGGCACCAGCAGCCAATGGAGGTATAACAACAGCTGAGGTGTGTGTATATAGTATTGAAGTCTACTGTATGCTCCGATTTTTACGCGAAAAGTCACTGGCCCCTAACTGCAGGTTCCCAGATAGCATGTAAGCTTGCTATTTAGACTTGAATTTGCATTGTCGAGCAAGCCCGTCATATCATGTGTGATTCAAGCTTGACTCAAGCCAGATTTATAACGTGTGTACCAACACATGCAAGGTTAGTAAGTTGACCAAAGTTACAGTTAGTTCTGATTCCACGCTTTAAAATTTAAATATAGTGGTTTCAATTTACGAGGTCAGCGACTAGTACCCGCTATTTTACAACAAAGCAAGACTACAGAATGTTCCGTCACGAAACAAGAGAAATTAATGTCAAGTCAACGTAACCCCTAACTAACGCATAACTTTTCGTTCCAAGTGTTGCAAAAGAGGAGATCTTTGATCTGGCAAGTACTTAAGAATTTATTGTAATAACTTAAATGATTGAACCTACGTAAAGAATTTCTATTGGTCTGCTCTCAAGACCTCGATGATGGAGCCGCTCAAATCTCTTCACTCTCTCACTTTATTGGTCTACAGCAGGCGCAGTAACCAATAAAAACATTTTGGCGTACTAGCAGCCAACAAGAACATTAACCAGACAAAAATATGCTGTCTGTAATGGTGATAGCTTCCGACTTGTACAGCACTTACCATAACTTTACCTATTTTGCAACACATCTACGTGAACGATTGTACTTGGGATAGTATGTTAAGTGGTCAGACTGATGTTGGCTGGATGTTACTTTAATGTCATAAATGATGAGTTGCCTCTGAGAATGACCAACAGAATACTCACACGTGCTTGCAATTGCGCTTGTATTGGCTGCTTCGGTATATAGAAATAAATGCTATTGCGAAACTGGGCGCGAAGCTGTAAGAGAATTACTTGTGAATTGTTCGAGTAAGTCAGACCTCACTATCGTTTTTAACAAGTATGGCTTACACATTTGAATGATCATACAGTATTGAGTGCAGTATAGCTAAAAGTAACCATAAAAACATCTGACTTATTAGACAAATACAGAGATGAGATACATTTCATTGTGTTAAGATATTGATGTATATTGCAGATATATGTAAGATCAAATGACACCAGTATGAGTTCTTATTTTCTACTTAATTTAGAAGAGCAAAAACTGTCTGGTCAAACTGAGAATAATTTTACCTAATATATATATACATACCAGATATAGTCTATTCGCGGTTTCTTCACACTGTTTGAACTTAACCTTTAAAAAATCACCCCATGTTTGACATGTATTTCCTAAATATTCTATGTGTGATGAGAGTTTCGTACTTCTGTTAATCTACAGTGTAGACTCGTGCAGCTTACAAGCAGGCGTGCTGCACATTTGAAACCGCAACGGTCGACAATCTCGCGCAAACTCGGTAGTCAACTTCGATGTCGTCTCAAGCTTGTTTCGTGCCGTGCTTTGATTAAAGGTTTATTCTTTCACCTCGATTTTTGTTTTTTTTGCACGTGCAAGGCGTGGAAACTTGCGCACTCTTGCAGATAACAAAGTTTCTCGAGTTCTGTGGCTAACGACGACGTAACCCAGCGCCGCCGACGGCGCTCCGAGTGGGCCAGGTGTCGCGAGCCCGGACAATGCAATCAGTCGACGTCGCTGCCTACCGACTAGGGGTGTAGAACGCGGGACCTCTGTGGACCCAGGTTCGGCTCCTCAGACGGGGATGATCTTCTCCGACTGACGATCGTCTATCTTTATCTTCTTCTCATTGGGGAAGATACCTTCGTAGGACGGGTCTTCCTCCAGCTTCCTTCGTTCTGGCGTCGAAGGCCGTGATGTCACCTGCGAGGCAGCCAATAATAAACATGTGATTTATGCCACCTTCACTGTGGGGAAAAATTTCAGAAAACTTTCTTACTGGAAATTTCTAGTTTATTCGCGGATTCTTCAAACTTCGAAAAATCACCCCATATATAACGTGTCTTGTTGTTTCCCAAATATGTCGTGTATCACAAGCATTTTACACCTTTGTTACCATAAAAGAATCTTACTTTTCTTCAAGTATAACCTTCACTTATATTCTATTTATATATAACATCTTATTTTGTAATATTCGGCCGCGTTACCTTAAGCCATATTTNGATCGTCTATCTTTATCTTCTTCTCATTGGGGAAGATACCTTCGTAGGACGGGTCTTCCTCCAGCTTCCTTCGTTCGGGCGTCGAAGGCCGTGATGTCACCTGCGAGGCAGCCAATAATAAACATGTGATTTATGCCACCTTCACTGTGGGGAAAAATTTCAGAAAACTTTCTTACTGGAAATTTCTAGTTTATTCGCGGATTCTTCAAACTTCGAAAAACCACCCCAAGTATAAAGTATTTTGTTGTTTCCCAAATATGTCGTGTATCACAAGCGTTTTACACTTTTGTTACCATAAAAGTATCTTACTTTTCTTCAAGTAGAACCTTCACTTATATTCTATTTATATATAACATCTTATTTTGTAATATTCGGCCGCGTTACCTTAAGCCATATTTATAATATTGCAGCCTCACAGTTAGGTGCCATATTGTAACGTTTGGCCCTTGTTATCTTGCCGATGTTTACTTTTCCTCAACTAGCTCAAGGTAGAAACACGAGACTCAGTACATTGACGCAGATTAATTAAGAAATAAAGTTCCAGATTAGTTGTTATATGTGTTTATTTCATTTAGCGACACAGTTCACCAACGACATTCCAGTATGCAGAGTACGAACATCTCGCAGATTAATATAAAAGTAAAGACCAGCGCCACAGTCGTTTACAGGTTATTAACGTCTCCGAACTTGCATCGAAAGAAATATAATGCTGCTCCAACCTCCCACACCGGCAGAGAAATAAAATAAAGTCTAGTGGCCAATGTGGGGGTTCTCGTCACGCCTGACGCGATCTAAACGAGCATTGTATGACGACTGCCTCAGACGACTGACTTGAAGTGACTTCTAACGGCCCTCGCGACCGACTGACTCTAAAGCACTGCTTGTACTGCTTGGAGGAGTGAGACTGCGTGAAGGGCGACAGACAGACGCATTTNAAGTCTAGTGGCCAATGTGGGGGTTCTCGTCACGCCTGACGCGATCTAAACGAGCATTGTATGACGACTGCCTCAGGCGACTGACTTGAAGTGACTTCTAACGGCCCTCGCCGCCGACTGACTCTAAAGCACTGCTTGTACTGCTTGGAGGAGTGAGACTGCGTGAAGGGCGACAGACAGACACATTTTTTGTTCTGCCTCTCGCCCCCCCTCTCCTGAGATAAGGGCCTGGCTACGTACGCTCTCCACTCGTTATCGACACTGCGTCGTAGGAACTAAAACTGTCGACGCTGTCAACATAATGAACTTCGCCGTTAACATAAATGAACCTTTCCTACAACAAAACGGCGTCAGAGGAACCAAAACTTGTTGATGTTGCCTGAAAATATCTAATTAATGCTGACGCTTCACAAAAACTCCAAAGTTCGAAACGAAAACTGTAACCGTCGTCCTGATAAAACGTAAACAGCAGACGTCCGCCCGATAACCTACAAAAGCACACGTCTGCCGGATAAACAAAATACAGCACACATCTGCTCGACAAACAAACTACCACGGAAAACGAGCCACCAGGGCTTTAAACTTCAAACCAGATAAAAATATTACGAAGCTTTCCAAAGTTTCATACACATGAAAGAATTTTACACCCGTGTCCCAAAAAATTAAGAATATTGCGTCATTACATTTTACGACTAATGTGAAAAAAAAAAATGCACGTGTTGGTAACGCCTAGTAAGAAATAGTTCTTGGGAAATATTGCTGCACCTGGTGCACACGAATACATTGCGTTGTGCCTTTGGTGTTGTTTTCTAGAATTGGTTAAGCTTTGTTTGCACGAGGTGGAGGAGGATCCAGGAAGCANTTTGTTTGCACGAGGTGGAGGAGGATCCAGGAAGCAGAAATTTAACTGAGCTTTAGAAAAGGTGGACGTAACCGAGAATGGACCATAGGACTGGGTTTTCACGTTTTCCACGTTAAAGTAAGTACTTATAAAACAAACCTCTGAAAAAATCACTAACCATAGGTACATATATTCTACAGTAGACACTGGTATAGTATATCTCATATAAGAAGGCCAGATTCTGACAGGTCTGCAAAATTCAGAAACACCAACTCCGTAGCAGTGAAACAACTTTTGCTATCATTGCCACAACATTGTATCACCTGACAGGTCGCTCCCTTGTGTATATTTGAATGTTGGTACCGTAAGAAAGAAAATAGTTCATTATATTAAAATTATTTATTTAAATTTTAAACATAAAGTTGTTAACTTTTTTCACCAAAAGTAATTACTTTGTTTTTGTAAACTGTATTGAGTATGTATGCTGAACATCTACGAAATATAAAAACATGTTAATTTTACGTTCTAAGATGTGTGCATACACGGCTTGGTGAAGACATTCAATCTCAGCGACGCCATTGTGCCTTTGTACGTGATTTCTGTGATTTTGCGATTTCGGCAATTTATCATATTGTTTTTAGTGTTTTAGAGTTGTATACTTTATTTAAGATAATTCTTATAAAGACTTAACTTATATTGCGGTGCTTTTTTTAACTGTAGTATAAATCTAAAGTAATATTTTGGCACGTCTGTTTAGTCTCCAATACTCTAGCCGTGCTTTGGGTTTAGTTCAATTTTTGTTAGCATTAAACTTTTGAATTAGCCCGTATTTAATACACAGTTTTGTCTAGGTTAACTTTAATTGTTTATTTATATCCTTTACCCATAAAGGCCTACTTGTCGGATTAGTTATAAAATCTCTGCATGCTCGTCTAAGTTTCTTATTTGTACGTTGATTGTGGAATAACCTCATTTTAAGTAGATTTACTTTATAGCTGTACCATTATCTGCAGTCTTCATTTATATTTCCTTTGTATTGCTAACCTATATATTTGATTTCTCAAATTTTTGCTCTATATAGCTTGTAGGTATTTTTTATTGTTTTTTGATTTATTCCTGCTTTACTGAAACTGCGCAGTGTTTCCGTTGCCTGGTTCTAGTACCTTTGCTGTATACGCTTTGTAGTGGATAGTGTCTTTTACGTTTCTANTATAATAAATATGCCTTAACAATCAAAGACGTTTCTTTACATATGGCGCACAACTGTGAGGCAGAAATAATATTTTTAATATCGCTCAACTAGCCACTGCCCGTTTCTTTACAACGGCTTGGTGAAGACATTCAATCTCAGCGACGCCATTGTGCCTTTGCACGTGATTTCTGTGATTTTGCGATTTCGGCAATTTATCATATTGTTTTTAGTGTTTTAGAGTTGTATACTTTATTTAAGATAATTCTTATAAAGACTTAACTTATATTGCGGTGCTTTTTTTAACTGTAGTATAAATCTAAAGTAATATTTTGGCACGTCTGTTTAGTCTCCAATACTCTAGCCGTGCTTTGGGTTTAGTTCAATTTTTGTTAGCATTAAACTTTTGAATTAGCCCGTATTTAATACACAGTTTTGTCTAGGTTAACTTTAATTGTTTATTTATATCCTTTACCCATAAAGGCCTACTTGTCGGATTAGTTATAAAATCTCTGCATGCTCGTCTAAGTTTCTTATTTGTACGTTGATTGTGGAATAACCTCATTTTATGTAGATTTACTTTATAGCTGTACCATAATCTGCAGTCTTCATTTATATTTCCTTTGTATTGCTAACCTATATATTTGATTTCTCAAATTTTTGCTCTATATAGCTTGTAGGTATTTTTTATTGTTTTTTGATTTATTCCTGCTTTACTGTAACTGTGCAGTGTTTCCGTTGCCTGGTTCTAGTACCTTTGCTGTATACGCTTTGTAGTGGATAGTGTCTTTTACGTTTCTAGCTTTCAGTTGTCCTAAATTCGGTACTTCGGAAATGACCCGGTCACAGAATCCCATTACGAACCGTCAGAGGCGGGCAGATATTATTCGTTCGGCGAAGCAAGTGGAAGAAATGATTCGCACTGGCCAGCTAGAAAGATGTTCAGTCTCATCGACAAGACTGCAGCAATTCTGGGTACCTCCACTCGAGCTGTCCGCAGGTAAATACAAAGTAACGTGCGATATTTTATTGTTTTGATGTAGCGCCTTGCCTTGTTTTATATGTTGACATGTTACTGTAGGCCATAACCTCTAAACATTTATTACTAAAAATGTGATTGTTGATTCTTCAACACATTGAAAAGTTTTATAATATGCTACATTCAAGGTAACATAAGGTTTCTAGTATTTGTGTATTAGCATATGACTGCAAATTACAAAACCATGTAAACAAATCGAAAGGGTGCCGTTATATAACATGAACCTAAAATAACAAAAAAAAATTCCCGGAAAATGGTATATATCGACATTATCACACAGAACACAAATTTACTAGGGGCATTACGATATTCCCACTACATACTACCAAATGTGATAGCGGTCAGGGAAATTGTGAAGTAAAACACGTTAACACATAAGTTCATGTCATTTAAGTTCCCTTGCCACGTTAAAGCATAATTACTAATTAGACTGAGTGTAATTATGCAGTTTAGGGGCTTTTGTATAAAAAAAAACCTAAAAAGAGTGGTATATTTCCACTCTACTAACTACGCAGAACACGAATATACTAGGGTCATTAACGTATGACTAATTTCATAATATGAGCCCACCTAACATACCAGAACCTAACCCCATGATGAGGGAATCACTATTTTACATTTTTAAACTAACCTAGGATTGTAGGGTTTTAAACTAACTTAGGATTGTTGAGATTCAAACTAGGGATTCAAACTGACCTAGGATTGTAGGATTTTAAACTAACCTAGGATTGTAAGATTTTAAACTAACCTAGGATTGTAGGGTTTTACACTAACCTACGATTTTAGGGTTTTACACTAAACTACGAATGTAGGATTTTAGGGATTTAAAGGAACCATAAAACACACCAAAAGAATATAAATTAACTCACCTAGGAAGGTGGTTGGCACAATTCCTCTGTCAACGGCCAATTCAACCTTACCTCACTCGACGAAACATCATGTTCCACTAAACCGCCACATAGCGAATATAACACCTGAAGCACTCGTTCACAGCCGAATATTACGCACTGAAGCACTCGTTCTTGCTTTCTCCGTTTTAAATCTGCCGGATGGAAACGTTACAGCATACGCCGGCAAAAACACAATGTCTACTAAGGTGTTTAAAAAATTGTCCATTAAATCACATGTGATGCGTCGCTGTGACATAACAATATCTTCAAACCAATAAGGTGACTACAAGAATCATGACATAACCAAACATCGTAACGACTGAGGTAAACAAAGCGCCGAACAACTGGTACTTTTAACTATCTTCTTTAATACGTTCTACTTATTTTAACATGACCCCCTTCTAAATATGAACTAAGTAAGCTGTGTAGAATCCATTAATGCTACTTTCGTTTATCTGGACGTTTCTTTCAGAAAAGCCGTTAAACTGAATAATTACCACACCGAGCACAAATTTACTAGGGGCATCACATACTACAAAATGTGATGGTGTAGAGGGGCAGAAGGGGGGGGAGGGAGAGAGAGAGAGAGAGAGACAGAGAGAGACACACATAGAGAGAGAAACACACACACAGAGAGAAACACACACACAGAGAGAAACACACAGAGAGACACACACACAGAGAGAGACACACACAGAGAGAGACACACACAGAGAGAGACACACACAGAGAGAGACACACAGAGAGAGACACACACACAGAGAGAGACACACACACAGAGAGAGACACACACAGAGAGAGACACACACAGAGAGAGAAACACACAGAGAGACACACACAGAGAGAGACACACACAGAGAGAGACACACACAGAGAGAGACACACACAGAGAGAGACACACACAGAGAGAGACACACACACAGAGAGACACACACAGAGAGAGACACACAGAGAGAGACACACACACAGAGAGAGACACACACACAGAGAGAAACACACACAGAGAGAGACACACACAGAGAGAGACACACACAGAGAGAGACACACACAGAGAGAGACACACACAGAGAGAGACACACACAGAGAGAGACACACACAGAGAGAGACACACACAGAGAGAGACACACACAGAGAGAGACACACACAGAGAGAGACACACACAGAGAGAGACACACACAGAGAGAGACACACACAGAGAGAGACACACACAGAGAGAGACACACACAGAGAGAGACACACACAGAGAGAGACACACACAGAGAGAGACACACACAGAGAGAGACACACACAGAGAGAGACACACACAGAGAGAGACACACACAGAGAGAGACACACACAGAGAGAGACACACACAGAGAGAGACACACACAGAGAGAGACACACACAGAGAGAGACACACAGAGAGAGAGACACACACAGAGAGAGACACACACAGAGAGAGACACACACAGAGAGAGACACACACAGAGAGAGACACACACAGAGAGAGACACACACAGAGAGAGACACACACAGAGAGAGACACACACAGAGAGAGACACACACAGAGAGAGACACACAGAGAGAAACACACAGAGAGACACACACACAGAGAGACACACACAGAGAGAGACACACACACACACAGAGAGAGACACACACACACAGAGAAACACACAGAGACACACACACACACACGTGACACTAAGTATTTATTGCGAAAATTATCTAGATTCGGTTGCAAACCGAGCGTACTGAATTTATGCGAGCGACATCTAATATCTAAAGGTTGCAAAGATTGATTGCTGGTTGATATGAGCGAGTTTCGATATACTTAACCTCAACATTAACGTAAAAATAAGCAAGTACACGATGAATGTTTCATTCAACTCCAAATGTTTAATTATTTGACCGAGATCTAACATGGTGTTTTTTAATATGGGTTTGGTTCTAACAATTAGTAACACGCCAGCAAATTCNCTATTTGACCGAGATCTAACATGGTGTTTTTTAATATGGGTTTGGTTCTAACAATTAGTAACACGCCAGCAAATTCTCTTTGTTTTTAATTGTGTTGTGCTCACTCGTCAACAGGACATTGACAAACTCCAAACTTAGCAAATTTACTATGTGAAAAATATCATTTATTTACTTAGCTACTTTTAATTTCGATATCGATACACGAATTAGCTTTGTTAGCATACTTATTCGGTGTGTTGCATTCATAACCTGCCCAATGCTACTTGGCTGTGATTGCAGTTGCATTGTGTGATTCGAAGAGTGTGTGTTCTCGGATGTTAAAACTTCCACTTAAAGTTAATTTGAGTTAATTTGTGGCAATGTACACACAATTCACTACCAAAAATGCTATTCTTGCAAACGTTTTAATAATTTTATGTGTTGGTGGACATTTATGATGGCAAGTGAGGTTAGGAGATATTTTCAAATAAACTATGTGGACATCTCTAACTGAAAATATTGGTGATATGACGAAAGTAAATAGTACGTATATATAACACAGATGAATAATTTTTTTGTTGAATGTAATTACACACTAAACATTTGCGCTGCATTTGTATAGACACTACCGACTTTACTTGTCTTCTGTCATTTGTAGTTCTTGACAACTAGCAAATACGGCATTTGTAACTATTGAGCGAGGGTGGTGATCGTGTTTTGCTGCTTACTTTGCAAAATATGTTAANTAGCAAATACGGCATTTGTAACTATTGAGCGAGGGTGGTGATCGTGTTTTGCTGCTTACTTTGCAAAATATGTTAAAAAATGCCAAAAATAGTTACGGTTTTACATCATGGCCGGGAGTTTGAAAGTGAAAGGTATTTGCGTTTTATAAACTGACCAATGTGCAAATAGTGTAAAACTGAAATGGTAGTGAATGTTTGTGGGCAGTTTTAAACGTCTCAACAAACTAAAAGATTGATTGCACAAAAATTACTGTGATGTTGCAATGTGTGTTCCATGACAAGTGTGCTCTCGTAATGTTGTCCTTTCTTCCTTATTGTTAAATATTATTTTGGCAAAATGGTAAAATTTTANTGACAAGTGTGCTCTCGTAATGTTGTCCTTTCTTCCTTATTGTTAAATATTATTTTGGCAAAATGGTAAAATTTTAATTACGTAGTTAGCTAATTTAATTTAGGTACTATAGTCATGGTCATTCCAGTGAAAAGCACATTACCATTAACTTTATCGCACACCACCATTCACCGTTCACCACAAACATGACACAGTGTTTAAAGAAAAGTATTGTTTTATAAACATGGAGAGGTTATTCTTTTATATTATATATACAACGCGTACTGTACATGCATTTTGTAAGAAGTCTTCCTAAAAATGTGTTGGAGCGCCTCGTGTTTTAGCCACGCGTTACGCTGCAAAAGCCGACGACTGCCTATACGTCACTAACCGCGACAAAGTCGTTCTATCTGCGTGGCAAGGAGATGGGTAACACATGGCGTACATCCAAACATGCGGCGGAAGGATACACATGCGCATGCAAGTGGATATAAAAGCGGGACCAAGATGTGTTCTACTCAGGAACAGAGCGAGAGTTCTCATGGGAGAGTTCGGCACGCGCAAACTTTCCGCCGCAAGGTGCGCTGGTGTCCCCAAGAGATAGTTTATAAAGCTGGCGACAAATTGAAAAAATTCCATTTAATCGCGTAAGTTTGTGTTTGGTTCGAATTGTGATATATACTTGCCCCAGACAAAATTTTAAAGTATTAACTTTATTTCGTAACTATTGTTCAAGTCCTCCGATGGTGTTTACAAAAGCAAACGGTAAAAATACAACTGTATTTGGCATTGAGTGTTCATAAGAAAGCTTATTTCAATGGAAAAACGTTACGAATTTAAGGGTCAAATAAATGTAGCTCTCATCAAAAGGAAGTTTGTTCATTTCTCCTTTATGTTAAGGAAACTGGGCAGGGAAGCCCTAAAAATGCAATTGTTAACTATTTTAACAAATTTTTTGATTTAGCTGTCACATATACCTAAATACAGTAATCGTGTAAATCCACAGTTTTGCTAAATCCACTTTACGATAGAATATTAAACACAACATGTGAACACATTTCACTGTATTTCTACTGTAGTGAGAAGAACCAAGTTTATTATTTATGTAGGTTCAAACACAATACATATCGAAAAAGTTTACGTAATAATATCTATTCAATGAAAATGCAGATATCTCATTTACTTACATACAAGATGGGAAAAAATTCGGTACACATTAGAGTTATATANTAAGGTTAGCCTAGTACACTAGACACTTGTGTACCCTGGCTGCGAAAATTTTTGGTTTACAAACTAAAAGCCTTCAGCTTCCCCATCTGAATAGAATAAACCATAACATATCTTTCAAAACTGCTTAGTTTACCATGAACCACAGATTAAAGATATTCAGTCTATGCCATGAACATCGTATATATGAGAGGGTTAAACTGCTTACGGCTGGTGAGAGCATAGACTAGAGATGAGGCAGACTGATTATTCGTCGTCTGCGCATGTACCCAACATTGACCTACCCCATACAACACACAATTGTCAAAGTCACATAGTCCACCGTGATGAACGTGTTTCTTTATGTCTTAATTTTCAAAATAATATCACTATTATATGGATAAATTACTTTTGCCAATTCGACTTGAATCAAANTCTTTATGTCTTAATTTTCAAAATAATATCACTATTATATGGATAAATTACTTTTGCCAATTCGACTTGAATCAAATTGCACTACAAATTGGCTAGAGGACATGTACGTACGTCAAAAACAACTTTTTTTTTTACATAACCAGTGCTTTAACCTCAAACCTTATCCACGTTGTTTATGACAGTTGTGTTGGCAACAGAGCAGTTCAATGTTGGGACACGCAGTTTGGTGCTGCGCAGCCAGCGAGATCGCTCTACCCTGNTCTTTATGTCTTAATTTTCAAAATAATATCACTATTATATGGATAAATTACTTTTGCCAATTCGACTTGAATCAAACTGCACTACAAATTGGCTAGAGGACGTGTACGTACGTCAAAAACAACTTTTTTTTTTACATAACCAGTGCTCTAACCTCAAACCTTATCCACGTTGTTTATGACAGTCGTGTTGGCAACAGAGCAGTTCAATGTTGGGACACGCAGTTTGGTGCTGCGCAGCCAGCGAGATCGCTCTACCCTGNTGTGTTGGCAACAGAGCAGTTCAATGTTGGGACACGCAGTTTGGTGCTGCGCAGCCAGCGAGATCGCTCTACCCTGTACTCACTCTACGAGCGGGAGGAAGACGACTAACCTCCATGTCGTCTGATATCTCCGACAGCACCTCGTCCAGCACACTGACGAGGCGGTCTGCGTTCTCGTGGCTGAACACCATGGGCGGCTTGACCTTGAGAACGTTCCTGTCCGGTCCGTCAGCACTAATCAGGATGCTTTCCTCCTTCATCCTGCACATCGACACGCTCTCTATAGTCTATCCCCCGCACCTTCGCACTTATTCAACCACACCTTTGAAAAATCACCCCAAGTATGACCTGATTAGTCATTTCCTAAATATGTCGTATACCACAAACGCTTTATACTTGTTTTAACATAAAAGTACATAATTTTTGTTTAGACTGAACTTTTACATATATTGTATCTATAAATAAAGAGAACAATTGCAAATCAATTTATATCCATATTATACAAATGTGAGAAATGGGAAAACACCCCCCCCCCTCCTAGACCAATATTATTCTAACGTGGTGTCTTTACAAATTATGTCTAAATATGCACAACTACATACACCTGTTTACATAATATAAGAGTCTGGAATTGGGATTAACATTCCACGTATTAATCAAAACATTTTGGATATACCTTACTTTACAGGAAAAGGTTGGATATAATTTGTTTCGAGCAGAACAATTTCATAGGATATAACTTATTTTGAAATGAATCCGGCTGAAACTTATTTTGCATGGAAAACGATTACATAATATTGAAAAAACAACAACATTAAAGGACCAGTTATGTCACATTTTGTGTTTGCGGTACAATGAAATCATAGAAAAGAGATGAATTAAATAAAGGTATGAATAAATAAAAGTGTTCAAACTTACATCACACACCAACTACCTATACCTAACTATTCAATGAAAACTGATCACAAATGCGTCGCTCACATTATCCTACAAACTAACCATAGAGATTGTAGTAGTCAGATAATACGCAAAGGTTTAAAGCGATCTCGATGTAACACAAATAAAGCAATATAGGATATAACATTTTTTGCAGCGGACAGGTTTTTGGATATAACTCAATCTGCGCCAAACAACATTAAGTTTTGTTCCGTTACTGCAAGAATATAACTTATTTTGCACCAAACGTAACAGCATGCGTTTTATAGGGTTTAAAACTATACATGGAGATGACAACCCCAATTATTCACAATAGTGGACATAACTTGATTTGCAATGATGGTCTACAAATTATATTTTACTTATAATGAATATGAACCGCTACACAAACAAATTAATTTTTCATTTAAGGTGTTACAAAAGAAGAAAATTTTGGTTGAGAAATACTTCTAAATTATATTTAACTACTGAGTTTGGAACCTATGTAAGAGTGTTTCAGTAGATCCATGGCCAGGAACATTCGATTTTCGCGAAAATATTTCCACGCAGGTTATATTTCAATACCCTACGGTCCTTCCAGCAGTTTTCCTTTTCCTATTTGCCGCTTATCTTCGGGAGAAGAAAATTTCTCACTTGACTGGCCGATCAGAATTAAGTTATTTCGAGTGTGAACGTTTCTTATTCGTGAACAGAGACGTAAGACATGTAGAAAGTAAATTTTTCAATCACAACACAGGATCTGAGCTATGAGGTTTTGAAACATAACTAGTAATGAAATCTTTTCTCGAAATTAAGGTGGCCCTATCCATGGCACAAGAAGCAACCAATTATTATCTTG
The DNA here is from genome assembly GCA_002778355.1 of Clitarchus hookeri. Lineage (NCBI taxonomy): Eukaryota > Metazoa > Arthropoda > Insecta > Phasmatodea > Phasmatidae > Clitarchus > Clitarchus hookeri. The sequence goes on along the minus strand of NQII01001444.1, from coordinate 305,456 downwards.
TTCGTGCATTGCCCAGAGAAAGGCGATTTTGGCATTGGTGCTAGTTCTGCGAATTGTACAGCAACGAACATGATTTCTCTTGTCCTGCAACATGTCACAATTGAACAAGTATACTCGCGACAAAATGTTAAGGGGTAAATAAAAACACTAAATAAAATAGGTGTGTTGGTAATGCCTAGTAAGAAATAGCTCTCATAAAAAATACTATCACACTGTGTGTACACGAATGTGGTACGTCGTCCTTCTGGTGCAATTTTCTAGACTTGGTCAAGCCTAGCATGAGGCGGAGGAATATCCCGAAAGTAGAACTTAAGTAGGGCTTCAGAAAAGTTGGAAGTAACCATGGATGGAATACAGTTCATTCCAAGAGAGAATGCAAATGTCGATACTTGTCTCATTTACCATGCAAGGTATCATTCAGACGCTGTGAATAGCAGGAAGAAAGTAATTTGAGCTCCCCATAATAAAGTAAATTACAGTCGAAGTGTCTCTAACCAATGTGAGGAGGCCACGGAGCCAATTAAAGGGGCCGGGATAACCAACCAAGGGGGCTCGGGCCACCAATTAAAGGGCCCTAAATTACTTATTTTGTAGGTTGGGTTAGCAATAAAACGCCTGGCGAACCTGTTTATAGAACCTGGGCAGCCCATTTAGCAGTAAAGAGAGAAAGAAAAAGAAACTGAGAGAAATAGAAAGAAAANCTGTTTATAGAACCTGGGCAGCCCATTTAGCAGTAAAGAGAGAAAGAAAAAGAAACTGAGAGAAATAGAAAGAAAAGATAAGGAAAAAGAGATAGGATGAGAGGGAAAGAAAAAGAAGAGAAAAGTGAAAAAAGGAAGAGAAAGAGATAAAGAAAAGGGCAGAGGAAGAGAGAAAGAAAAGTGAGGGAAAGCAAGAGAAAGAAAGAGGAGACAAAGTGAGAGATAGAAGGATAAATAAATAGCAAGAACGAGAAAAAAGAAAGCGAGAGAAATGACGAGGAAAAAAANCTGTTTATAGAACCTGGGCAGCCCATTTAGCAGTAAAGAGAGAAAGAAAAAGAAACTGAGAGAAATAGAAAGAAAATATAAGGAAAAAGAGAGAGGATGAGAGGGAAAGAAAAAGAAGAGAAAAAGTGAAAAAAGGAAGAGAAAGAGATAAAGAAAAGGGCAGCGGAAGAGAGAAAGAAAAGTGAGGGAAAGCAAGAGAAAGAAAGAGGAGAGAAAGTGAGAGATAGAAGGATAAATAAATAGCAAGAACGAGAAAAAAGAAAGCGAGAGAAATGACGAGGAAAAAAANGAAAGTGAGAGATAGAAGGATAAATAAATAGCAAGAACGAGAAAAAAGAAAGCGAGAGAAATGACGAGGAAAAAAAAGAGAGCAAAGCATGAAAAATAAAGATAAAAGATATAGAATGAAAGACAGAAAAAGTCAGAGAAAGAATGAGACTTAAAGAGAAAGTAGGGGAAAGAATGAGAAATAAAGAGAAAGATAGAGAACGAACAAGAAAGAAAATTAAAGAATGAAAATGAGAAGAAGAAAGTGAGAGGAAAATATAGCTAGAGAAAAGGAAAGTGACAGAAAGCTAGAGGAAATACGATAGGTAGCTAGGTAGGTAGAGAGTTCTTTGGGTGTACCTGGTGATGACATGCTGTGCATAGGCGGTGGCCGGGGTCCGGGACTGTCGGTCTTTCACCAGCTCTATGCCTATGAAGAGCCCCACTCCGCGGACGTCGCCGATGACAGGGTGCTTGACACTCAACTGCTTCAGGCTCTTCAGCAGATGGTCGCCGACACGGGTAGCGTGCTCGCGCAGTTCGTCCCTCTCCAACACGTCTAGCACTGCATTGGCGACGGCGCACGACACCGGGTTGCCGCCGTACTGCGCACACAACATCACACCTCAGGCTTGCTAACTTAACTGCGTAGGGACTGCGGTGGTGTGCTGGCCAGACTGCCCACACGTAACAATCGTGTCCGACGATGCCGCTGGACGGCGGGTATTCTCGGGTATCTCCCGTTTCCCCCACCCCTTCATTCCAGCGCTGCTCCATACGTCATTTCACTCTCATCGGCTCTCGAGACCTCGATGTTAAGAGCCACCTAAATCTCTTCACTCGCTCACTCTAAGGCTAAAAATAGCTACATACTGGCGCAGCAGCCAATGAACAGAAAGTAGTAGGGTCAGTGATATTTCGCGAAAAGATTTGGAGACAAGNCTACATACTGGCGCAGCAGCCAATGAACAGAAAGTAGTAGGGTCAGTGATATTTCGCGAAAAGATTTGGAGACAAGATACAGCCCAAAGCACCGTAGGGTCGTCTGGATTCTTTGATTGGCTAAAAAATGTTCTGGCTGNGCTACATACTGGCGCAGCAGCCAATGAACAGAAAGTAGTAGGGTCAGTGATATTTCGCGAAAAGATTTGGAGACAAGTTACAGCCCAAAGCAACGTAGGGTCGTCTGGATTCTTTGATTGGCTAAAAAATGTTCTGGCTGGTGTTAGCCATTTGCGCACGAATCACGAAGGTTCAGTGTCGGAGTTACTTAGTCCTGAGTGGCTTGGTCAAAGACGGACACGGCACCAGCAGCCAATGGAGGTATAACCACCGCTGAAGTGTGTATATAGTATTGACTCTACTGTGTGCTTCGATTTTTATGTGATAAGTCACTGGTCTTACATATATGTGATGCCGTCTGCCTTAGCACTGAATTATAACGGGAAAGGAGTGGAGAGATTTGGCCGGCTCTTAACGGCGAGGCCTTGAGAGCCGATGAGAGTGAAGGGTGGTGAGTATGGAGCGACACCGGAATTCAAGGGTGGGAAAAACTGGAGATCTTCGAGAAAGCCCACCGACTAGTGGCATCGTTTAGCACAATTACCACATCCAAAAATCCTGGAGCAACCCGGCCGGGAATCGAACCCGGTTCACATAGGTGGGAGGCTAGTAGTCTGACCACTACGCCACCGCGGCCTAATGAACAGATAGCTGAGGCTAGAAAATACATTCGCCCGTGCAGTTTAGCCTAGAGCCACTTTTCGCAAAAATATTCCACGACTAGTTGGATCCCAAAACACGTTAGTTCAGAACCAATATAGCGGTTGGATGATTTCAACTCGAACACGTATTAAGTGTGTGCCAGCCAATAATGGACAGCCAAAGTATGGGTAGATTCATTCTGATCAGCTCAGTCCAGAAGAAAATGCCTTCTCACACAGACACGAGGCCAATAACCAAAGGAAATTTGCAAACCTGCATGTAAGAAGTTGCAATCTAGTCAGTGCACAAATCTTTTCGCGAAAAACAGGTGTTCCTACAGGTCGTTTAAAATGCGACAGCTACCCGTCCCTATCTGTAGAGAGTTCAAAAATTCGCAAGTTCAATGACCTGCAGGCTAGACTCTACAGTATTATGTACAAATAGGATGATATCACCTGCGCATTGGTTAACTGCTACCACAGTGGAAGGCAACAATTGGGCCAGCATTCTTCAGAAGATGTAAAACACAGTGTGTACCAATGGCTAAAGTTAGCTAAACACACATGTTTTGAATTCTAGCTTGTCCCAAAATTAATCCGCGAATTTTTAAGCTCTCTACCTATTTGTAGGGACAGTGACTTTTTCACATAAAAATCGGAGCACACAGTAGACTCCAATACTATATACAGACCTCAGCTGTTGTTATACATCCATTGGCTGCTGGTGCCGTGTCCGTTTTTGAACAAGCCACTCAGGACTAAGTAACTCCGACATTTAATCTTCGTGATTCATGCGCAAACAGTTAACAGGGGCCAGAAAATGTTTTAGCCAATCAAATAAACTGGACGACTCTACAGTGCTTTGGACTCTATCTTGTCTCGAAATGTTTTCGGGAAATATCTCTGCCCCTATGCATTGGTTGTCTGCTGTCACAGCGGAAGGCGACGATTGGGCCAGCGTTCTTCCGGAGGTGTCAAACACCATGTGGACCAATTGCTAAAGTTAGCTAAACTCAATGGTTTGGAATTATATCTTGTCCCAAAATGAATCTGCAAATTTTTAAGGTCTCTACCTATCTGTATTTTACTGTTATTTGTAAAGCCCCTTTGCTACTGTCAAATTTTCGCCATCAACTATATTTGACAATAAAATTGAAGACAAAATACGGCTACCAAATTTTTCCTTCCAACAAAATTTACCAAATAATCTTGAATGTGTTTGAAAATGTGTCACACTCTCAAATAAGAGAATTGAATTTGAATTATTACTTTTAATTAATTTGATTGTGAGACATTGCTTTTCTTTTTCTATGTTGTCCATTACAGGAAGAAATGCAAGGAATGTTGTACTTTATTTTCGCTGCTTTACTGAATTCAAATTTTAGTTATTAGTGATGTTTCTTGCACAATGGAATTTTATGCCTCTGAGTTCGTAATATTATGTGCAATATTCACTTAAAATAGCATTCATGCCCAGACAGTTTCTATATAAATTAATTGTCTTCATAACCTACTTCGTTTCCAGCAAATGTTCGTTATTTTAAAACTTATTGACGTCCATTTTTGTCGTGCACGATTTTGATTGGCTGAAACCGTCAAACATCAAATATATTTTAGAACTGCTCCAATCTACAAATGTTTGATGGAAACTGAAGCCATCCAAATTTTCTCAGACAAATATGGTGACGTTTATGATGTTTTGATGACATCATAACTATCTAACTTAATTTGACCAAACTTATTTAAAGCAGTTTGACAGAAAAATTTGAAAGTGTGACAGGGATTAACCCTTTGAGAAGTACGTATGTACAGAGAGGGGACAAAAGTCATGGGATAGAAATATGCAAATATACAGATGGCAGTAGTATCGCGTACAAAATGTATAAATGGGCAGTGCATTCGTTGGGCTTTTATTTGTAGTCAAGTGATTCATGTGAAAAGGTTTATGATGTGATTATGACCGCACGACGGGAATTAACAGACTTTGAACGCGGAATGGTAGTTGGAGCTTGACGGATGGGACATTCCATTTCGGAAATGGTTAGGGAATTCAACATTCCGAGATCCACAGTGTCAAGAGTGTGCCGAGAATACCTAATTTCAGGCATAACCTCCCACCATGGACAACGCAGTGGCCGACCGCCTGCACTTAATGACCGAGACCAACGACGTGTGCGCAGAATGGTCAGTGTTAACAGACAAGCAACACTGCGTGAAATAACCGCAGGAATCAATGTGGGACGTACGACGGACGTGTCCGTTAGGACAGTGCGGCGAACTTTGGCTGTACTGGGCTATGCCAGCAGAAGACCGACTCGAGTGCCTTTACTAACAGCACGACATCGCCTGCAGCGCCTCTCCTGGGCTCGTGACCATATCGGTTGGACCCTAGACGACTGGAAAATCGTGGCTTGGTCAGATGAGTCCCGATTTCAGTTGGTAAGAGCTGATGGTAGGGTTCGAGTGTGGCGCAGCCCCACGAATCCATGGACCCAAGTTGTCAACAAGGAACTGTGCAAGCTGGTCGTGGCTCCATAATGGTGTGGGCTNCCCCACGAATCCATGGACCCAAGTTGTCAACAAGGAACTGTGCAAGCTGGTCGTGGCTCCATAATGGTGTGGGCTATTTTTACATGGAATGGACTGCGTCCTCTGGTCCAACTGAACCGATCATTAACTGGAAAGGGTTATGTTCAGCTACTTGGAGACCACTTGCAGCCATTCATGGACTTCATGTACCCAAACAACGATGGAATTTTTATGGATGACAATGCGCCATGTCACCGGGCCACAACTGTTCGCGATTGGTTTGAAGAACATTCTGGACAATTCCAGCGAATGATTTGGCCACCAAGATCACCCGACATGAATCCCATCGAACATTTATGGGACATAATCGAGAAGTCAGTTCGTGCACAAACTCCTGCACCGGCAAACACTTTCGCAATTATGGACGTCTATTGAGGCAGCATGGCTCAATATTTCTGCCGGGGACTTCCAACGACTTGTTGAGTCCATGCCACGTCAAGTTGCTGCACTATGCCGGGCAAAAGGAGGCCCGACACGATATTAGGAGGTATCCCATGACTTTTGTCGCCTCAGTGTTTATACTCGGGGCTACGTTTGTATGGAAACCTCTTAGCTATTGAGAAAAAGCACATACTTTTATAGTTTTACTGTTTCACTGCACTTTATCCGAATCTAAGTAAAAAATTGCAATTAGGTAACATTTCAGTTTGTAAGAAGAAAACTGGTATTTTTATAATTTACCAACTGGACACGATGGATTGTAACATGTGTTACCTCTGTAGCGGCACAATCGGTGCACAGTCAAAGCGCGATTCCATTGGCCGACGACCAGCCAATAATAAATTATGCAGAGTACAGTAGGCGTGTACGGTGTAGCCAGGACCAATGGGACGATGATTAATGGATATACAGAGACCAACACAACTGATACTGCAGTACTAAAGAATATAAGGCAGCTCAGGCCAACCTTGTCCTCTGTGACTGTAAATATGTTCCATCCTCAAAGAGTTAAGAGAGAAATGTGGGCGAGTTGCGACTCACGGTGTTGAAGTACTCGAGGCCGGTGTCTCGGAAGCTGTCTGCGATGGACCTGGTGGTGACGACGGCGGCCACGGGGTGTCCGTTGCCCATGGGCTTGCCCATCGTCACGATGTCGGGCACCACATCCTCTCCCTGCAGTTGGAAGGCCCACCAGTGCTTGCCGACCCTACCGAACCCGACCTGCACCTCGTCTGCGATGCACACTCCCCCGGCCTCTCGCACGTGCCTGCCGCATGACACATCACACGCTGAGTCACATGCAGTGGCGCGCGCTAAGGGGAGGGTCTGATGGGGGCTTGAGCCGCTCGCTTTCATCTGGCTTTTACACTGAATGAAATTACTTTATTCTTGAAACCAGTAACATTATTATAGGATATTCACAGTAAAGTGAGCACTTTTGAAAGCCCTCTCATTTGGAATAATAGTCAATAAATGTATTAAATTTTAGCTTTAGACGTTAACTCCCGAGTGCGGTGGAATATTAGCACTGTGTTTATCACTTACATGGAAATATTTCTGTTAAAAGGTGGTTAAAGGATAAAAAAATAACTGAAAGGAAAAAGTAACTAGGGCCTCAAAAGTTCTCACTTCACCGTAAACAGCCTATAGTGTTATTCGTNTTCTCACTTCACCGTAAACAGCCTATAGTGTTATTCGTTTGACCAGTAAGAAAAGAACACACGAAGAAAAATATGACCTCGAAATATATCTCATGGCTAGAGACCTGAAAAATTCGCGAGTTCAATTACCTGTAGGCTGTTCTCTATTTTCGTATGCAAAATCAAGCAGATTTCACTGTTCATTGGTTGCTTGTTGTATTAGTGGAAGACAGTGATTCTGTCTGCATTTTACTGTGTATTTATTACAGACTCAGAGTTGTCCAGGAGGTGTAATTTAACGGGTGGACCAATAGCATTAGCCATACAAACGTACGGGGGTTTTTGNGCTCAGAGTTGTCCAGGAGGTGTAATTTAACGGGTGGACCAATAGCATTAGCCATACAAACGTACGGGGGTTTTTGAATTCTAGCTTGTCCCGAAATGAAAACGTAAATTTTTCAGGTCTCTACTCTTGGATTAAGAAATTGCTGTAATCACAAAATACGTGACTGAGCACGATGAACTGATATACACTATCCACTATAATGTTATTGGTGCACTTGAAGATGGACACGCCCTCTAACACAGCGGACCAATNAACTGATATACACTATCCACTATAATGTTATTGGTGCACTTGAAGATGGACACGCCCTCTAACACAGCGGACCAATAGCCCAACAGATGAGTTCCGTGTGGACAAGTGAAATATAGACGGGGTGAAAGAGAACTGCAGCAGCCAATAAAACGTTCTTCTCTCAGCTGGAGGAATACACGTTTCACATCCAGGCTGTTGGAAGCGATGAGGCAAAGCTTGCATATCGACGTGTACCTGCGTTGTGTTGGCTCACCTGAAGGCGTGTCGCAGGTAGTTGGGAGGCGGTATGATCTGGCCGCCGCACGACTGCAGGCTCTCGACGTAGAAGGCGGCGACAGTGCGGTTGTTGTCCTTGGCTCTCTTGCAGAGCTGGCGCACCTCCTCGGCGTACAGCTCGCCCAGGTCCATCACCGGGTGGTCGCAGTCCCGGTACTTGCCGCGGTACACGTCGGGCACCGGCGCCTACACACGCGTCGTCGCACGCATTACTCACACATGTTCCCGACAATGTTTCCCGTCAGAAGAGGGGGCCTCACCTCCCCCCCCTCCACTACAGTAGATAGATAATGAGGGAGCTGGCACAGGCTGCAGGCTTAGGACGATGTGACGGACATGGCATCTGACAGAGTACCAGAGATGACCTTGAACTTTGATCTTGACATTTGACCTTGGAAAACACTCGAAATTTCTAGAATTTCCCTTAAAATTTCCCTTCAAATCTGCAAAATTTCCTGCAAAAAATTTTCCTTACCCAAATTTTCATGAGTCACTCCGTATAAAAATAGCATGACCTTGTTTCAAGAATGTTCCAGTTCATGCTCTGTCATTCTGACTATCATGCTCTATCAATCCTTCCTGCTTCTGTCATAATCTAAATCTATGAACGACATGCCCTAGTCGACTAAGCCATCGGGACACGGGTGCCATTGTAGTTTTTAATAATGCATACATAAAACATATATATATATGGAAATTATTTCCCCAAATGTTATAGGCATGGGTATGTGTATTCGAGAGGTATGAGTTCATTTAGCTAACTCCTGCAGCAGGCATGTTGACAAGGCAGTGAAAATAACTTTCCATTGTTTTTTATCACTACAACCAGTGCTCTGAATTTTTTATTAATATAAATGAGAAACAACACAGGCATGGGTATGTCTATTAGTCCTCAGACCAGGAATTAGGCATGCTGCCATGAGTATGTATTAATTCTAAAAATAGAACAATCATATTCTGTAAAAATGTATTAGATACATTTTTGTTTGTACACTTATGTTTCCATTCTTACTTTCCCGGTAGAACTACCCTGTGCAATATGCAAGCTCTCAGCTTTCTTCATTTTGTTTTATTTATTTAATCAGTTTTCTGCCCGGCAGTTTCTTAGGCCCACATGTTTAAAACAATGTGGCGTGGACAATGTCAAATACATTTTTAACAAATAAATAAAATTACGAAAATAAAAGTAAAGACGAAAGATGTTTAAAACAGTGTGGTGTAGAGAACGCAAATAATAATTTTACTTAAATAAAATTAGGAAAATAAATGACATAATGAAATACCTATGTTTAAAACAAAAAAATGTGGTGTGGAGAATGTGGAATTGATTTTTCTTTGTAATTAAATTCTGAAAATGAAAGAACTGGGGAAAGGTTTTAAAACAAACAACGTGGCGTGGAGAATGTGAAATTGGTTTTTACTTTATAATTAAGAGCAATGAGAATGAAAGAAATTGTGAAAGATGTTTAAAACAAACAACGTGGTAGTTCTGAGCAGATATCACTCAGACACTCTGGGCAGTCTTATAGCGTGGGTGCGTGTTTCCATGTGACTCACCACGTGCACCCAGTCAGGCTTGCCAGGACCTCCGGGCCGGTCGAACTTGTACGGCGATATGTCGATCAGCGACGACAGGTGTCCGTGGTAGGCACTGGAACAGTCGTGCCAACACACCCACTCCGACGTACTGAACAAGCTGGCCACACACTCAGGACAAACACATCGCTGCACGGTATAACCACTACACCCGGAACTTTCCTTTTCCATTCAGACCCAGCGTTCTAAATCGTACACGTAATGCACGTGGAAGTTATTTTTGACTGGTACTGTACTCTGAAAGGCTTAACGCCCAATGATCACAAAGCATGCTGCTGCTCTGCGTTGTGACTGGTTCGTATCGTTCATCACCGAACACAAAGCCTGCAGCTAAGTGGCTGTGGCAACTAAATATAAGTATTGTTCGACGTAAAGTACTTCGCACATCATAAAATTTCTTGTTTGCAACACCTTAAATGACAACGTGAATCAAGTTGGGTCTGAAAGGAATAAAACTCGGAAAGAAAATAAAATAAATACTGTTATTTTCAACACGATGCACACAAACACTACGGGGTAAACATTCATTTATATTTTCTTGCTTTTAAAATTTATCTTGACATATATTTACATTTATGTGTATATAATTAATTTTAACTATAATGTCTGGTAAGCATGGAGCATAAGATGAGAAATATGACCTTCAAAACGTACCACAGTACTGAGGAACACTTTTAGGCCATAAAATACGTGAATGAGTTCGGTATACAGCCGATAAACACTATTTATTCAGATCGATCGACGCTGTTATAGGTGGACTTGAATAAGCCCACGTATTTTAGCACAGCGGGCCTGATGAGCTCTCTGTGAACCAGAGATCAAACAACATGGCGAAAGGAATAAGCAACGACCAATGAAATGTTCAGCTCTTCACAGACAAATATATAAATTTCCCCATCTAGATTGTTGCAAGCGATAATTTCGCTATGTGATCTCGGCTGAGTGTTGAAAGTATTTAACGTAATTATTATCAGTCCTGTTTTCCTCGAGGGTATTTACAACTATAGCTGACNCATGTTTTCCTCGAGGGTATTTACAACTATAGCTGACTAAGGTTAATGGACCGCTATTACAACCTGTCTTTAAAACCAAATTAGCCCATAACTGCAAATGTCAGAGACAGTTAAAATTGCGAAAATGTTTCGTGGCAGCATATTTCCAAGAATACTGTAGGGTCTTGCTCTCTTTATTATTGAATGAAGCCTATTTAACGAGGCAAAAGTGTTTTCACACGAATAACAGGTATTCAGTAACATAGTTACAGAATTCTCTCATGNCTGAAAGGAATAAAACTCGGAAAGAAAATAAAATAAATACTGTTATTTTCAACACGATGCACACAAACACTACGGGTAAACATTCATTTATATTTTCTTGCTTTTAAAATTTATCTTGACATATATTTACATTTATGTGTATATAATTAATTTTAACTATAATGTCTGGTAAGCATGGAGCATAAGATGAGAAATATGACCTTCAAAACGTACCACAGTACTGAGAAACACTTTTAGGCCATAAAATACGTGAATGAGTTCGGTATACAGCCGATAAACACTATTTATTCAGATCGATCGACGCTGTTATAGGTGGACTTGAATAAGCCCACGTATTTTAGCACAGCGGGCCTGATGAGCTCTCTGTGAACCAGAGATCAAACAACATGGCGAAAGGAATAAGCAACGACCAATGAAATGTTCAGCTCTTCACAGACAAATATATAAATTTCCCCATCTAGATTGTTGCAAGCGATAATTTCGCTATGTGATCTCGGCTGAGTGTTGAAAGTATTTAACGTAATTATTATCAGTCCTGTTTTCCTCGAGGGTATTTACCACTTTAGCTGATTAAGGTTAATGGAACGCTATTACAACCTGTCTTTAAAACAAAATTAGCCCATAACTGCAAATGTCTGAGACAGTGAAAATTGCGAAAATGTTTCGTGGCAGCATATTTCCGAGAATACTGTAGGGTCTTGCTCTCTTTATTATTGAATGATGCCTATTTAACGAGGCAAAAGTGTTTTCACACGAATAACAGGTATTCAGTAACATAGTTACAGAATTCTCTCATGNTGCCTATTTAACGAGGCAAAAGTGTTTTCACACGAATAACAGGTATTCAGTAACATAGTTACAGAATTCTCTCATGGTCCAGTGAAAAGGAGTCAATGACATCGAAGATGGGTTTCACAGGAGTCAGGGTTGACGGGGTGAGGTCGACGGGAATGTAGTTGACAGGATCTGGAGTTGACAGAAACCAGGGTTTATGGGTGCCAAGATTGACAGGAACCAGCGTTGACAGGAGTCAAAATTGACGGGAGCCAGAGGTAAAGGGATCTGGAGTTGATGGGATCCTCATTTGATGGGAGATGGAGTAGGCAGGAGCTGGAGTTGTTGGAAGTAGGGGGGGGGGAGGAGGAATCAGGTTTGATGGGAGCCGGGTTTACTGGGAACCAGGGTTTATGTGAACCAGAGTTGACATGAGCCAGGGTTCACAGGAGCCAGGATTGACGGAAGCTGAAGTTAACTGGAGCCAGGATTGACGGGAGTCAAGGGTGATGGGAGCTGGATTTGACGTTAATCGCTGTTGATGATAGATGAAGTTGACAGAAGCTGGAGTTGTTGGGAGCAGGGGGTGAAATAAGGCGGGTTTGATGGCAGGTGGGTTTGCTGGGAGCTAGGGTTGACGCGAGCTGGAGTAGACAGGAGCCAGGTTTGACGGGAGCCAGGGGTTGATGATAACCAAGGTTGACAGGAACCGGGGTTGATAGGAACCGGGGTTGATGTGAGCTTGAGTAGACAGGGACCAGGTTTGACGGGAGCCAGGGGTTAATGAGAACCAAGGTTGACAGGAACCAGGGTTGACGTGAGCCGGAGTAGACAGGGACCAGGTTTGACGAGAGCCATGGTAGGTAGGCCAGCTGACCTGTCGAGGACGACGACGTCGTTGTGGTTGGTGTGGGCCCGCGCGAGCCTGAGCGCCAGGTCGTTGGCCTCGGAGCCTGAGTTGACGAGGAAGCAGACGGACAGCGGCTCCGGCAGCAGGCTCGTCAGCCTCTTGGCACACAGCACCAGGTTGTCGTGCAGGAAGCGGTTGTTGGTGTTGAGCACGGCCAGCTGGTCTGCCGCCGCCTTCACCACGTGCGGCTGGCAGTGCCCCACTGCAACCACACGGTCCATTCACAGTCCATTCACGGTTACTTCTCACTTCCCAGTTCTACTTCCAGGATATCCCTCCACCTCATGCAAACAACGCTTAACAAAGTCTAGAGAATTACGCCAGAGGGACAATGCACCGCATTCTTGCGCACTCAGTGTTATAATATTTTGCATGAGAACTACTTTTTACTAGGTTTTACCAACATACCTATTTTCTCACTGTTTGATAAACATAAATTTTAAATTAAATATTATGATTTNTTTTACTAGGTTTTACCAACATACCTATTTTCTCACTGTTTGATAAACATAAATTTTAAATTAAATATTATGATTTGTGCATAAACTATAAATAAAAATTCAATTTAACAAAAAATAAGGCACTTTAACATTAACACATGTATAAAACCCTTGTAATACTTGGCATACTTAGCAAACAACCAAACAAGTCATACTGTTTTTTATATTTTTCAAAGGTTTGTTTTAAAAGCGCAAAGAAACCGCGAATGTACTATAGTAATAATACGTTCAATCCGTGGTTACTTCCAATTTTCTGAAGCGCTGCTGAAGTGGAGTGGAGTGGAGATATATGGGCGGCTCTTAACATCGAGGTCTTGAGAACCGATGNTTTTACTAGGTTTTACCAACATACCTATTTTCTCACTGTTTGATAAACATAAATTTTAAATTAAATATTATGATTTATGCATAAACTATAAATAAAAATTCAATTTAACAAAAAATAAGGCACTTTAACATTAACACATGTATAAAACCCTTGTAATACTTGGCATACTTAGCAAACAACCAAACACGTCATACATTTTTATTTTTTATATTTTTCAAAGGTTTGTTTTAAAAGCGCAAGGAAACCGCGAATGTACTATAGTAATAATACGTTCAATCCGTGGTCACTTCCAATTGTCTGAAGCGCTGCTGAAGTGGAGTGGAGTGGAGATATATGGGCGGCTCTTAACATCGAGGTCTTGAGAACCGATGAGGCTGAAGCGAGGTGAGTATAGGGCAGTGCCGAAATGCAAAGGCGGGGGGAAACGGGAGATCCCCGAGAAAACCTGCCGAACAGCGGCATCGTCTGGCACGATTCCACATGCGAAAATCCGGGGGCCACCCTGGCCGGGAATCGAAACAGGTTCGCCTAGGTGTGAGGCGAGTAGTCTAACCACTACACCACCGCAGCCCCTATCAGTGTTGTAGTTCTACTTTCGGGCTCCTCTCAAAGTATCCTTCCACCATATGTAAACAAAAGTGGTGAGAAGTCTGGAAGAAAGTACCCAGTGTAAGCCAACGCACCTGATTATATACTGGACATGTATTAAAAATAAGTATCCTCATACATACGGGCAGTGATATTTCACGAAAATATTTCGAGACAAGATACAGTCCAACACACTGTAGGGTCGTCCAACTTCTTTGATTGGCTAACACATGTTCTGGCCNTATTTCGAGACAAGATACAGTCCAACACACTGTAGGGTCGTCCAACTTCTTTGATTGGCTAACACATGTTCTGGCCCGTGTTTAACCGTTTGCGCACGAATCACGAATGTTCAGTGTCGGAGTTACTTAGTCCTGAGTGGCTTGGTCAAAGACGGACACGGCACCAGCAGCCAATGGAGGTATAACAACAGCTGAGGTTCGTGTATAGTATTGAAGTCTACTGTGTGCTCCGATTTTTACGCGAAAAGTCACTAGCCCTACTCATACATAATCATNTGTGTATAGTATTGAAGTCTACTGTGTGCTCCGATTTTTACGCGAAAAGTCACTAGCCCTACTCATACATAATCATTAAATGTGGTTCCTTCATTACATTCTTGAAAAAACATAACAGGGCATTAATAATGGCTTATTTTTCAAATAATGTTAATTAACTCAAGTTATTAGTAATTTTTATTATGTCTTACTAGTCTTTACCAACATATATTTTCTCTCTGTTTCATTTTAGGCCCGCGGTGGCTGAGCGGTTAGCCTGCTCGCCTCCCAACAAAGGTGAACCGTGTCCAATCGCCGGCCAGGTCAACCCCGGATTTTCGCAAGTGGGAATCGTGCTGGTCGGCGGGTTTTCTCGAGGATCTCCCGTTTCCCCCCGCCCTTGCATTCCGGAACTGCTCCATTCTCACCTCATCTCGCCCTCATCGGCTCTCAAGACCTCGGTGTTTAGAGACGCCTTAATCTAACAATTCCAACTCCGCTTCATTTAAACAAAAAAAAAAAAGAAGGTAAGTAAAATCGAAACGAAAGAATAAAACGCTTGAGGTATAATGATTTTTGGGAAACAACAATGGGATGCGGTAGTGGGCGCCGGACCGGACGGCCAGTGATTTCTACTTGAGTCGTTTCGTAACCGGGATCCGGTTATTTCGCAACGCGGAATTCACACAAGTCGCAGTTAATAAGGGCAAAGCATTCGGGTTCCTCGCGCGGACTTTCACCAGATCTTTGCGAGAGGGTGTGGAGTGCGTGACTTCGGACTGGAGAGACGTAAGACAAGCTTTACGCATATATGGAATCAATCACATGTAATAAACTTTGACCTGCAGAGAAAATTACAATTTTGTATAAGAAAATATGCATACTAAAAATTTTAAACTTAACGGTAAACATTTTGTTTTCCAAGCATGCATCTATACACCACAGAGAAACATTATTAATAAACTGCGGGAGTGTAAAGGTCCTTAAATCTTTACAGATTAAAAAATAAATAATTTTAGCCTAACTCATATTAACACTTTCGTCCTAATTTACGGGAGAAAGTTATATATGTTGTGGTGCATTAATTAAAAACGTGAGCAGACGTCATCGCGAAAACAAAAAACAAACCCATGAAAAGCAAAGATAACACAACGTCGTCCCTATATTGTGATTGGCCAGCGAGATCACGTGGTGCAGTAACGTATCACGTATCACATCGATAAGCTTCTGCATCACTTGAACGTTACGTGAAGTCATCGTAAAAAGGTCTCCTTGGAACACATAAGTCAAGGCGTAACCAGCTTACGTGAACGTGCTGCTGGTTACGTGTTACGTGAAGTCCACGTAATCCCGGCCTGAGGGTAGCTCTCGCATAACGCGGTAGCTAGTCAGACACGCAAGGCCCGTCCCCAGAGCCTAGTGCAGCCAATCAGCCCGCATTTAGGCCACGTTGATTCACTTCTGTATGGTTATCTATTGTGCGGTAAAGGCGAGGTGCATCTCACGTGACTACTCAAACACACGCCAAGAAGAACAACCACTTACAACGCAATGTTGCTGAGGCAACGAGTGTTGCAACACGTGTTTCGGGAACCTCCGAGAAATGACAGCAACCAAGCAAAAAGGCGAGAATTTTTTTTTTACTATCGACAGTGAATTAGACGTCCTTAAAATATATCGAGANACGTGACTACTCAAACACACGCCAAGAAGAACAACCACTTACAACGCAATGTTGCTGAGGCAACGAGTGTTGCAACGCGTGTTTCGGGAACCTCCGAGAAATGATAGCAACCAAGCAAAAAGGCGAGAATTTTTTTTTTACTATCGACAGTGAATTAGACGTCCTTAAAATATATCGAGANTAGCAACCAAGCAAAAAGGCGAGAATTTTTTTTTTACTATCGACAGTGAATTAGACGTCCTTAAAATATATCGAGAGTCCTTTGTCTCTATTCCATGTATTAAATTTTTTTTTTGTAATAGTAATATTAATAGTGATCTGATGAAAATATTTAACCTTTGAAGAAAACAAATGTCATCTCTATTTTTTAGCAAGTTACGAGTATTACACTGAAGAGCCAAAACAACTGGTATAGGCGTGCGTATGCAAATAACAGAGGTATGGAACCAATCAGTGTAACGCGATGCGGTCGGCAGATAGATCCGTTACTGCTGCTGCAATGGCAGGTTATCAAGAGTTAAGTGAGTTTGAACGTGGTGTTATAGTCGGCGCACGAGAGATGGGACATAGCATCTCCGAGGTAGCGATAAAATTTGGATGTTCGCGTACGACCATTTCACGAGTGTACCGTGAATATCGGGAATCCGGTAAAACATCACATCTTCGACATCGCTGCGGCCGGAAAAAGATCGTGAAAGAACGGGACAAACGACGACTGACGAGAATCATTAAACGTGACAGACGTGCAACCCTTTCTCAAATTGGCGCAGATTGGATTTGTGGACTGCCCTGCAGGATTCATGGTGTGAATTGCCTCCTGCATACCTTCAGACATTAGTCGAGTCCATGCCACGTCGTCTTGAGGCACTTCTGCGTGCTCGGGGAAGGGGGGGGGGAGCCCTACACGGTATTAGGCAGGTGTACCAGTTTTTTTTTACTCTTCAGTGTATATGTTTAAGTATTATGCAGATCAAGTTTATGAAAGTTAGCCAAGGACGTTTTTAGATTTTAGATATACATAGGAATTGCGCGAAGTAGTTTCTTCGAAACAAGACACTTTGCTCGAGTCTGGTGTTGGGGTATAACATTTGACGATTTAAATTTTTACGTTTAACTTAAATTGAAACGGTAGGTGATCAGGCAATGAACTTTCGAGATTTATTTTTCAGCTATTTCTCTGAAATAAAATTTTTTTTAAGTATATAGCCAAACGTTTTAATTTAATTTCGTGCAATGTTTTTATTTCTTTAACACAAACCGTTAGTTTTAGAGCCCTACAACCCTCCGATAATATTTTTAAAAATAAATATGTTTAATTTTTGTGAAGTTTTTCTTTACTTTATCTAAATTTGTATAACAGTCCTGTGATCCACAAAATTATAAAATGTGCTAAAACTGATAAACAATATTATTATAACATTGAACCCTCTTGAAAGGATTTTATAAACTCGAACGTATATTGCGCACGCAGATGGAAGGAACCATGTTTGCAACACCGTGATGAAGGCACTCGTACTCTGTGATGTTGCGACAAATCACGTGTACGGGCATCACACAAGAATCGACCTTAGTAACAAGTAGCTGGATCATGCATATCACCAGCCACAGATAAAAGAAACGATAAGAAGCAGAGATAATTCCAATCTGTATGTTTTGTCTCGGTCACGTGTCGGGTCAGATTAAGGCTCTACAAAAAAAGAATTAAGTTCCCAGCTCGGCATCTGAGCACGTGCGTGATAAAATGATAGTTGTGTTTGTATGTTTTCAGTTAGTTGATAAGCTGTTCGTCTGGTGTCCCATAAAGCAGTGAACTCAACCACGTGGTAAATTGTTAAAATTTTGGTTCCTGGAAGTAACGAAATGATGTGAATAATTGCATGGGAGATAAGTAATTATGATTGGCTTGTGGCAGAAAAAAAGTTACATAATGTGTGCAGGAAAGGTTCATGCAAGACTGAACTTGAAACCGTCTATACACCGAAGACATTCTATCTTAACCCGTCCAGCGGTAATTGTGCACAGTAGATTAGAGAGTTGCTCGTGTATATTAATTGTCGGACTTGCGTATATCAAGGAATTGGGCATTTCAGATCGTGTCCCTCCGAGTGGTCTGCACGTACGGTTTACGAAACGTTGATGTTAATACCACCTAGCATACAGCTCACATTTCACTGATAAAAAAAATAGAAGAAGCAAACTCGACGTAATTAAAGTTAGGGCTACCTGTTTTTTCGCGGAAAGATTTATGCTCAAGCTATACCTCAACTTTTTATGTGCCAGCTAGCAAATTCCCTTTGGCTAGCGGCAGTGATATTTCGCGAAAAGTTTTCGAGACAAGATACAGTCCAAAGC
>NQII01001444.1:217207-285928 GCA_002778355.1 Clitarchus hookeri | reverse complement strand
CCCTCAATGTTTGTCCCATGATTTTAGAATCACCCTGTATAGGGAACTACTTTCTCTCCGTCGCTACCAACTTTACAGATCGCAGTCAGCGTGCCCGTTAAAACACACGCAGGCAGGGAAAGTTACATTTCTCACTGCACAGGCGCATGCGCGGTAGAAGACGGCCACGTCTGTCCACAGACTCGCTCACCCGCTCGCCGCACTCCCGTGCAGCAGTAAAGCGAGCGAACTACACTTGCAAGTGCAAAGAGAACAATGCGACAAGCGCTCGTACTGACCATGAGCCACGTTGTTGATGCAGTCGAGGTATTGCTGTCCTTTCTCGTCGTACATGTACTGTCCCTCCGCCCGCACGATCTTGAGAGGGTCGCTCCTGAAGAACAGCTTGCACGACTCCCTAGAACAGCAGCCAACACGCGCGAGGTCAATCAGCGGCGTAGCAAATTGGAGTGCAGGGGGGAGAGATCTGGGCGGCTTTTAACATCGACGTCTTGAGAGCCGATGAGAATGAATCGAGGCGAGTATGGAGCAACGCCGGAATGCAAGCGTGGGGGAAACGGGAGATCCCCGAGAAAACCAGTCGACCAGGGGCAACGTCCGGCAAGATACCCACATGCTAAAATCTCGGGGTGACCCCACCGGGAATCTAACCAGGTTTTCCTAGATGGGAGGGGAGTAGTCTAACCACTATACCACCGCGGCCCCTTCCAATGGAAATACATGTTTGATTTTATATAAAAAAAACTTGAACGCCCTTAAAGGCCTGTATTCCGCCTTTAGGGAGACGACTAAATGCGTGCCACAATCTTCAATTAGGGGGCCACGGTAGCTGAGCGGTTAAACTGCTCGCCTCCCACCAAAGAGAACCGAGTTCAATACCCAGCCGGTTAACTCCGGATTTTAGCAAGTGGGAATCGTGCCGTACGATACCGCTGTTGGGCGGGTTTTCTCGGGGATCTCCCATTTCCTCCACCTTTTCATTCCGGCGCTGCTCCATACTCATCTCACCTCACCCTCATCGGCTCTCAAGGCCTCTATGTTAAGAGCCGCCCAAATCTCTTCACNTCCGGCGCTGCTCCATACTCATCTCACCTCACCCTCATCGGCTCTCAAGGCCTCTATGTTAAGAGCCGCCCAAATCTCTTCACTCACTCACTCATTCTTTAAATTATAGACGTTTCACCAATGACGACAATAACCAACACTCATTCTTCTGGAAAGTATTCACACNACTCACTCACTCATTCTTTAAATTATAGACGTTTCACCAATGACGACAATAACCAACACTCATTCTTCTGGAAAGTAGTCACAATTAGTCAAGACTTATACATACTGCAACACTGTTTAAAAAAAACCTTCCGTCATTTCATAGAAAAGTGCCGGTAAAATAATTCTCCGGAACTCTTCATTATGAAACATAACAGACTTTCCGTGAAATCGCGGAACCTCTCCGTTATTAAAAAAAAACTACGAAGAACCCATTGTCAATTTTAAAATAATAATACGTGCATAATGTCCTCCAAGACTCAGAGAAGAAACAAGTGTAAAAAAAAATATTCCTTGTATTATGTAAAATAATAATAATATTGTGATGTGTGTGTGCATAAATAAATGTGTTTAAAAATATATACATTTTTATTGTATCTCGAGTTATGTCCTGTTTACATACGTTTTAAAAAAACACCGTTGGTAAAGAAAAAATATTTAGTATGTCAGTTTTGTTATAATTTAAATAAAGTAAAATATTTAGCGTATCAGTTTTGTTATAATTCAAAGAAAAAATATATTCAATGAGACTTTAGCCGTTACTAACATAGCGTATACATATATATATATATATATATATATCGTGTACTAACGTAATTATTAAAAAAAAAATTACTGAATTGGAAAAAATCATGTGTCATGTACGGATGCGTTATGCTGCTTTCGATGAAGTAATCATGGCTGGAAAAACCTAAAAACAGAGTTAAAACCACTTTGCTACCCTCACGGTACGTAATACGCATTTTTGAAGGATCTAATGCATTACCCCTAACCCAGGCATAGACGCTCATCATTAAAAACATTTCCTCCCAAATTTAAAATCAGTACATTAGGAAATTTAGGCAGCGGGAAAAAAAATACCCATATGGTTACTCCACGTGCGGTGATTTTTCTAGCACTCATTGTCAGCATATAAAACTCTTAATACGCACAAATAACGCACATATAGTAAGTTTTGCAGGGAAACATTATATACCGCGAGGAGACGCTAGCGTAGAGCTA
Organism: Clitarchus hookeri; assembly: GCA_002778355.1. Taxonomy (NCBI): domain Eukaryota; kingdom Metazoa; phylum Arthropoda; class Insecta; order Phasmatodea; family Phasmatidae; genus Clitarchus; species Clitarchus hookeri. The sequence goes on along the minus strand of NQII01001444.1, from coordinate 283,657 downwards.
CACCCACCTCAAGTACAACACCATAGAGCTACACCCACCTCAAGTACAACACCATNGGAGACGCTAGCGTAGAGCTACACCCACCTCAAGTACAACACCATAGAGCTACACCCACCTCAAGTACAACACCATTAAAAACAGTTACCTTCGGCAAACAAAATGACTGATAAAAGTATGTAAGCGAACGCGAGCGAGGTAATTCTCTATAATCTGATCCGCGGTTAAACATCCCCGTCCTCCCGAGCAGAGTCACCCCACACTGCTACGTGACTTCAGCCGAATGAAAAGTGACATGCAAACATGTGTATGCATATGTGCGGCCTGTCATTCAGACGGTGTCAATAGTATTCACTCTTTATGAGTTACGCCAACTAAAACACAGTTTTACTCCTGAGATGCTAGTCCACCATGCAGATTTATACCACAATACGAATTCCAGCAAAGACACGCACATACAGCTCTCATTCACCACCCTTCGACTTCGTCCAGACATATAAGTAGGGGCAGTGATTTTTCGCGTAAAGATTTTGAGACGAGACACATTTCAAAGCACTGTAGGGTCGTCCAGCTTCTTTGATTGGCTAAAAAATGTCCTAGCCCGTGTTAACCGTATGCGCACGAATCAAGAAGGTTCGGNACGAAGGTTCAGTGTCGGAGTTACTTAGTCCTAAGTGGCTTGGTCAAAGATGGACACGGCACTAGCAGCCAATGGAGGTATAACAACAGCTGAGGTATGTATATAGTATTAAAGTCTACTGTGTGCTCCGATTTTTACGCGAAAAGTCACTGGCCCTAATTGTACGCTATTCGCGATAAGCTGAGCTATTTTGAATGCCCTGCTTAGGATATACTTGCATGCACATTGTGTATTATTCCGCCAGGTGTAAGATTAACATTGCTACGGACTATCTATGCGTCGGTCAATTGAAATTGAAATTAGTAAAAATAAAACACTATACAAATTAGTTAATTTATACACTTGTATGCATTAAAAATAGAAAGTAAACTAAATAATTTCAGTATTCAAATATTTTTACGTAACAATTCAACGTTAAGACATGGAACTACCTTGTCGTTATCCTCGCCAACTTGACTGAGCGCTCACCAATCAGCGTGCCTTTTAAAATATATGCAAGTAAAGGCAGTGGCGTTTTTGAAAGGTTGATTTCAAAAGTTCTCAATCAACCGTGAATAGTCCATTGTAAAGTCGCACAATGACTGCTTCGGTTTGGGTGTAGTTGACTACAATTGGCGCGAGCCTTCTCTCATCAATGTTTACATTTCCTGAAGACGGGAATAACTTGCGGAGGAGCATTTCCTTCCCCTCCCTCTCTCCTGAGCACCTGCTATTGCGTAATGACCTCCAGTGCGGTTGGTATTCTTAGTGATAAGGCCACGTGCTAGCGTCGAACACAAGCGCTCTAGGCTCTGACCTTGAGCTGTGTTTTTTTCCAGCTTGTTGCGTCTTCTTCATGCTAAAGACTCTTTGTGGTTGGTCCAGCATTTAGGAAGTCCTCTTTATTTCCTTCCGCTATGTACCATAAATTCCTGACTACCTTGAAGGAGGAGTTAGTGAAGATATTTGGGCGGCTCTTAACATCGAGGTCTTCAGAGCCGATGAGGGCGAAGTGAGGTGAGTACGGAGCAGCGTCGGAACGAAAGGGAGCGGCAAACGGGAGATCTCCGAGAAAACCCGCCGACCAGCGGCATCATCCGGCACGATTCCCACATGCGAAAACCCAGGACTCGCCAGGAATCGAACCTGGTTGGTCTTGGTGGAAGGTGAGCAGTCTAACCACTACACCATCACGGCTCCAGACGAACTAGGTTTGCAATGTCTTTGTAATACAAGTTTTTAAAACAAATTTTTTTTCATGTGTGAACAATTTGTTCGCACGCGAAAATAAATAACACTTCAGACTTGGGAGGAATACAACTTTCAACAGATCACGCTTAATTTAAACATTGTTTTGAAGCTATTCTAAACACGGCAAAATAAACGACATTTTGAGACTGATGTACCTTAAAATATTCTGTGTGAATTCCTGCGAAACTAGTACAAGGACCTGCATCAAACTTTTCTGCAGACTTTCCTCCGATAAGATAATCGTGTCGCTGCTTGAAGTTCCGCAAGTGCATGCAGCCGCCAGTTCGGAGTCTGGAGAATAACGTCGATGGCGCGCCTTGATACGCGTGCGAGTGTCGCCCTTATCGCTCCCGCAGTTTCCAGCCTNTCTGGAGAATAACGTCGATGGCGCGCCTTGATACGCGTGCGAGTGTCGCCCTTATCGCTCCCGCAGTTTCCAGCCTCAAACGAGGAGAACAGCTGCAGGTAGTTTGGGCCCTCAGCAATTTGACGGCACAGACTTGTCAGTTTACTTATGGAGCGCCTGCGACCGCTGCAACACGCAATGCCGTCACAACGGTTGCCCAAAAACAGGCGCTACTCGACACATTTTCTGTCCAACCCGAAGCTGAACAACTACAATTCCGGACGTGGATTTACGACTAATATATTTTTATTTGATTCTCCCATAATTATTAAGAGTTTAACCAGTTATTTAACCGTTTCTTTAATGCTAGTGGCAGCCACATATTTCAGCAAAATGTTATGAAATTTCTCAAAAAAGGAAGTCTTTAAACACAGCTAGGTAAGTTGGCCTGTTAAGGGGGGTCCACCTGCTGGCATAGTTTTTCTCCTTTTTGGCCCAGAAGCGCGGGAGCAATAAGGGCTACACTGCTGTTCAACTTGTATATATTATCTGTGACTACATTTTCCTCAGATAAACATTTTTAGATAGCATGGCTTTTGCAAAAATAACACGTNTGTATATATTATCTGTGACTACATTTTCCTCAGATAAACATTTTTAGATAGCATGGCTTTTGCAAAAATAACACGTCAAAGTCAGAAATCTATTTTTTGTAATGTATAAATAAAATAAACAACCAAACTACTTTAAAAAAATTTAACAAGGGCAACTGGAAGATCTTTTATTAATTTATTTTAAGGTATATTTAGAAAAAAATTTGCTTCCACAATTTTAGGGGCAGCCACAAAATAAAAATAATGCAAGAATTACCTCTTATTTTCAGAAAAAATTTTTAACTTGCAAAAACATTTCCTTGTACAATTTTATAAACGTTTTGATGTATATCTTGGCATCTTCTTTCAGTGGAGATGATCTCATTTGTGAACACACGCTATTTGTGTATTTCTAAGACAGTGAAATTGTGATTTTGACATGTATTTATGCAAAAACAATGCACGGGAATTTTTTCTTTTTTTCGATAGGAAAGATAAATAACTAACAACATCCTAAAATTGAACAGTGTAGGGTACAAAAATAAAATAACACTTTTTTTTTTCGTGGCCAACGCCCTTTAACGTTTTACGTCAGTGTCGTTGACGAAGCTTTAGAGGGGTCGCACGCGCTAAACACGTCCTGGTAGGTGACACTTTAGAAAGTGACACGTGCGAATGTACACCAGGTGGCGTAGCGGGCAGGAAGGAGAACTCTGCCAGCAGAACAGGGATCGACATATATATAGACATATTTATTTTTTATTTTTCCCGCGCGAAGGCCAACGCGGTAACTTGCGCGGACAAGAGAATAAAAGGAGTGTGCGAGAGAGTTAGTTATGAAGGTGGAAGGCGGCGCGGAGCCAGCTGGCAGCCGAAGGCCGACCGGTGTCGTGCCAGGCCTGCCACAATGTTCCCGCCCGTGGTCACGTAGCACCGTCCGCCGCGTCACCCACGCCTCTTCCGAGGCTCTGGCCCGACTCTCAGCACACTCTCGCTCTCGCACACTCTGCCAAGGTCACCCCCCATTAATTCATAGACAGAACAAATCTTTTGTTTGTGGCAAATCTACTTCGCAGTGGTTCATGTCGTATGTATAATCTATTGCGCGGTTTCCTTCACACTTTTTGAATCAAAGCTTTGACGCGTTCGGTTTTCTCCCCCCACCCCCCTAGATAAACCACGTATCATAACCGTTTTGTACTTCTGTTAACGTAACATTATCTTATTACTAGGGGCAGTGATATTTCGCGAAAAGATTTCGAGACGAGATACAGTCCAAAGCACTGTAGGGTCGTCCAGCTTCTTTGTTTGGTTAAAAAAAATGTTCTGGCCCGTGTTAACCGCTTGCGCACGAATCACGAAGGTTCAATGCCGGAGTTACTTAGTCCTGAGTGGCTTGGTCAAAGACGGACACGGCACCNGTTTGGTTAAAAAAAATGTTCTGACCCGTGTTAACCGTTTGCGCACCAATCACGAAGGTTCAATGCCGGAGTTACTTAGTACTGAGTGGCTTGGTCAAAGACGGACACGGCACCAGCAGCCAATGGAGGTATAACAACAGCTGAGGCGTGTGTGTGTATAGTATTGAAGTCTACTGTGTGCTCCGATTTTTACGCGAAAAGTCATTAAATCGAACTATTTCTTGTATTTTGTATATCAATCATAATATTACATTTGTAGCTAATATTATTAAAAACATAGAGAAAATATGCGTGTTGATAATACCTAGTAAGAAATAGTTCTTATGCAAAATGTTATTACATTGAGTGCGCACGAATGCGATGCGGTGTCCCTTTGGTGTAATTTTCCAGACTTAGTTAAGCATTTTTGTATGAGGCGGAGGAATATCCTGGAAGTAGAACTTTAGCAGGGCTTCAGAAAATTTGGAAGTAACCATGAATTAACTGAACTGTACTACTAAATGTTATTAGTATAGTGTACAACCAATTTAAAATAAATTGTTCTTACATAACAATATGATTATTATAGGTTACAAACTAAACATCTCTTTGCTAATTGGAATTGCATTAAAGTTTGGTTACAGGAAGTATACAAACGTCTCAAAGCACTTGTTTACATGAACAGTGTTTTAACCTCAAAAACCTATACACGTAATTTATAATTAAGGACACTCGATTTTCGCGAAAATATTTTTATCGCATGCTAGATTTCAATGCTCTACGGGACTTCCAGGAGTTCTCCTTTGCTTATTGGCCACTCATCTTTGGGAGAAGACAATTCCTCACTTGACTGGCCAATCAGAATTAGGTAACTCCGATTGCGAACGTCTCTTATTGGCGAACGGACACGTAAGACACATAGGATGTCAATTATCCAATCACAATACGGGATCAGAGTTACGATGTTTTGAAATACAACTGGTCATGAAATATTTTCACGAAGTTAATAGTTTCAGACCCACTTTAATTTACGGTTTCAAGTGTTTCAAATAAAAAAAAATTATGATGCTCTGTACTTAAGGCGACACAGCACTTGTTTCGATGCCACAGCCAATAAGCTGTTACTGTACGTTAGACTACAGTAATATTAATCAATTATGACCAGTAAGACAGTTTGCGAATCACTGACCCACAGGTAAGATCATTGGTCATTGAGTTTCGCGGTGTACAGAACAGACCAAAAAATACCTATAGGATGTTCACGGTAAAGTGAGCACTTTCGAGGCCCTAGTTACTTTTTTCCTATCAGCCATTTTTTATCCTTCCGCCACTTTTAAAAAAAATATAGCCATGTAAGTAATAAACACAGTATACGCATTTCACCGGGCTCAAAAGTTAACGTCTAAAGCTACAATAAAAAATATGTATTGACTGTTATTCCAATCGAGAGGGCTTCCAAAAGTTCTCACTTTACCGTCAACAGCCTATACACGTGCGATATTTACACAATTGTGTACGCTCAGTCTGGAAGGGTTAACCTACTCAGTCCACGTGTCCATAGTCGAATGCATGTTGCACTTGAAGGGTATTCATGGTCGGCACAGTACAAAACAAGAAATCAGTAGTCTGGAGTTCTGGGCGTCTTCCTTGCGATAAACCTGGTTTGTTGAACTTTATGCACAGCTCGTCTGCGAACGGTTAACGCTGGCTTCGACTGTAGACCATTTGCGGTTACTTCCAACTTTCCTGAAGCCCTGCTCAAGTTCTACTTCCTGGACATTCCTCCGCCTCATGCAAACAAAGCTCAACCGATTCTAGAAGATTACACCAAAGGGACAGCGCGCCGCATTCATGAGCGCTCAGTGTAATAATGTTTTTTGCATAAGTACTATTTCTTACTAGGAATCACCAACACACCTATTTTCTCACTGTTCTTATTCATATTAATTAAAAATTAAATATTAAAATTTAATAATATTTAATATAAATAAAAATCTAAATTTAAAAAGAAATTATTTACCTTCTTGTTAACCCATTCAGACCCAGTGTATACCTACGCAAGTTTAGGTAATTTTTGGTCTGTACTGTACACTAAGAAACTCAATGACCAATGATCTTACCTGTGGGTAAATGATTCGCAAACCGTCTTACTGGTCAAGGTCATAGTTGGTTCATATAACTGTAGCCGAACATACAGCCCACAGCTCATTGGCTGTGCCAACGGAACAAGTGTTGTGTCGACGTAAGTACTGCACGCTACATAATTTTTTTCTATGCAACACCTGAAACCGTAAATTAAAGTGGGGTCCGAAAAGGTTAGCATACGTATAAAACGTTTGTGAAGCATGGTATATTTTGGAAACAACGAAACACAGTATACGTTGTGTGAATTTTTCAAAGGTTTGGTTCAAAAAATCGTGAAGAAACCGCGAACAGACTATAACGTGCAGCACACCATTCATTGGCTACGAGAAACACGCTCGACGAGAGTACAGGGCACTTCAAAAAAAAAAAAAACCAAGCGATTGCAACACTTGATCTGTAAAATTATTTCGGGACTGAACGGGTTAAGGTGTCACTATTTACGATAGTCGTGTTGGCAGAAAAGCAGCTCAATGTTGCGACACGGGGACTGGCTTTGCGCAGCTAGCGCGATCACTCTACGGTACGGCCAACACACAGAAACTAATGATGAGGTGAACCGGTTATTCGTCTTCTGCGCATGTACCCAACGTCGACCTACCCCGGAGTAACACAAATGTCAGTGGTCACGTGGTCAACAGTGTTGAACGCGTTCCAATGCAGACGGCACATTTCTATCGGGCATTGCTATTGGCTGCTGCAGACACACCTACCGTTATATAACAGGTGGCTTCTCGTAACGCGGACCGACTGGAACAATTTCCATGGGTTTCAAAGTGTCGGTTGTTATAAAGAAATTCCTAAGTATTTTCCAGGCCTTAAATTACCTGTTTTGCAATTTAATATGTACGTTAAGGGGTTAATTTCTAAATGACAAGCACTATTATTATAATAAAATACGTTTAGCAATTCGAAATCAACCTGCGTTGCAAAAATTGGTTAGCGGAAGTAGACGTACATTTCGAAGAACTTGTTTTCTAATCGGTGTTCTAACCTCAAATCCAATCCTTGCCGTGGTTTACGAGACGACAATGCAGAAGAAGAAGAAGAAGAAGGGCGATGTGATTGGCTGACTCACCCCACGTGTCGCTTGCGCAGGCGCACAGTCTCCTCCTTGGACAGCCGCTCCAGAGAGTCCATGTCTACTGGCCCCCGGCCAGACAATCGACACTTTTATCCGACCGCTTGCCGGTTACTTCCCCCTCCACTACCTACCGCCCCTGCCGCACCAGGCTGATAATGGACCCGCCCGCCCGCTCTGTGCACGCGCGCACGGCCGCTCCGCCAATTGGCGACCGCCTGCCGCCACCTTCCGCCCGCAGTGCACTTGTGAACGGGCGTCTCCGTGAACGGCGAACTTCGACGCACGGTAGGCTCGACTCGCACGTAGTCCGTTGCATCCGTGAGTCGTCCGCCAATCCTTCTGTACGGCTAAATTTCAGCGTGACAACTTTAACATCGCGATATTTCTTTAGCCGAAAATATATTTTTGTTGGAAATACATTTTCAAAAGAACCACATTTTGGAAATATATACATATATTTTTAAGTGATAAGAATTTATACTTAATTTACCACCAGAGATAAATAAACATGTCAAGTATTGCGAAGATATAGTACTGCAAATATATAGGGGCACATGTTTTTCGCGATAAGATTTCAGGAAAAGGTGTGTTCCAACGCACCTTAGTTCATAGCCACTTTCGTGATTGGATCATTAGAAATTCTACGCGTCTTATCTGCCTGCCCGCGAATCACGGACGGTCGGTATCGGAGAAACTTAATTCTGATTGGCTCGCTCATGTAAACAGACAATAGTCAAATGGAGACTGCAATTTTTCACAAAGGACCCTACGAATAAACTATAGTTGCATTTCAAAACACTTGCGTGTCACATCCGCTTTCGTGACTGAATGAAACTTAACACTTGCTGTTTTTATACCCGTTCAGTCAGCGTGTAGACGATCGTGGACATGTTGCACGTGAAAGGTATTTGTGGCCAGCGCTGTACACAGCGAGGCATCAGTACTCATTGCCTTGAGAGTCTTCCCAACGGATAATCTGATTTGTGAAAGCCACCACACATCTCGTGTATGAATGGTCCCGACATGCTAAACTCCCCATAATCCCTCTATTGGTGGCGAAGTTAAGGCTTTCGTTTTCTCTAATGCCTAACTACTCACATCCAAGTACATCAGACAAGTAATAACACAATAGGGTTATCTATCCTAAAAACACTAAATTTACAATAAAAACCATTAAAAATAAATTGAAACAAAATGTTGTTATTCCCTTTGGCAAAAATTAACAGAGAAAGAATTATAATTAGAATCATAATAATAAAGACCAATGTTACAACACGTAGAAGATCAATGTTGATCTTTAGAATATGCTTCTATTTAAACTCTTTAGCGTCATACTCGAAGAAGCATGTGCAAAACCTTTCAGTATAAATAGATAAAACAAATGTAACGATTAAAATAAGAAAAAAAGGGGGTGAATCACATTAATCTAAGCTGTTTATGTAGGCAATGTCGTTCGTATCTTACAGAGATCGGCATTGGTTCCATAGTTTCTAATTTATCTTGGCCCAGAAACATATAGGCCTATTGCCGCTTCATCCAAGTGAGAAAACAGCCTTAGCGAAGTCTATTATGAGGACAATTTCAGCTTCGAATAAGGTTGGGTTCGAAACATTATTAAACTGAGTGCTCACGAACGGGATGGGTTGTACTTTGGTGTAATTTCCTAAACTTGGTTAATTGGAATTGGAATTGGAAAGTGCTTGTTAACTTCGATGCTTGAAGACTAACTTATGACCTAACTCAAACTAACATCCTTGCCTTACCTGGGATTCTAACCCAGAACCTCCTGCACCGCAGTAAACTTGGTGAAGCTTTGTTTGCACGAGGCGGAGAAGTTGCCTGAAAGCAAGACTTTTAGCAGGGTTTCAGAATTAAAACTAGTGATATATTTCTGTCAAGTGCCCAGGCATATCACTGGCACACATACCTTAAGGTAGAAGTAAAGTGGATTTCCTTATAGTGATGCAACCAGCAACACAGTAAATTCACTACTTTTTAAAAAGTACTGTTGAGACTTCCAAAATCGTAAGAAAAATATGGCTTGAGTTTCATATGAAAGATAAATGTTTATATTTTATTCAGTGTAAAATATGTCACCGAAGTAAGTCTCTTTGATGGGTAAATTAATTAATTAATAACGAAAATTTTAATTTCTTACCCAAGAATGGGCATATTTCTTCTCTGGATAAATAACAAAATTGATTTTTATAAAAAAAATACCTCATCTAATTAGGTTAAAAGTTTTTTTTTATGCTTTAGCATGAGAAAATATTCGCATAAAATTTTATAGGTGTCCTAAAAGTTACGTTTATGAAAATAAGTTACAATACATATTACACCTTTTGACTGGATTCTTTATTTTTAAAAGTTAAAATAATGTCAAATACAGCTTTTTTTTCCGCACAAATACAAAGATATCAATGTATAATTTAATATAAATCAATCGTAGTAACGATAACATGTAAAATAACCGTACAATGTTGGAAATACATAAGAATTCTTTAATATACCTAGGAAGCTGCTGCCTTCGTAGCGCAGTGGTAGAAAGTGGAACTACGTGAAGATGTCGAAAGATGAAGGAACAGGGAGGGTGAGGTGCGCGATAACAGGCCTGGTAATGGGTTGTGAACAGTTGGAAGAGGACTGATCACAGGGGATGCATGTTTGCCTGTGTGTCTGGCTATCGCTACGAGCATTTACTGTTGACTATAAAAATGACAGTGATGCAAGTAATGCGATCATGAGCAACCGACCATTGCAGGTCTACGTTATTATGCCTGTTGCGATGCAGCCAAAAAAAAAAAAACATTCTTTTATTATGTAAATAGCACGCATTTCGCTCATCTCAGTTTGAAATTGAAGTTTAAATCAGCAATTACTGTAAAATTACAATCACGGAGGTTGTCATGCGTAAAATACAATAAAATGTAGGTACAGCACACAAAACAGTTTTTTTAATGTATGTACCTGTCTATACAATGGCATTTGAAAGGAATGGTTACGTGTAAAATCGATGAAAATGTGATTGGAAAGGAATTATATTTTGTGAACGATCAATGAAGTTTTCATCTTATCGTTCACGCAATTTATTAAAAAGAAATATATAATTTTCTGTGCTTCTTCCTCGAACTCACTTTCTTCATAGAGATGCAACTAACCACAACNCCATACAGCAAAAAAAAAAAAATCATTTTATTATGTAAATCGCACACATCTCACTCATCTCAGTTTGAAAATGAAATTTAAATCTGTAATTACAGGAAACTTACAATTATGGAGGTTGTCATGTGTAAAACACAATAAAATGTAGGTACAGCACACAAAAAAAACTTTTTGATGTATGTACCTGTCTATACAATGGCATTTGAAAGGAATGGTTACGTGTAAAATCGATGAAAATGTGATTGAAAAGGAATAATATTTGTGAACGACTAATAAAATTTTAATCTTATCGTTTATGCAATTGATAAATAATAATTATTATTATTTTCTGTAAGTCTTCCTTGAACTCACTTTCTTCATAGAGCTGCAACTAACTGCACAACAAATGCATAGCACACCGAACTATGCTAGAGCAGCTGTCATAATTTAAAAGAAAATAAGTTGTATTTATTTTATTGATTGTATTATATGTGATAAATTAATGTACGTATTTAATTAAAGTCATAGTATTATAGACTGAAAGTATTGTAAACGTATTATATATCTGATTTGACAAATATTTTTGTGAAATTTTGAATTGTTATTTGTAATATGCCATAATTAAAAATAACTTCAAGTATCCCTTTTTTTTTGTAAGAATATAGACGTTACTCTTAACTTATAAAGACAATATTTTGGAGAATATAAAGTGACCAAATACGTACATACTCTTTTCAAAGAGAAACTAAATACGCGTTATTTTCATTTCGAGCTGCAATCGTTTGTCCACTGGAAGAAAATACGTCGAGTAGTCCGCATGAACAGCCTGACTGCACGGAAATCGTCGGACAAGCATTTGAAGTGACAGTACTGTGTTGCTAGGTGGAAGGATCTAGATGGTGGTGACGCACATTAATTAGTTTGGCCAGCACGAGTAACGAGTCTCGCTACTCGTTCTGCAGTCCGGTTCAGGTGCATGGCTGCCAGGTGTGTTGCAACAAGTGCTTGCAGGCTCTACAGTGTTTATGCGATCTAAGTAAAAGAATGTGGGTACACAAGAAGCGTCCAGTCGAAAAAAGCACGAGGTTTTCCTTCAAGAAAAAAAGGAAAACAGAAGTGGCTTACACCTAAATATCCTAAAGAAACACCGGTAAGGTACAACATAATACTTGTTATTTTACACAATTATTTTACAAAATTGTGTGTTTGTGTGCGCCTGCGTGTGCACGAGAGAGAGAGAGAGAGAGAGAAAATAGCGTGGGAAATGGTGAATTCACGTTAGCGTGTATACACACACACACACTCGCAAACACACACACAAGAGTTGAAGCCTTACTGCTGGTGTTGGATATGTATGTATTTCTTACCCCGGTTGTATTGTAGTTTATCCGTGCAATATCACAGTAGCACGCACGAGTGTCATTCATAACATGGCCGACAAATCTACGAACTTCAATGAGTTAGGACCGGGCAAGGCATGCGTACATGAAGTTAGAACTAGTGAGTTAACGAGTGAATCAAGAACATTCGTAATGTAGATGTAACTGGAGATTAATTTCACCAATACAGTTAGTTATTTTTAATGATTAAGTGATAGTGTTAACGGTAAAGTAATCACTTTTGGAAAAAAAAAATTCTCTGTCTTTAACTGCACTATATTTAAGAAGACACATTGTGACTGGTATGGTCTTTGTAGTGTTGGGAATGAGTTAAGATGAATAGTTCCATATTTCAACGTCGAATCACAAGTGTAACATTTGAATCAGCGGAAAGTGATTTTTAATTTGCTTTATGTGCGTAAGTATACGAGCAAACACGTTAGCAACATATACACACGCATAACGTTTTCCCAGTTAAACTTGACTAATACATGAATAAAGTGACGAGGTCCATGACAATGCCGATTTTACATATGCACATTAAAATAGATCCTAAGCAGGTATTTCAAAAACCAACACGGTGCGTGTATTCCGCCAACATTGTTAAACGTGGGCAGAAAAAGAACAAAGTGCTGTTTATAATGGAACGTTTCGCCCGTCCGTAAGTCCTGATTAAAATATGCTGTCTCCATCCATTCTCACAGCCAGACAAAAGTCCCGGATATCAGTAAATATAAAGAGAGAAAGGAAGTATACAGTAATACATTTTTACTCTCTTTACATATAGAAGACGAGATTCAACCTGCCTCAAAAAAAATGTTTTCCATTAAATTAAGAAAATTTTGCCTAATGTTTTGCTTCCATTAGTCCTTCTACTGCGATTTCAGGGATACACACCCACCCACGAGAATCACTTGTTCTCATTCATCCGTTTTAAACGCATCCGACTCTTTTCAGCGAATCTCCTACATTAAAATGTTTATTTAAGGCGACTTTATTCACCCATACATAAGAGTATTAAATAATAAAAGGCCAAACAATCCGGAAAAATTACACCCACCAACAACAAATTTTGCCGCAAGTCGAGGTAAATCCAGACGCCATGCATGAAGCCGTGCTCACAGTTGACAAAAGTAGTTTTATGGATGCCTTCACATTCGCTATAATACGGACGAAAATCGCTGTGGGTTGCCGCCGTTGATTTCCCGACAACCATTTCCAAACGATACGACACAATGCCGTCCACCGTGTGGTGTGCATCGTTTATTGAGATGCCCCAGTGTGTTCACTTTTCACCGCTTGTCGGACAAAAACGGACTCGAGTCAGCACGTTACAAGCATCAGTTGGAATATGTGTGGTCTGTTCTTCCTGTTTAGAAATAAGTTTTGATTTATTGACACTAGAGTTTTAGAGAAAGCTGCAATGCTATTGTTATCGGTAGTTTAGAGTTTTCTTTGTTTTTTTTTTTATATGCTGTTAGATGTCGTAAANTATTATATGCGGTTAGATGTCGTAAACATCAGTAAGGATCGTCAAAATTGGAAAATAATTTTAACTCCTGCAACACTTGTAGCTTTGCAGGCGCCGCGCCGTGGATGCTGACAGAAACAAATAGTTTCGTCTTAAAATGGCCAGACACAAATTTGTACACATACCGGCCAGATGTTTGCGTCCGAAGGAAGTATAACAATTGATGCATGTACAGTTATTTACGTCTACAAATGTGTGTGCACACAGATACTGCATATGTAAATGCATTAATATATAGTTATGAGTGCACTATACCCGTAAATCGTGTTACTGTATAGCGAGATGTTACTGCATAGCGAGATGGATGTGTTGCGCAATTTTTGTAACTAATTTCACAATTATGAGAGTGTAATGAACGAATACGTGTTGAAAACAAAACTTCTCAATCGTGTGCCGTGCTTCACGATGAAACGTACAGGATAATTATGAACACTGTCGTAGATAATACATACCGCACATACGCGTTTTCCACCGTGAACCCGAGCAGATGTTTGTTTACAAATTCTCTCTCTATTAGAATGCCGTCCGGATTCGTGAATCTCTGTGCCGACAAGTGACGTATGCAAGGCTATACGTGTACGGGTACATCGGGAGCTGACGATAAGGCAAGGCTAAGGGCTGGTTTATAAAAATCGCAACGACGCAAAATATAAAACTCTGAAATTTTTAGGTAGGTGCATTTTATGAAAGTCGCAAGAAACTTTTATAAACTGGTGCCTAAAGTTTTCAGAGTTCTACTGTTTGTTAATTTTGAGACAATTTTACTGTCTTCAGCAAACACACCCTCTGCTTTTATCGTACAGTACTCGCCCACAAAGTTACTAGAGAAGGATCGAATATTTTGTCATGCACAGTCTTAATGGTTCATTCACTTATTTAGTTGTATTTTTATTCAACGACAAAATAAGTAATATATTCTTTTATTTCACATTAAAATACTTTCTAACCAGGCGGCTGCTATTTTTCAATCAGCGAGAAAAATTACAACTCCAGATTATTTAGGGTCGTTTACTTCCTGTTTACAAACAAAAGTTTTTTTCGTACGTACAAAATTCAAGACACGTTTTAAATGATTCGAAATAACGATTTAAAAAAATGTCTTCCAGGATTATTTAAAAACTTTGAAAGACTGAAAATGTTACATCTGATTCAATACCTTATTTGGTGTTGTCAGATGGCTATGACAGAAATGTTGTTGGTTGGAAACATACATGCATACATTGTCTACGTACGTATAGATGCAAATATACGTCCATGAAGGTAAATACTGGTATCGCGCACACCTAACAGTACACATAAGAACACACATATTACATAAGATTAACTCTTCAAGAAGAGTAAGGGATGCGAGGAAAATTAACACGCTATAAAAATACTGCTTCTTCCCGCCCGTTACATAACTGAAGATCAGCGTTCTCGAGCACGAATTACTTACCAAAGCCTTCCACAAAGTCTTTCTAAATTCCATTTAAAACTTTCGAAAAATGTGGAAACAATAAAAAAAAAAATGCATTTTTCGCTAGGCAGTGGAAACGTAACCTAGTTGATTTATAAGAGTCACCTGATTTAAGTAAATTTTTTAATGTTCTGTCTACAACGGTTTTGTGAGGCTATTTGTTCTTCAAACCGTTTACGTAAATAACCGCCTGCTTTTCATATAACGTAAAAGTAACTTACTGAACCAATATGTTAACGTACTTGAAAGTAGATACCGGTTACTTGTTTCTTCTTAATAAAAATTTTATTTTCAAGTCTGACGTATTTTTTGAGGTATAACAGCTGCATTTGCACATCAGAAAATATGTGCATTATAAATTATAAACCATTACATTAGTTACTCATTACTATGCCCAGGGTAACGAAATTAATTTTTTTAAATTAGAGGTAAACAACAATTACGAGGAATACTATTTATTTATGAGTCTTTTGTTTGGTGGCGAAGTAGATGCAGCAGCCTTGTCTTACTTACACACATTTAAACCCCAATATAAACTTTCGATTTATAGTGCATAGAGAAAAACCAAGTGTTACGTACACTTAATGCAATACCAAAAGCTCCAGAAGTTTGTTGTGGTAAATTTTTCAGAACCTTATTATAATGCTATTTTACTCTTACATTTACATATTTAAAATATGGCAGTTTATATTCGTACGTTTAAGCTAACACAGGAAACATAGGTTACTCGTTAAATATGCCTAGCAATTTAAAGTGTAACACTTGCAGGTTACATTAATGAAGATTTTTTTGTGCACGATTTTTCCAGTAGGGCGTTATCGTCACTTATGCAGTTCATCAAATAAAATCATTTGTTGCTACAAAATATTTTGCGGAAAATTTTATGTAAAATGCATATCAAAATATTACCAAAATACGTATTAACACAACGTTAAAAGTACTACTGTATCAGCAGATAATTAGACGAAAAAAACCTGGCCTATGTTTTTTAAAAACATTTTCACTACATTTTTAAATACAAAAAAATATTTGCTAACATTATATCATTATGGAACAAGATATTTGTTGCAAACATTATGCACTAACATCGTGAAAAATAACAGAATTATAGGTCAATTTCCCGGAAATAAACACTGCCAATATAAGTTTCATTATCGAATGATACTGCCATAAATTTATATATAAGTAAAAATAGCGAATCTGAAATGCTCCCAACCTACGTAATCAAAAGTGAAAGGTTTACAAAAATGTATTATTGGTTTTTCCAATGAGCCTATCTTCCATACCGGCATGTGTGTTGTCACACACGTGGGCGGAGTACTGCTAACCCAAGACCACGAGAGGAGAAGATTGAGCTTTCTCGCCTGTTTCGAGTAATGGTACTCCGGAGGGTGGCACGTGATGTCACTGCGACGCAGCGCTCCCCCGAGTCTTGGGGCCGCCCGTGTGTCATTTACTGCTAGTTTCGGACCGCGGTTAAACTCAACCTGGGGCCCAATTATTGAAACTATCGGAATTATTCCTCTGGAGGCGAGACGTTATTATGCTATAGGAATGCCTAGAGCCAATTTTTGAATACTCGATAGCGGAATTGTATACGGGAATCGATCCACGAAGTGTCGAAATGAATCCGACAGCTAGGCAGCTGTCGGAATCGCCATTCCTTTGTAGATTTGTCTGTAATACTTTGTATGGTGTAGGAAACTTGAAAATATACTCGCGCGTGGTTTAATATAAATGTAAATAACAAAGGAAAGTAAAAATGTTACCAAATATCAAATTATCAAGGCGTTTACATATCTATGAAAAAATCGTGTAAACAAAGTTAAGTTGGTAGGTGAAAATTGATAGAATTGCTAACAATATCATGTTAAATATTATACGAAACTGCTCAAACATAAAATACATAAAGACATCAATTTTGCAAGAAAAGCTGTAGTTGTGAAACGTAGTTAGTACTGTGAATCAAAACGTAATAAATTTGTTTTAGGCATGCAAACATTAATGAAAGATATTTTATAGTTTACATCCATAACTGGAATGTTAGGAAAAATTTTGTAATGGTATATTTACACCCGAAAAATATAAATTGTTATAGTGTTGCTTTTTAATTTGCATTTTATCATTTGTTACAGTACGGTAAAGCGTTTTACTGTTATTTCGTGAATAAAGTTACGATAAAGTAATTAAATAGAAAAGTTTCTTAAATATATTCTAAATTAATATTAAACTTATATCTAGCGGCAATGTCAGATAACTCTTTAACGTGTTCTTTCGTGGGTAAGTTATTTTATTGGCAAATATTAGCGTAGTTACATCAATACAAGTTCTTTTAAGGAAAAAACAAATATGCACGAAAAATAAGTGTTCCTGTGGGTTACCAATGTCTGACTTCATTATTTATAATATATCAGTTAATAGTTTCGTCGCCACTGTAGATAGTTTATTTTTTTAAGGGAGTTGCAATTACTTATCCCGGATTACCTACAAATAAATAAAATATGTATTAATGTATATTAAAGCAAATTTTCCTACTACAACATATTTAACGTGATTGGTTCAGCTTCGGTGACGACACACGAAATGAAACGATTCCAAGTTGTAAAAAAATTCTTCCGAAAATCTATACATTTTATTTCGACAGTTACTAGTCGTCTCAAAAATTCATATTTTGGCATTGCAACACTCGTTACCGGAATGGAAGTATCGGAACAATCCGCTAGAGGATTTATTCCGATAGTTTAAAAAAAATTGGGCCCGTGTTTAATTTGAGTATATTTGTTTTATTAGGCCTGACTAATATTTATCAGTTATCTTCAGCTAATTCCTGGCTGGAAGATATTCTGCGGAATGATTCCACGCGCATGAAACGCGATGTTCATCTAACTTTTTCTTGCATAAGCTAATGAAGATGTTATTTTTATGTAAATCTCTTTTGTGACAGTAATATAAATATATCAAAGAAAAGAATATGTTTGATAAATATTGCAAAACAGTAGCTGTACCAACGTGCAAACGAGTTTTACCCTTAGCTGCGGTCTCGACTGGCCAGTCGCTGAGAGCCCTCAAAAGCACATTGTTGTTATCGCAGATAGTAATCTGCTAGAGGCGACGGGTCATTAGAGAGGCGGGCGGATGACCTGGCCTGCTTACCGACTCTCCATGGTTCTGTGAATGGATGACAAGCTGTCTGTGGAAGTTTAGAAAGGGGGGAGTGTGAATACGACTTGTGGTGCCATCTAGCGGATGGGTTGGAAGTATTTACAAATCAGTTGGCAGTGCGCTCTGGGCGGCAGAGAATCACACTACCTCCCTCTTGAACTCTACCTTAAGAACAAATGCATTAGCTAACCTTCGTAACATGTTCTGAGCTCGTGTTAAAGTCTGTGATGTTCACGTGTGTACACAGATACAAGTGTGTTTTCGTGCGATATGTGTGAACTGTTTACAAAGCCTTCCCATTGTGAACATCTGTCCTTGTTGGCGGCGGATCTTGTTACCATGACGATACATCGTGAACACTTGCAGCTGAAACACGTCAACTTAGAAGGTTCACACAATTAAAAACTTAAGTAGTAAGTAAGCATGAGACTTTAAAATTAAGGGTGCTGTCTGCTCAGAACCTCAGACAGTGCAAATTCCTATAGTCTATTTTCGGGTTATTTACACTTTTGGAATCAAACCTTTGAAAAATTACCCCACGTTTACGTGTATGGTTGTATCCTAAATATGTCATGTTACATAACAGTTTTATACTTCTGCCAATTGAAAAAAGCATCTTATCTTCGATTATGTTAAACTTTTACTTATAATTTATGTATAAATTATATGGTTTAATTAATAATAAATACGAATAAAAACAGTGAGAAAATAGGTGTGTTGGTAATGCCTAGTAAGAAATAGTTCTCCTGCAAAATGTTATTAAACTGAGTGCGCACGAATACGGTGCGTTGTACTTTGGTGTAATTTCCTAAACTTGGTCAACTGTAATTGTAATTATAATTGGAAAGGGCTTATTAACGCCTCCCAGTTAACCCACCCTCGCCTGGGGGTTTATCAGGGGACGGATTACAAACTAACACCCAAGCCTTATCTAGGCTTCGAACCCAGAACCTCCCACACTGCAGTAAATTTGGTGCAGCTTTGTTTGCACGAGGCGGAGGAATAGCCTGAAAGTAGGACTTGGGCAGGGTTCAGAAAAGCTGGAAGTAATCGTGAATAAACTTTACAGATATGAATTATTTTTAACATTATTACCTTGCGCCGCAAAAAAATAAAGTACAAATTTACGTCGCATGTAATAGTTCTACAGGAATACATTACTCGGCGAAATACGTGTTCACAAAGTTGGCGAAACTTGCTGCCTAATGGGATTGCCCTTTCTTGGATTTTCTTATATTGGTTGCCAGAAACTAAATTTCAATAACCGTGTGTAAAGACGGTTCATAATAAAGTGACAACTTTTGAAATCAAGCTAAGAAAAAGTCATTGCTTCTACCTGCGGTAAAAAGTTGGTAACGATGAAGGGAAAATAGTCCCATGTCTTAACGTCGAATTGAAATTGTTTGGTAATTATTTGATTACTTAAATTATTTCTTTCGGTCTCTGTTTTTTTTAATGCATCTAAGTTTGAAAGTTAGCATATGTGTAGAATATTTATTTTTATAGTAATCTCTCAGTTTCACTTGATCGACGCATGAATTAAGTGATTGGGCCAATGGCGAAGTTAATTTTACGTAAGGCGGAAGAATACAAAATGTGTATACAAGTAGATCTTAAGCAGGGCTTTCAAAAGTGCTCATTTTACCGTGAACAGCCTTTAGTCGTGTGGAGTGGAGAGATTTGGGCGGCCCTTAACATCGAGGTCTTGAGGGGTGAAGCGAGATGAGTGTGGAGCAGCGCCGGAATGCAAGGGGGCGGGAAACGAGAGATCCCGGAGAAAACCCGCCGACCAGCGGCATCGTCCGACACGATTCCCACTTGCGGACATCCGGGAGTGACCCCCGCCGGGGATCGAGCCCTGTTCGCCTAGGTGGGAGGCGAGTGGTCTGACCACTACACCGCCACGGCTCCCTGTCTTTAGTCGTGCTTTGCCTTTCGTCTTGCCACGCGTCGCGCGTTCTAAAGAGAAACGGGGAGAGGAAAAGATAGATGATAGCGATAAGCGTTTTGAAATGTGCGATGAAACGAAGACGGGTTGTAAAAATCACTCCTCGGTCGTTCAAGGACATGAGGTTTCGCAAGGGGTAATTGCATCGCCCATGTATCAGACTGTTGCACGCGACCTTCACTTCACGCATGCGCCATGCGCGGTAATTGCCTGAGGCGCGGCCATCTTGATAGCAGTCCAGGCAATAACACGTGCATCTCCTCTCCCCCCTCCACCCAACATCACAGTCGTGTGACGTCAAACTTCTGCAAGTGCCTGCACGACTTTGCAAACGGGAAATGTTACGGCAGCAGAAATAATTTTGTTACCGTATGCGTTTCTCTAAATAGCGTAAAACAAAGTCGCTTATCCGCTGTCTGTCTGTGTATTCGCTCAGTACTTCTAAACTACTTGATGGATTGTGATGCGGTTTTCAACATCATTTAGAGAATTACTTGAGGAAGGTGTTGGTGTATAATATATTTATATTTAATGTGAGGATAGTAGAGAAATGTCAAACCGTTTGTAATCAAGTCGTAAAAACCAGCTTTTAGGGCGCTTACATGGCTTCCGCTGACTAAACCGTAAGAGATACATCAAATTAATGTGCTACAGAATTGTAGCTCTCAAAAAGGTCTACAGAAAAGTCCGTGATAGCATATGTTTATATTTTAAGGATGACCCACAGTAACCATTTTTGTCTTTCAAAGCATCGTTGTGAAAACCAAATAGCGTCCGGGTGAAGCCGGGCCGGTTCGCTAGTAATAGATAAACAGGAGCGCCTTTGTACCGGTCGTGTACTGATCTCTGGCTTCTGCGTGTATTTTATACTAAGTCTGGGAACAAAACGAGATTTCTTATGAGAGAGTTTGGCATAGGAAACATTTCCTCTGAAAGGTGCGCTGGTGTTCCAAAGAGGCCGTTTTTTCTGGCGGTAAATGGGAATATTCTATACAGAGTGTTCCCAAATATGTAGGAAGTAATCGGGGAGTGGATAGAGTAGACCCTAGAACCTTAGTCCTAAAGACGATAGTTTCCGAGTTATACAGACATTCCAACGTTGTGCCACACGTATTGGTAATAGTAGACTTTTTTTTTACAAGGTTTACCTGTTAATGTGATCGGCTGGAATGGTGTGAGTGTTATCACCTATCTCGCACAAGTGGATATGCCGTGCAGGACCAATCATCTGGTCTGCACGCTCCCCGGATCTCAATCCACTGCTCTGTTACGTGTGGGGGCATATCGAGTCCATTGTTTATGCAACTCCAGTTCCCTAACGTAGCAGTTCTTCGCCAGCGAGTGGAACAAGGTTGCCAGCAGATACGTGCAGTTTCTGGAGTATCTGAACGTGTCGGTCAATGACGTGGCGAGTTCAGGCACAAGGTGGACATCTTGAGCACTTCTTGTAGGGCGACGTATCACTGCTGCTACACGAACATTGCTGCAGATACCTGAACTGGAATGTGTCGGGAAGACTGTTACGAATATGTACATCCAGTACAACATTGGTAGGTACGACATTAGTACACATATATCATAGGGACATTTTGTGTTGTTTTGGGGCGTGCTATCCACTCCCCGATTACTTCGCACATGTTTGGGAACATGCTGTATATTTGTCCGTACAAGTTCGTGTTTGGCTTGAATTGTGGGAGTGAGTGAGGGAGTGAAGACGTTTGGCTGGCTCTTAACAACGAGTTGTTGAGAGTCGATGAGGGTGATGTGAGGTGAGTACGGAGAAGCGCCAGAATGAAAGGGCGGGGGAAGCGGGAGATCTCCGAGAAAACCCGCCGACCAGCGGCTCGAATTGTGATTTGCAATTTTTTATTCACGCAATCCTATGCTGTTTACAAAAGTAAATTGTAAAACTACGTTTGTGTTCGGCACTGAGCTTTCGTAAACATGCAAGAGCAAAATAAATATGGCTGTCATCAAAATAAATTTTTAGACACTGTTGTAATATTTAATTTAAGTAATATTGTGTAATACAACGTTTTGCTAATTACAGTTTTACGACCGAATAGTAAACAATACGTGAACATATTTCGTTGATTTCTCACTTTAGTGCAAAGAACAAAGAATTATACAAATCGGAAGATTTTGAACAACCATATTTATTTTAAGAAAATTTAAATTGCCCCATTTGTTTCATGCGAAACAAAGAAAATCCGGCAACATCAATGCTACCTGGCGGCGAAAATTTTTAGATGCCAAACTATTAGAATTGAGGTTTCCAATCTGAGCATAATAAATCTTAACCCTACAGTGGCTACACAACTGCCAAAATCACGTGTTCAAACAGTGACCCTAAAGGTTTTTTGCGGTTTGTTTTTCAGCAGACTAAAGTTTACCAGATTAAATTCAATTTGCTGGAAGAATATTACTCTTATAAAAGTGCTTGTTTTTAAAAATGAAGATATAAACAAACACNCCTATAAAAGTGCTTGTTTTTAAAAATGAAGATATAAACAAACACGTTCATCATTGTTGACCATGTGACATTGACAGTTGTGTTGCTTTGGGGTAGGTCAGTATTGCGTACATGCGCAGAAGACGAATACGGTCTACTATCCTTAGTCCATGTGTTGGGGCACGGAAAGTGGNAAGGTTTTTTGCGGTTTGTTTTTCAGCAGACTAAAGTTTACCAGATTAAATTCAATTTGCTGGAAGAATATTACTCTTATAAAAGTGCTTGTTTTTAAAAATGAAGATATAAACAAACACGTTCATCATTGTTGACCATGTGACATTGACAGTTGTGTTGCTTTGGGGTAGATCAGTATTGCGTACATGCGCAGAAGACGAATACGGTCTACTATCCTTAGTCCA
This sequence comes from Clitarchus hookeri, assembly GCA_002778355.1. NCBI lineage: Eukaryota > Metazoa > Arthropoda > Insecta > Phasmatodea > Phasmatidae > Clitarchus > Clitarchus hookeri. Next base: position 260,737 of record NQII01001444.1, on the reverse strand, counting down.
TGTGTTGGGGCACGGAAAGTGGNATCAGTATTGCGTACATGCGCAGAAGACGAATACGGTCTACTATCCTTAGTCCATGTGTTGGGGCACGGAAAGTGGCTACAGCGTACCTCGGGCGCGCACTCTACCTGTTTTGCCCTCTACGATTGAATCCCGTTCCTAGACTTAGGCCCTACCATAATGTCAAATTTTCACCTTCAAATATATTTGACAATAAAACTGGTAGACGAAATATTGCCGTCAAATATTTCCTCCCAACAAGTTTTATTAAATAATTTTGAATGTGTTTGAAAATGTGTTACACTGTTAAAAAATTTTTTTACTAGGATGTTGTAATCTAAATTTTTATTTAAAAGTTATTTTCAGTGTTTTTTTCCACGTAGTTCATTACAGGAAGAAACGTAACGAATGTTGTGATTAATTTTCATTTCTTTACAAAATTAAAATTTAATTTATAAGAAATGTTTCCTGCACAGTGAAATTTAATGCCTCTGAGTTCTTAATATTACGTGCAATATTCACTATTAATAGCATTCATGCTTAGACAAGTTCTACCTACATTAGTTATCTTCATAACCTTATTTCGTTTCCAGCGGTAGTTCGTTATTTTTAAGTTTCGTGAAATTTTTGTCGTGCACGATTCTGATTGGCTGAGCCCGTTCAAAATAATTCTAGAACAGGTCCAATCTTCAACATGTTTAATGGAAACTGAAGCCATCAAACTTTCCCAGACAAACATGGCGGCGATAATGACGTTCCGGCGACGTCAGAAACTTCCACTTCAAATACGTTCCAACATGGCACGCGGTTATAATGCACTGGCTCCGAACTCTCAGATCGCAGTCACTTCTTGTTCGAAGTAAACACGTTGTGTAAATACGCCGGAACAACTTTTCTTCTGTACTGCGCTCTCATTGGCTACTATGAAATAAATAACACCATCAAAATGGCTGAAATTGGCGGGAATCTGTACATTCGTAGACATACATAAATAATACGCCGGGTAAAAAAAACGTATTTGCTATACTGTTACAATAACATCAAGGCAGGTTCAAAACTAATAAAATAGATACTCAACTTTTAATGAGTGCTGGANTGCTATACTGTTACAATAACATCAAGGCAGGTTCAAAACTAATAAAATAGATACTCAACTTTTAATGAGTGCTGGATTATATTATTATAAATAATCATGGAAGCGTATTTTTGAGGTTAGGATTTCCTTTTGTTTAACATAGAGTTATTGAGGTGTAACGTGCAACCACTGAAACTAGTTCCGTCCGCCAAACATGTTCTAAAATGGCTGCTGAACGAATTTACAATAAACACGTTTGGACAACTCGTGCGACCGCGGCCTCTCCGTTTTGGCTTCTGTCTGNGCTGCTGAACGAATTTACAATAAACACGTTTGGACAACTCGTGCGACCGCGGCCTCTCCGTTTTGGCTTCTGTCTGCTGAGGTATTCTACGCTATCACTCGGTCCTCACGTGAGCTGGGAGGCGGAGTAGAGTAAGACAAGAGCAGAGATATGTGTGTCAGGAGAACGACGCGGCTTGTTTGTGTCGGAGAACGAGGTTGTTCAACTGGCGGTCACGTGACCTCCAACGCGCCGTCCGCCCAATCACGTGTCAGCATCGTGCGCGACCACGCCTCCTCGCACGCACGCACGCGCTTCAGTCCGCAGTGCACTTGTGAACGGCGCCGCTACTTACAGCCCGCTCGCGATTAAGGCTGTTCAGGTCGTTATGATTTAGATATTTTGTTGACATTTTTCCTTAACGGGGATATAGGGACATAACAATTTTATTGATAAGAGTTATGTAATGACCACTATGTAAATGAGGTTTATTTAACATTATTTCAATGAAAATATTATTGAATATGAACGTGGGGAGCTATACAAATATACTGAAACATTAAATTATATTATTGTATAAAGAGTTAACCAGCCACGTACTGAGTAAAGCCTAATTGGAGAGTCCCCACCTTGTTCATGATTCCGGAGGTTGATTAAGATGGCGCAAGTCGACGGCCGGACACACCCATCTTCAGTGGTCTTCTCGTTCCAATGTCTCGACGACAAGAGACACCGCCCACGGACTACACCGTCCTATATCGACTGCGTTGTCCCCGTTTACTGGCCGGCGGAGGGGGTTTCTGTGGTTTACGATTTCATAACTAATTTCAGCGATCAAGGCCCGTGTCCTTGATAAATAAGTGAAGGTGTGATCAGGCGGGCCGCTCAGCTAAGGGCCTGACCACAACTCGTAACAAAGTGCATAACATTTTTGTCTGCATTTTAAGATATTTTGCTGTTTTGCGATATCACGTCAATAAATATTTCATAAAAATGCCAAATCAGTAAAAAAAATTTCAGCATTTTAACTTCAAAATTTCAACCAAACAAATTTTAAAAAGTTATACGAGCACAGTGTTTGATTTCAGTTAAAGTGTTTTTTGAATATTTAGGAACACAACGAAGAAATTTCTTTGAAGGGTGGCATTTTGTTCGCCTGCGATTAAGGATTATCTTCTGGCTATTTTGGACTTCAATTTTATTGAAAAGCTTAAAATGAAATTATGGCAATACCACTACTGGAAAAAATTCCATAAAATTTCTTCACCTTATTCTAATGACATTAACAACTAATTTTAACTGAAGCTAATCACGGTAAGTGATAAGTGATTGTATGCCAATACATATAAATGAGAAATTACTGTATTTCCTGCCATTAAATTTTGTAATTTAATTTTTTATGGTTTTTAATACTTTCATCAATACACTATTCGATATAATAAAACACAATTATAAAATATCCTAAAAATATTGAAAATCATTTTTGGTATTTGAACACCTTACTTCTGCACATCCGCTGGATAGAGTTGAGAGATCTGGGCGGTTCTTAACATCGACGTCTTGATAGCCGACGAGGGTGAAGCGAAGTGAGTATGGAGCAACGTTGGAATGCAAGGGCGGGGGAAACGGGAGATCCCCGAGAAAACCCGCCGACCAGCGGCATCGTCCAGTACGATTCCCACAAGCGAAAATCCGGGAGCGACCCTGCCAGGAATCGGACCAGGTTCGTCTAGGTGGGAGGCGAGTAGTCTGCCCACTACACCACCACGGCCCCAACACCCGCTGGGGATCTACTTTACTGCCCGGGGCCGCGGTGGTGTAGTGGGTAGACAACTCGCGTACCACCTAGGCGAACCGGGCTCAATCCCCGGCTGGGGCAGGTGTGCTCCCGGATTTTCGCATGCGGGGATCGTGCCGGACGATGCAACTGGTCGGCGGGTTTTCTCGGGGATCTCCAGTTTCCGCCTCCCTTGCATTCAGGTGCTGCTCCATTCTCACCTCATTTCACCCTCATCTTTTTTTCAGTGGTTAATTAAAAAAGTGCTTACAATACCAAGAACAGGCTTTACTGTTTGTGTTCCTCTCTGAGTTGTTGCAGCGCTGCATGTCGATATTTCTTTTGCGGATTCGAATCACGTTCAACTGGTTCATCGGGGTGTAACTTTTTTTTTTCTCTTTAAAAATGTAACTTGTTTTATGGTGTTAAGATCACGAACGCGCAGTTGGCACGACTGTCACGACAGGACTTTGTTTACTGTGTTGTGTCGAATGGTTATCTTTCAGAGTATACAGTCTTGTTAATTCTGTCATCTGATGGGGCGAATTAAACTGTTCAAGTTGCGAGGAATTAGAGAAGTAACGGAAGCTCAAAACGGAAGTGCCGGGGAAAATAGTCCTACGGTAGGTAAAGTTCTCTAACTATAAGGTGATTGCAAAACAAATCCTCCAATGTAGTAATTGAGCAAATTAAGTGTGTCAGCGCAGAAGGTAGATGACAGCCGCAATAGTCTCTAAGTAATAAAAATATGTGTTTTGTTCACTAAGCAAATGGTAATATGGAAATTTCCGAAGAGATATTGAAGAGATTTTGATACATCTCTCTTACTTCCAAACAAATATGATGTGCTTCTTATAACAATTATATTATGTATTACCAATTCTTTTAAGTATGGCAAGCTTAAAAAAAAATCACAAGGAAAAATATTTTTAATTTAACACTTTAACATTANAAACAAATCACAAGGAAAAATATTTTTAATTTAACACTTTAACATTATTATAACAATAAATTACGTTTTTCCTGTAACTGTTAATGTAATTGCTATAGTTCCATCCATAGTCACGCTAATACTTATCTTCGAAAAAATTATACAAAGGAACTGAACGCAGTTACATTTNCAAACAAATATGATGTGCTTCTTATAACAATTATATTATGTATTACCAATTCTTTTAAGTATGGCAAGCTTAAAAAAAAATCACAAGGAAAAATATTTTTAATTTAACACTTTAACATTAATATAACAATAAATTACGTTTTTCCTGTAACTGTTAATGTAATTGTTATAGTTCCATCCATAGTCACGCTAATACTTATCTTCGAAAAAATTATACAAAGGAACTGAACGCTGTTACATTTNCTATAGTTCCATCCATAGTCACGCTAATACTTATCTTCGAAAAAATTATACAAAGGAACTGAACGCTGTTACATTTTAAAAATTCTTCACGAGTGTACTAATATATAAAACGGTTACATCCCAAAATATAGCAGTAAAATAATACGCAAGAGAGGTACTTGTTCATGCAAAACTGTTACTTCTAAAAATGAAATAATTAACTAATCAAAATCATTTAAAATAAAAGTGATATTATTTCATCAACACACATAAAATAATACACTTTATTATACTTGATGGAAATTTCAGTTAGCATATTTATTCTGGATTTGTTAACGTTGTGCAGTTCCGAAAACATCACGTCATTAAATACTCCTTACAGGAGAAATTTTTTTTTATTGAATTGAAACACTGTTGCACTAAGGTATCGCAACATAAATTTAACAAACGTCATGGATCAGATGATATACGGCGGCAGAATATAACATATTCAGAAAAGTATATTATAAGAACGGATTTCAACAGTTCTCATTCCACATAGAACTGGCCCGTCACAGCGGCTCTCATTCACAAGTGCCCTACGGACCGCAATCTCGCGTTGCACGAGACCTTGTGCGTGATCCGTTAAAGGAATTACCACTGACGCTATTGACCGTTCGGAGCGCCGCCCACTCTGACCCCAGGGTGAACTCGGGTTATCGCCGAGAGCGCAAAAACTGCCCGAGGTCCCCCGGAGGTGATGCGAAGCCGTTGTGATAGTCTCCGCGTGATTACAGAGTAGGTAAGCATGCAGAAGCGAAGTGGCGTTGCGGTTCCTTTGATATGCCCACACCCATTCTCGAAGGTTCCCTAACAGCTGCACTGCCGGCTGGCGAGTCACACGTGCTGATTGGTGAACAACGTTCCGACATGTCGCTGGCTAGCGACGCCATCTTGTTGGCCAGTGTTCGCGGTACATGCGGCTGAAACAGCCTCTGCTTTCTCAAGTCTCCCTGGGGCCACGGTGATGTAGTGGTTAGACTACTCGCCTCCCACCAAGGCGAACCGGGTTCGATTCCCGGCGGGGTCGCACCCGGGTTTTCGCGAGTGGGAATCGTGCCGGACGATGCCACTCGTCGGCGGGTTTTCTCNTTCCCGGCGGGGTCGCACCCGGGTTTTCGCGAGTGGGAATCGTGCCGGACGATGCCACTCGTCGGCGGGTTTTCTCAGGGATCTCCCGCTTCCTCCGCCTTTGCATTCCGGCGCAGCTGCATATACTCACCTCGCTTCATCCTCATTGGCTCTCAAGACCCCGATGTTAAGAGCCACCCAAATCTCTCCACTCACAACCCCGTGTTCTCTTTATGTACGGGTAGCAGAATATGCTAGTATACAGAAGCCAAACGACGTAGAGAGACATTTAGGTTTCTTAACATCCCATGTATTATGTATTTGTTGTTTCCTAAAAATGCCACGTGTCTCACGCGTTTAATATTTCTATTTACATAAAAGTTCCTTAGTTTTGGTTAAATTTAATTTTTACTTATTTTTTTATCTATAAATTATAATAACGGGTGGTCATAATTAAACTTTCCCTACTTAACCGTCGCTATTTGGAAAACGAGCAGCCACAGGAACAGGAAACAGAACGTGAACCATTCCAAGGACGTGGGGAAGAGAAATAATGTCTAATCAATTCCGTCGAAACACTTTTATTGCGTTGCTGTATCAGTAAATGTGCCTAGTTTTTGTAGACGTAGAATCCATTAGACTAAAAGTGTAGGGGGCAGCGGTGGCGTAGTGGCCAGGGCGCTCGCCTCCCACCACGGCGATTCTGGCTCGATCCCCGGCGGGTTCACCTCCGGATTTTCGCATGTGGGAATCGTGCTGGACGATGCCGCTTGCCGGCGGGTTTTCTCGGGGTACTCCCGTTTCCCCCGCCCTTGCATTCCAGCGCCGCTCCATTCTAGGGTCTCATTTCTGTCATGCCCGGGGATGACGGTCACCTACGGGTCCCAGCTGGAAAGACCGTCACTCGGAGGGTGTTGCCTTGCCCTGGGTGCACTCTCCACACGCCATTATTATTATAAACTAAAAGTGTGCTTGAGCTGGCGTCCATCTGCATCCAACGCAGCCTGGAAGCATAGGATAGCATTCTGCACGGCTGCACGCAGCATCTCCGTGGTCGATACCTCTCTCGAAACGCTTCTCTTCAGATCGGCACACGTGCGAACAATTTCCTGATAAACTCTATGTCTCTCCGGTATCCGCGCAACCAGGAATCACGGGGATCGAGATGGGGCGATCGGGGCAGCCAAGCATTTGGAGACGATCTGCTAAGAATTTAACCGTCACCAAAAGTGTCACGGGGATGCCGTTGGGCTGGACGAGCGAGATGCGGCGGAGCGCCATCTTGCATGGGCATAGTTGTGTCGAACGCATCTCTCTCCTGCATGGTGGGTATCGCATGCTGTCTAAGCACATCGCAGTGACGTTGTCCAGTCACATTGCGCATATTTGAACCTGCAGCGCCAACCTCCTCAAAGATTAATGGAGGCAGTGAACCATTCAAATCTTGTGGCCCACAACCTAGATATTAAGTCTAGCGAGTTTGGTACCCGTACTATAAATAGTTTCCTGTCTAAGAGTGAATTCAATAGGGAAAGTTTAACTTCATTTATTTCTAATATGAATAAAGATAGCGAGAAAATAGTTATGTTGGTAATGCCTAGAAAGAAATAGTTTTAATTCAAAGTATTATTACACTATAAATGGGCATGATTGTGGAGCGCAGGGCCTCTAGTGTAATTTTCTAAGCTTTTTTTTTTCTGAGACAGAGGAATATCTTGGAAGCAGAACTTTAGCAGTGCTTATTTGAAGTAATCGTGAATATATTAACGTAAAGGCCGTGTCCTACTGCCAAATTTTCGCTTTCAAATATATTTGACAATAAAATTTGTAAACGAAATAGCCATCAATTTTTCCATTCAACAAATTGGACCAAATAACCTCGAATGTGTTTAAAAGTGTAACATTAGTTTTTATTAAAAATTTTTTTATTGGGATGATTTAGTTTGAATTTTTATTTTAAAATTATTTTCAAAGCGAGATACTGCTGTTGTGTTTCTGTGCAATCCACTACAATAGGAAATGTAATGAATGTCGTGATTTATTTTCACTTCTTTACTAAATTTAGATTTTTATTTGTCAGAGATATTTCCTGCGCGATAAAATTTAATGCCAATGAGTTCTTATTTTTATTGTGAATTAATCACTTCAAATAGCATTCATGTTCAAAGAATTGCTTCCAATCTTGCCGCCGCCTTCTCACGATCACGGTATTCGTCGATCCGGCTGTCCCAAAATCAAAGCGACTGCTTTCCTCAAATAATTTAAAAAGTTTTATGATATCTTTACGTAACCACTCAAGCTTTCCGCTATAAGAAAGAGTTTGTAGATTAATTAATAAATTTTATTTTACGTGGCCATAATACAGCAGGTTTTTAGTTTTGGAAACTAAACTTCGTGATAAAATAGTAATGTATAGGTGTTCAAACAAAATGAATTGCATAATAAAACAACCAGTATAGAAATGAAACGCAACCTCGAAACCTTTTTCACGTCGTATCTGGTACCTCTCCAACCCCTCATTTCATACCATCCACATTTAAATTGTGTGTGTTAGTGTGGTGTAATATTATGTATTTATTTACTCATGTATTATGCAAGTGTTTTGGTTCAACATAAAGTTGCGAGCTCGCCAGAGTCAGTCGCCATCGAGTGTCTCGAGGGGTTGGCATGCACTGCGTCACACTCCGGGTGCTTCCATGTTTTCGCGCCAATCATCTTTAGCTGCAATAGTCTGATGTAACTTACTGGAACCTGCTCTTTCATGGGCCCAGAGATGCCACTCCTTCTTCCCCGGGAATAGCCTCGCCCGGGGAAGCTTAACTTACCAGTAATTCATTTTTGTGCTCGCCTGGGTACTTCCGCAGTTTTGCTTATCTGGCGGGCCGCAGGCCAGAATCTGTGTAAAGTTTTCACCTAGGGTGATCAAGTTTTTTTGCAAGAGTAATTACATGCAAGTTTTCAGACTTTGTGTCTTTTATTTCAAGAACTGCCTCTGGGCGTTTCAGGGTACGGGTCCCCTACAACCCGCCTTCACCCAGTCTCACATAAATTACTTTAACAGTCAGTATGCTCAACTCAGAGGCTTTTACAGTTTAAGGCGTGTGGGTCAGCCTGAATAGACCCACAGTATTTTCCATATAAGTATCAGGAGTGAGANATTCATGTTCAAAGAATTGCTTCCAATCTTGCCGCCGCCTTCTCACGATCACGGTATTCGTCGATCCGGCTGTCCCCAAGACAAGGTGCCTCCTTTCCTCAGATAATTTAATAAGTTTTATGATATCTTCACGTAACCACTCAAGCTTTCCGCTATAAGAAAGAGTTTGTAGATTAATTAATAAATTTTATTTCATGTGGTCATAAAACAGCAGTTTTTAGTTTTAGAATATCAACTTCGTGATAAACTAGTAATATATAGGTGTTCAAAATGAAATGCACAATAAAACAACCAGTATAGAAATGAAACGCAACCTCGAAACCTTTTTCACCTCGTATCCCGCTCTATCCAACCCCTAATTTCATGCCATCCACATTTAAATTGTGTGTGTTCGTGTGGTGTAATATTATGTATTTATTTATTCATGTATTATGCAAGTGTTTTGGTTCAACATAAAGTAGTGCAGGGCGAGCCGCGTGCCGCCATAGTCCGCGCCTTGCAAGCTCGCCAGAGTCAGTCGCCATCGAGTGTCTCGAGGGGTTGGCATGCACTGCGTCACACTCCGGGTGCTTCCATGTTTTCGTGCCAATCATCTTTAGCTGCAATAGTCTGATGTAACTTACTGGAACCTGCTCTTTCATGGGCCCAGAGATGCCACTCCTCCTTCCCCGGGAATAGCCTCGCCCGGGGAAGCTTAACTCACCAGTAATTCATTTTTGTGCTCGCCTGTGTACTTTTGCAGTTTTACTTATGTGGCGGGCCGCAGGCCAGAATCCGTGTAAAGTTTTCACCTAGGGTGATTAAGTTTTTTTGCAAGAGTAATTACATGCAAGTTTTCAGACTTTGTGTCTTTTATTTTGAGAACTGCCTCCGGGCGTTTTAGGGTACGGGTCCCCTACAACCCGCCTTCGCCCAGTCTCACATAAATTACTTAACAGTCAGTATGCTCAACTCAGAGCTTTTACAGTTTAAGGCGTGTGGGTCAGCCTGAATAGACCCACAGTATTTTCCATATAAGTATCAGGAGTGAGAGGCTCGTCCAACAATTCACCAAGGGACTGCGTACGTCCGGGCGAATGGCCCACTGTACCCTGAGATCATCACCAGTATCATCTGCAGCAACAATTGGCACCGCCTGCCAACGGTGTCTTGGCGCCTAGTCGGGTATCCAACTCCAAAAACCATCGAACAATGTTTTTTACCACCCCTCAAAACTTCCATTAACCCAACATCAACCAGCCAACAGGCGTCAAATTGGCGCCCAACTTTGCGAGAAATTCTTATTCCAGTTATCTGATGTTCTACGCAATTTAACCGGCGTTAAATTGGCACCCTTCTGTGGGGCCATTTCCTGCTGAAAACCCTCATTGCTGAACATTTTTCCTACGCAATTTAACAGGCGTTACACCCATTTAAGTGTGGTCCATCTTTGCCCTGGACCGTACGCTCATGTGCACTCATGGTGTTTGCCTCATGCTAGTTAGGCCACGGTGGTGTAGTGGTTAGACTACTTGCCTCCCACCTAGGCGAACCGGGTTCGTTTCCCGGTGGGGTCAAGCTCGGATTTTTGCATGTGAGAATCGTGCCAGATAATGCCGCTAGTCGGCGGGTTTTCCGAGATCTCCCGTTTCCCCCGCTCTTGCATTCCTGCACTGCTCCATACTCGCCTCGCTTCTCTTTCATCGGCTCTTGCGACCTCGATGTTAAGGGCCGCCAAAATCTCTTCACTTGCTCCCTCACTCACCTCATGGCTAGTACACCAGTTACTGTTGTGTACTGCTGTCTTCCATGATGACTCTAATAGCAGCTGATGCATCAGCTCTTGCCTTAAAGAGCCTTGTACATAATCTGGTTGACAGCAGGTACTGTGCAAGATAATATTTGCAGGAAGGAAGTGTAGCTGTACTTGTAAACATGGTGTCGCCTTGAAAGTTGAAGAGTCAGGCTGAATTACGCAGCTCGCCAGCAGGTATGAAGAGAGCACAAGGAAAGATTGTACAAGTTGCGACTCGCGGAGGAAAAAATTAACTACCCAACTGCAAATATGTATGTTAACAAAGGGTTTTTATAGGCTGTTCGTGGTAAAATAAACACTCCTGAAAGACCTGCTTAAGATCTACTTGCATGCACTTAGTGTATTCTTACACCACAAGTAATATTAACATTGCCATGGGCCTGATCAGTTTAGTCATGTGTCGGTCAAGTGGAACCGTAAAATTATTATAAGAGCCAAAAATTATCAAATTTGATAACTTTTACACTTATAGGCATTTAAAGAACTCAAAGCAAAAAATAATAATAATTTCTGTATTCTCAAAGTAACTAGTGCCTCAAAAGTGTTCACTTTACCATGAACAGCCTTTAACGTTAGTGTACAGTATTTTCCAGTTAGCTGTGATGTGTTTTATTTCACCTGGCATCATAGTCTTCAGTGCAGGAACACCAATTATGTACCGGTGGTTGCAGACGACCCACTTCTAGCTTTCCGTCATCACCAGTAATTATACATGTACCTCAAAGTGTTACTGTTACTGGAGAAACATATCTTAGGCAGTGTTCTAAAACATTACTCCAAGAGCACAGTAAAGTAACAGGGAGTAACAGCTGAGAGCACAGCAAGAGTAAATGTGAGTTTGGAACGATGAGAATAGTATGCAGTGTCTACAAATATGTACCGATTATGCAATCAAATTTACAACTGATGTGACCAAGTGCTCGTGTAAAACCAAAACAGAAACTAAGAATGCATTAGATGCATATCCATGCAAGTTTTGTCATTGACGACATAGAAATTGCCACGGTAGCTTTGCTTGCGTTAGACTCTGGCCAAAACTAAAATTTTCCAGGGGAGCAATTATAAGAAAAGCTGCCCAGTCTCGATGTGTTTTCTCTAAACCAAAAGTGTTTCCGGATATTTAAAGGGTAAAGTTGAGGGCTATGCCGATTTCGGAATTTTGGCTATGTGCTGAAAACATTAGTCCCGTACAATCAGTTGCATGTTTGCAGACGCGCCAAATATTTCTGTAACAGTTAGTACACAAACAGGCCGTCACCAATATCAGCTGTTCACCAGTTTTAGTGACNTTACAACTGATGTGACCAAGTGCTCGTGTAAAACCAAAACAGAAACTAAGAATGCATTAGATGCATATCCATGCAAGTTTTGCCATTGACGACATAGAAATTGCCACGGTAGCTTTGCTTGCGTTAGACTCTGGCCAAAACTAAAATTTTCCAGGGGAGCAATTATAAGAAAAGCTGCCCAGTCTCAATGTGTTTTCTCTAAACCAAAAGTGTTTCCGGATATTTAAAGGGTAAAGTTGAGGGCTATGCCGATTTCGGAATTTTGGCTATGTCCTGAAAACATTAGTCCCGTACAATCAGTTGCGTGTTTGCAGACGCGCCAAATATTTCTGTAACAGTTAGTACACAACCAGGCCGTCACCAATATCAGCTGTTCTCCAGTTTTAGTGACTTATAACGTGTCCCGTTTTCTATAAACAATTAAATTTTTGTTTACGAAATGGGCCATGCCGGCAGTAAGAACGAACGCACGCAGGCATCTATAGGGAGGTGAGCCGCGAGCACTTGGCGCTTGCACAGGCAAGTTCCTCTCCCCTCACCAACACTCCTCAGGTGCTAGTTACTTCACTTCCAAACATTGCAGACACGACAGCCAGCCAGTAACGAAACTCGTCCGTAGTTGATGGCAGTTAGTAGAAATACGCGAAGAAACATTGTTTTTCCTTTTAGCCATTTTTTATCCACTACCGACCTATTTAAATAAATATTGCCATGTAAGTGGTAAACACATTGTTTATATTCTACTTCACTCAGAAGTTAACGTCTAAGGCTAAAATTAAATATATTTATTGATTAATATTCCAAATGAGAGGGCTTTCGAAACGTTGCTGAGAAGACAAAGGGGTGCAGGTGCCAAAATTTTGAAATTGTAGATACACCAACCATTCACTTGCCGGAGGGTAGATGTATTTTCCAAGAATGTACTTTACCCTTTAAATATCCGGAAACACTTCCGGTTTAGAAAAAAAACCATTTAAGATTCTCATGATTGCTCCCCGCCACGTCGTCTTGTCGGCGACGAAAAGTGCTCACTTTACAGTGAATAGCCCATACAAAAGTTTAATGCATAGGATAAAATGAGTTTAGAGGAAAAGAAGTTAAAGTCAATTGGTGTAAAAATGATATATGAATTTTATTTACATACAATACACACACGAGCCTTGCACAACACAGGTGCCAACTGGCCCCAACTACATCAATATGTATCTGTACTCCCAAGATGACTCAATTCATTACAGCATTCATAAAAAACATTATTGTCTCTCGTGAACAAATGGAAAAGTAAAACACTTCCAGAACCAAACTGTCACAATGAATCATTACTTCAGCAAGTACAGGAGCAGTATCATGAAATACGACATTTGTACACAAGTTTCTCGTCTTGTACATGCAGCATCCCTTCAGTAGTTATACTACCACTGGTTAAAAAAAAACTATTTTAGAAATCGACATCAAATGAAAAACATATTTACTGCACTCACTCTTTATTTAAATCAGTCATCAAAGTATTTTCAACTATTCTCACGACAAGAAACGACGGGAAAAGTAACTTGCACAAACCACATTGGTTATAATCTTACTAAAATTAGTACACAAAAATATTATTAGATGAAAATACTGTACACACGATAATAAAATGCTGGCAGCGCTTTTATATACAACCTTTGATGTATGCACACATAAAAGTGAACATCATTTCCTTTATCCACTCGTGATGGAAGCAACTCCTCTCCCACGACAGTTTCATTCAATCACTCAAAAGTATACAACAAACATGACAGTACAGAATCCCTATTCTACAGTCTAAATGTTATGCTTTCCTGAATTTAAACTAATTTTCGTTGGCTCGATATAATACTCTTTCGAAATACGTAATCAACCTTCTTGTTCCACTCCCTTACACTGTTTACAATTGTTTATCCTAGGTCCTTTGAGAAGTGTGAAAGCAGAGCCTCACAGTATACTTTCACGTCNGAATTTTATTTACATACAATACACACACGAGCCTTGCACAACACAGGTGCCAACTGGCCCCAACTACATCAATATGCATCTGTACTCCCAAGACGACTCAATTCATTACAGCGTTCATAAAAAAACATTATTGTCTCTCCTGAACAAATGGAAAAGTAAAACACTTCCAGAACCAAACTGTCACAATGAATCATTACTTCAGCAAGTACAGGAGCAGTATCATGAAATACGACATTTGTACACAAGTTCCTCGTCTTGTGCATGCAGCATCCCTTCAGTAGTTATACTACCACTGGTTAAAAAAAAAACTATTTTAGAAATCGACATCAAATGAAAAACATATTTACTGCACACACTCTTTATTTAAATCAGTCATCAAAGTATTTTCAACTATTCACACGACAAGAAACGACGGAAAAGTAACTTGCACAAACCACATTGGTTATAATCTTACTAAAATTAGTACACAAAAATATTATTAGATGAAAATACTGTACACACGATAATAAAATGCTGGCAGCGCTTTTATATACAACCTTTGATGTATGCACACATAAAAGTGAACATCATTTCCTTTATCCACTCGTGATGGAAGCAACTCCTCTCCCACGACAGTTTCATTCAATCACTCAAAAGTATACAACAAACATGACAGTACAGAATCCCTATTCTACAGTCTAAATGTTATGCTTTCCTGAATTTAAACTAATTTTCGTTGGCTCGATATAATACTCTTTCAAAATACGTAATCAACCTTCTTGTTCCACTCCCCTACACTGTTTACAATTGTTTATCCTAGGTCCTTTGAGAAGTGTGAAAGCAGAGCCTCACAGTATACTTTCACGTCNTTACACTGTTTACAATTGTTTATCCTAGGTCCTTTGAGAAGTGTGAAAGCAGAGCCTCACAGTATACTTTCACGTCTCTTCACAAAGTTGCAGAACAGAACTCACACGTACTACCAATGAATCGACGATGAAGATGCTGGTTTCTAGCTCCTTATGGTGAGCAGACACCGGCAGCGCTGAGGTGTGCGCGCACTCCTAACATTACCCCAGGACGCTACGATGCAACGTCGCTCAGTACTGGACCACCAGAGGCAGGGACGAGTCTCTTCTGGCTCGGAAGAAGCGAATCCTCGGCACGGCGTACACCCAGAAGAGCGCCACCCCCGCCACGCATGCGGCCGTTACCACGAGCGTAACTGCACATGCAACAACACACGCGCTCTCAAAACAATCTCTTCCTGCTCACGTGGGACCTTTCATAGCGGAACCTCATTAATTTGGATCAATTTGAACCTGAGCCGATCTGGGATAGTGAAAATTCGGGTTAACCAGAGAATGTGGGAAAAATAAACTAAAAGGTTTGGTCATGAAATTTTTTTATATTTTATAATTGTACCACTTACTGTTCAACTTTTACACGTTATCAGTAATAAAAATTACCTCGCAAAAAGAAAAAAATTGAGCTCATAGTTTTTATATAAATAGATATCAAAATCATAATTTTACCGTTTCAGAAATGTACAAATAACGAAAACCATCTTAAGTACAGAAATGAGATAATTCACACTTAAAGAAAATATTTTTGCAATTTCAAAAAATTGCTGAAAATTATGTAAATTCTCGCACATTTTTGATTTGTGACTGCCCCATAACTTTTATAAAATAACTTTTGCTAACGATACCTTAAAGTGAATTAAGACAAGATCTTTAAGTTGCCGTTTTTAAATTTCCAGTAAATAGTTTGGTTTATTTTATTTGTACATTACAAAAACAGTAAAATTTTGACATNTTGCCGTTTTTAAATTTCCAGTAAATAGTTTGGTTTATTTTATTTGTACATTACAAAAACAGTAAAATTTTGACATTTTGCAAAAACCATGCAATGTAAAAAAATTTTACGTGAGGAAAAGGCAGTCACAGATAATGTCTACAAGTTCAATAATATATGGTACAAACATAAAATAACATTTTTCATAGCCAACGCCCTTACAGACAACATACTTACAGAAACAAAATACATTGAAACATTGTATTGTCGCAGACTTCAGAATTGGCGACTGAAAATTACACTTCGGTTTCACTCACTCTGTAGAGACATGAAAATTAAATAAAGGCACTATATTAAAAATAAAATAAAAAATTCAAGTCTAATTATTTCCTCCGTATTTTTATTTAAAGTTCAAAATAAACAGTTCACAGTCTTCCATTAATGCAGAGTCACGAACACTCAGCTTAACAAGACAGACGAGCAAAGAACAGTGTCACAGTAGTTCATTTATTATTAAAGTCACTCAAAACTCGCATCACGAGAGAGAATTACGAAGGCAGGAGGGACGTCAGTTCCCTCCCGGCACCCTAGCGACCTCCCACACCGGCGGAAATAGTTTAGTAGAATTACGTTTGTCCAAAAAATTGAAGTTAAAAAAAATTAAAAGAAGTGACGGTCACTGCCGAGTTCGATCCCTGGCAGAGTCGCCCCTGGATTTTCGCATGCAGGAATTGTGCTGGACGATGCCGCTGGTTGGCTGGTTTTCTCAGGGATCTCCCGTTTCCTCCACCCCTTAATTCCAGCGCTGCTCTATACTAACCTCATTTCACTCTCATTGGCTCTCAAGACCCCAATGTCAATTAAGGACAGTCCAAATCTCTTCACTCACACACTCACTCAAATCTATTTAACTTCAAATTTGTGCTGGTAATTACAATTTTTATTACAGAACAACCATGTTGGATGTAATTAAAACTGTTTCATCACCAGCTTGCCGAATCTNCACACACTCACTCAAATCTATTTAACTTCAAATTTGTGCCGGTAATTACAATTTTTATTACAGAACAACCATGTTGGATGTAATTAAAACTGTTTCATCACCAGCTTGCCGAATCTGATATTACTTTTCATCTCAATTTTATTCTCAGTCTGTGTACCTTCCACTCTGTTTGCTTCTAACTCTTGTCTATCTCATTCTGTCCCTCTCTCTCATTCTATTCCTGTGTCTATCTCCCTCATTCTGTTTCTGTCTCTCTCATTCTCATTCTATCACTGTCTCTATATCTCTCTTTCTATCACTACATCTCTTTCAATCACTATTTCTATCTCCCTCAATCTACTTGTCTCTCTCTCTCTCTCTCTCTCTCTCTCTCTCTTATTCTGTCACTCTGTGTGACTATATCTCTCTTACCCTATGTCTATATATCTTTCTCATTTTATCTCTACCTCCATCTCTCTCTATCTCTGTCCCTCAATATATATATTTTTATATTCATCTCTCACATTACTTATATCTCTCTTTCAATCACTACTTCTATCTCTGTATCACTTTCTTCCTATCTACTTATCATTCTCTTTCTTTATCATTCTATCTCGCTCTCTTTGTCTCCCTCTCCCACTCTCCACAGTCTTTCTGACTTCTGGGAGCAGAACTTAAGCTGTACAGATGAAAAGACATTCAGCAGCCTGGGATGTGGGAAAAAGAAATAAAATGCTTTCCAATTGGGTGGAATACCACACCATCCTGATGTGGGGATGAGAAAATTTTTGCGAAAATTTGCATGGCAAGTAGAGTTTTCAGATGCAAAAAGACCAAAGACACAACAGATAATGGGGAAAGGTTTTTCCAGAGTATCAAGTAAGATATTGTAATTTTACGTCAGGTCGACAAGCGCTAACGTAATTTAGTTCAAGCCATTCAGACCCAGAGTACACGACTGAGTACATCATGCATGTGCAGGTAATTTTTGGCCTCAATGACCAATGATCTTACCCATGGGTAAATTATTCACGAACCGTGTTACTGGTCGAGGTCACAATTTTCATATAACCGTAGCCAAACACACAGTTTACAGCTCATTGGCTGCAACAATGAAACGAGTGTTGTGTCGAATTAAGTACGACACACATCATAAATTATTTTTTTTTGCAAGACCTGAAAAAGTAAATGAAAGTGGGTATGAAAGAGTTAAGATAATTTTAACACAGGTAAGGTGCACATTAATCATTAGGCTATGGTGGACCGCAAGCCCGCTTTGTCATGACTCGTGAGTGGTGAGGAAAATACCATGAACGTGTGCTGTACTGAAACAAGTAGTGTAACGTGCAAGTACATATAACATATACTCTGCGAGAAGATTGCCCACGACTGTGGACAGGCACGCAGAACGCAATGCTATACAATTACAGTAGAGCGTCGATTATTCTGACTTACTGGGGTTCGACTCCATCCGGATTATCGAATCCCATAGCAAACTTGATTTATCCCTACATAAACTCAATACAAAAAAATGTTGTACGTACATATATATAATTTACGTGACTCATTGGAAAACCCCCACACAAATAAAAGGAAAAAAAACCACTAGTAATAACCTACAAAATACATATGTGCACACATCTACATTACAAACTATGCCTACACAATTCTTTAACCAGTGTGCATTAAGCTTCATACTCGATCCCTCTTTATGGATAAACGAAAGTAAGCAGATTACTGTATTTTAGATGAAAGAATTAAACATTCTGGCTCCATCAAAATTTTTTTTATTGGTTAATTGATTATTGATATCTGGATTATTGAAGCTCTACTCTACTGTTAATCGACATCTTTCGCGCCACAACTATGAATGAGCTGACCACACAGCAAACTTGTAACACACTTATTATGTTGATCAGACGGTACTGCCCTTGCAAGATTATCAACAAAAACTTTTTTTCGAAGGACCATGACAAATTAAAGCTCCCTTTTACCTTCACTGTCAATAAAGGCTAATATACTTCAGAAAATTTCCTTCACGAGTATCTGGAAAATAAGAATGAATAGAATAAAAAACAAGGATGGGTGCTACAATTTTATTGTAATTGTTTATCGCAATAATTGGAAATAATTTCTGAAGTAATTATATTAATATATTAGTAATAAAAACAAGCAAATGCATAGACATTTGTGTAAGCACTCAGGTATTTTTTAACTCAAAAATGTTTAGTTCATTATGACATCCTTTAACTAAATTTTTACTCAAGTTAAAATTAGATTTTCAGTTTGGGTACACTAATAATGAACAGTGGCAAAAATAATGTGACGTAATCATATGTTTGCAGCATGGAAAGACAGGGACGAGGTGTCGAGGCAGATACTCACCGAAGACGGTGGTAGCGGTGCTGCTGCGACAGAGGGCGGCAGCGGGAGGCGAGGTGGGCGCAGGGGTTGACGGAGCCACGGGTCTGTCATCGACGTAGGTCACCCTGCTGCCTGCAGGCGGCACCACCAGCACCCCGGCGCGCAGCACGTAGGACTTGACCGCTTCACTCACCGACAATACTGCACACCAGCAACAGTAACTATCACGTGCCTCGACCATCATCACTAGCACATCACACCGCTACTGCCAGGAGAGTACGTATCCAGTAGAGGGGGGAGGGGGGGGGAAATAAGGTGGCTACGAAAACAAACCTCCGCTCCCTCATTCTCCCTAAGCATGCGAGTTACCATCTCGCCGCGTGATGAAGCTGGCCTGGCCAGCGAAATGCTGCGATCGTGCAACCGCGTGGAAAATGTGTCGTCCTGTGTGTGCATATGCCTGTCGACAAGCACTGCACTGCAACTGCCTGACTTCCTGTCCTTTTATATATTTTTGTTAGGGAATGAATGGTTACTTCTTTATTCTTAGTTGGAAACACGTATCGATAGTTTGCAGTCACCAGTTATGACTGCTATGTACGCATGTATGTGTTCCTTTGTGCACCTTCAGTCTATGGGAACAATAACAAGAATATTTCAGGAAGATTATTGTGCTACTGAATAAAGATTTTACTGTGCCAATAGCTACAATTAATTTTCATGTTACCATTAAAAGCGAGGATGCATTTATGCACACTTGCCTTTGTCAATATTAACCCTCCTTCCTAATCCTCCCAAAATAAGAGAGTTACAATTACATTTAATTTTTTAATGTTACCAAAACAGTATGCATTTTTAGCTAGTAAACGAAGGATTCAAAGTAAACCACTGGTGTTGATATTCGTACCCAAGGCAAGCCACCCTACCAACCTTGAAAAATGGTTATTGATATGCCCCTGAATGCAGCTGGTTCACTATGGATTACACACTTTTAATACCAAACAAAAATTCTCTGCTTGTAACTACATNGCCCCTGAATGCAGCTGGTTCACTATGGATTACACACTTTTAATACCAAACAAAAATTCTCTGCTTGTAACTACATCAAGTTTTTTAATGAAAATTTACTTCCCCGTAATTGCAGAGCTATGGTGCCACGGAAAAACACTGCAATGGCATTTGGCTGAAGTAATTTTTCATTTAATCACTTATCCCAATTTCAGGTACCTATCTTTCAAAGAACACACGTGTACAAAATTTAATACCCATACAAAAACTGAATGAAAGTACTTGAATTATTGTTTAAAATCATTTACAGTGAGAACGTTAAAAATATATTTATGCTTTCAACTGTTTCACAGTGGCACTAGTTGAACGTGGGTATTACTCATTGAGACTATGGAAAAGTTAATTATGTCAGTATCGCCAAAGGATATGCAATGAACAGGCAGCGCTTGCATTCACATAAATATAAACATTTATTTAATTACACAGAGTTCATTACCATGATGAAAAACCTTTGTCGGACACCAATCGCTCACTGTTCGCATCCTTGGTTCAATCCCAAACGCAGATACACAGGAAATAATTCTTTTTTTTTTTTAGAAGGGAATTCGTATACGAGAGGCATGTCAGTGTTGGGGTTTTCTCGGGTGCCCAAGTTTTCTCCCCCAACTTCATTCTGCCACTGCTCCGCCTCATCCCATCTCGTGTCGTCCACACACGTATGGAACGACAGGTGTGTTTTCTCAGGTAGGGTAGTTGGCTGCAGTCAGTGCCAACCTCCTCCCGTGTTGTTGATCCTGGTACGAAATTAATGTTGATTTTCATTTACTCACAATGAATTAAATATAATTCATTCAATAAATTATTTTGATAAAGAAGTTTTTTCCTTTTTGTTGTTTGTTGAGCTGGGTCGCTTTACAGCAAGCTATTAAATGCTGGTGAGGGCCAAATGAGGTGAAGATAAGGCCATGGTGGAATGCAAGGCTGGAGTGAATAGGAGTGCCCCAAGAAAACCCCGCCAGCCAATAACCACGTCTGCCACATTTATCGCTTGCAAAAATCCAGGTGATCCCGCCAGGAGTTGAACCCGGCTCGCCTTGGTGGGAGGCGAGTAGTCTGACTGCAGTACTACACCACCATGGCTCACCTTGTCTTTTGTTCTTCAGTGGTCAGTCTCATTACTAGAGACGTGCGAAATTCACTTTATCTTTCGGTGACAGGATAGACTCCACTGCCTTATGAACAAGTGAGCACAGTCCGTGGTTTCATTGGCCGCTGTACTTTAATCAACGTCACCTACCTGCTTGATCTCCTTACAAGAGATTGGCTACGCCATCGCTGAACTAATATTACTGGCTCAAGAGTTCTCTGAGGCATGCCAGACATATTTCCGGCCAGTGACTGAAGTCGGTCAAACGCACAGTAACTTGCAGTTCTGTCCTTACATAATAANTGCCAGACATATTTCCGGCCAGTGACTGAAGTCGGTCAAACGCACAGTAACTTGCAGTTCTGTCCTTACATAATAATGTGAATTTTGCACTGGCACCGGAGATGTTTTATTGGAAACAGAATATAATTAAACAGTGAATAAAGCTGAAGTAGAAGTGTGCTGGACGGGAATGTGGAAATGATGTGGACCCTCTGGGGAGGCAACTCACAGTCGAATGTGCGGGGTACATCCTGCAGGACGGACAGGTTCCACAGCATGCTAGCCGGGACTGCTATGCTGTAGTTGGCCACACTGTCCGTCAGGTTCACAGCGGAGAAAGTGACCGCGTCGCCGGATACAACGCCCACACTAGCGACCCTGCTGCCCTCTGGCCGGCCGAGGTCGAACTGCACGCTCATCAGCGCTGCAACAAGATTCACAACTCTTCACTTCACGTGCTCAAGTGATGCGTTCAGTCATGCCACCACGGAGCCACAAGGAATGCTTTTGAAAAACACGTTAGCATAATCGATAAACCTAAGTATCAAACAGTCAATAAGCAGTTTGAAAATATACTAAATATTTCTTAATAGTATGTTAAATGTGTAAATTTTAAATTGGTGGTGACCAAAACTGATTTTTTTTGTTCTCTACATGTCTGTGTAAGAAATGGTGTAAAAGTACCATATCAGTTTCCACAATTTCCACAGTATCACAACACCTAGGCACAACAGACATTAACACTTTGGGAGGACACACAACATTACAAACAAAAAATAAGTAAGGCTCACAATAGTTCACGTCACAATCGCATCACTACCACTTTATGCATACAGGAAATGTAGCATTCAACACTGATATTTCGTTGAGTTTCTCCTGAACTTCTGGTCATTGCTACTTTCTATAGTGAAACCTCTTTAATACAAACATCAAGACACCCGAATTTTTGCAGTTTGTAATAATAATGAGGTTTATAAAAACAAGTTCTGCAATAAACAGAAAAAAAAAAAAAAAATTAAAATTTTGATTTTGCAAGTCAGCATATCGGAAAATGACATTCTTATCACCAGTAAGACTTCTTTTTACAATTGGACTTGACGCTACATTGTTAAAAACCAACTAACAAATATTTTTTTNTTATCACCAGTAAGACTTCTTTTTACAATTGGACTTGACGCTACATTGTTAAAAACCAACTAACAAATATTTTTTTATTAAGCCTACGAATTGAAATATAATTCCGTAGTTCACGTCGAGAGGAAAGGACAACTTTGTTTTCAGGAGGTTTTTGCTAGCTAATGAGTATCCACACTTAACATATCTTGTGAAAAGCGGCTATAGAAACAGAGACGTATGAACACGACAAGTGCACTTTCGNTTATCACCAGTAAGACTTCTTTTTACAATTGGACTTGACGCTACATTGTTAAAAACCAACTAACAAATATTTTTTTTACTAAGCCTACGAACTAAAATATAATTCCGTAGTTCACGTCGAGAGGAAAGGACAACTTTGTTTTCAGGAGGTTTCTGCTAGCTAATGAGGTAACACTNAAAAACCAACTAACAAATATTTTTTTTACTAAGCCTACGAACTAAAATATAATTCCGTAGTTCACGTCGAGAGGAAAGGACAACTTTGTTTTCAGGAGGTTTCTGCTAGCTAATGAGGTAACACTGTATCCACACTTAACATATCTTGTGAAAAGCGGCTATAGAAACAGAGACGTATGAACACGACAAGTGCACTTTCGTACCAGATATCTGCAGAAAGCCGAAGCCGTCGCTGCTGGCTACGGACTCCTCCAACAAGCTCTTCAGCTGAGGTCCAGAGAGGGACAGGGAGTACAGGAACTCGTCGCTCTCGAACAATGCATCGACTGCAGTGCCTGTGACATCTGCAAAAGGCGAGGTAAGCAGCAAAAGTCAAACAAAACTGCCTATCCCCATTCCACTTCCATTATGTACGTACCGGAGTCTATCTGACTGTATAATCCATTTGCGGTTACTTCACAATTTCCTGAGACCCTGCTTAAGTTCTACTTCCAGGATATTCCTCCGCCTCATGCAAACTAAGCTTAAGTTAGTCTATAAAATTACACCAGAGGACAACGCACCAAATTCGTGCACACCCAGTTGTAATAACGTTTTGCATGAGAACTATTTTGTACTCTGCGCTACCATATTTATTATAAATTAAATATTATAATTTATAAGTAAAATATAGGTAGAACTTAAATTTAACGAAATATGAGATACTTTTATGTCAACAGAAGTATGTAACGCTTGTGATACATAGCATTAAACACATCATCCCAAGGGTGATTTTTCAGAGGTTTGATAAAAAAAAAGTGTGAAGAAACTGCGAATAAACTATAGGCACCAAGTTGCCTCTCAAGACAATGCAGATTGGTGATGGGGTACCAACAAGAAATGTAAGACAATACACCCTCAATGTGTCCACATACTCGGTCCATGTATTACACCGTAGAGCAGGACTACTCAATTATCGGCCTGCGGGCCTCATCAGACTGGCCCGTGGACAAAACATTTCATCAGCAATTTTTTTGTTAAAATGTATACTTTTTAATACAGTTACCTAATTTAACATCAACTGTAACTATCACTAGTGTAAAACAAGAAATACAATTATACATTATTTCATGTATTACACATTAATGTAAATA
Organism: Clitarchus hookeri; assembly: GCA_002778355.1. NCBI lineage: Eukaryota > Metazoa > Arthropoda > Insecta > Phasmatodea > Phasmatidae > Clitarchus > Clitarchus hookeri. The sequence continues at coordinate 236,689 of NQII01001444.1, read as the reverse complement.
AACTAAGTGAGCCACGACTTTTTAATAACTAAGTGTGGCCTGTCAAGCTTTCGAATTATTTGTAAGTAGCCCAATGAGAAAACTACTTGAATAGCTCTGCCGTAGAGTGTTCGAAATACGTGTGTTTTCAACTAAAACTACTGAATGTTTTCATACAGTCATATGGCGTAACTTTGTGTCATGTAAGGGTAACTTCGCATCACTCATTTTCTTTTAAAATTAGAACTTTGCAGATCTCATATTGATTCATAATACATTTTTGACAATTTTTTTTTTTATTAAAGGAGACAGTAATGCGTGAGAAATCTCCAAGACTTCCTTTGAAATTAAACTGGGCAGGTGGCACAAAGTTAGCTCAAATGACTGTATCTGTTACTCTCTGTCTCATGTAACTTGGCAAGATTTTGACAGTTCGACGAAAGTAGGGCCAAATGTTTACTTTTCGTTCATGTATTCTTTCGCCATCAGCTGGTGCATCAAGTGGAGGCTGTATATTTTATCAACTTGCTGTCAGCTAATCCACTTGCCATTGTGCTGTATTGCTAAACAAATTTTAAGGTATTTATAGACTGACATCTGTATAAAAAATTCTTAGGTTATAAAATCAAAAATATAAAACCTTGCAAAAAATTAAAAACTTGCTAACTCTTTTTTTAATTTATCCAAGGCAGCATATTTGGGTTAACATTTGCGAGACGGTAATTGTAGTTCTTATCACACTTTGGACGTTACAGCTAATATGTTAAGACTGGAAATAAAAGTAATTTGTGGAACTTGCTTGACAACGCACTTTCATTCGCCAACTCACAGAATATAGCCAAGCAGTAATTCTGCTATTACTGATACTAAACGGTTCGAGTTGGAAATATGTGGCGTGGAATAACATAAGAATTACTTATAAATTACCCACACACATCCCATTTTATACGTTTTATTAATACAGTATAGCAACAACACGAAAACAAAAAAGAAATGGGTTTGCGGGAGAACAACATGGCGTGTAATGGACGTAGACATAACGATTACCGGCCCAATAGAAATTACTAGTAATCAAAATCGCTGTACACAGAAATACATGTTACTTTAAAAACTATACTGAGCACGCTGAAAAATAAAAACCATTGGTATCTGTACGTAAATTTGTTATTTTGCACACAAAAGTTTTTTTTTCTGGCTGGTGGTGTCTCGGGAGACAGCTGACAGATGGCGCATATTATGGCAAAGCAGAGCGTGTTGTGAGCCGAGCACGTTACCCAACAGGTAGCAGCACGTTCGCCTGCATCTTGATCCCGTCTGTTTAAAAGTTCACTTTTCTCCTATTACTGACTCAAAACGACACGAGTTTGAAATATATTTCATCAAATTATTTAACAATACCCTGCGGTATTTCTGTAGAATTATGGAATTAATATCGGGAAAAAAAAAGATGGGGAATGGGAATACGACGTTAAAAGAACCTAACGGTTTGAAGTTGTATTTCATTTGAATACGGATCGTTTTAATGTGCATTTCATTTTGAACACTTTTATATTACTACTTTAGCACAAAGTTTAGTTTGTAACACTAACAACTGCTGTTTTGTGACCACGTAAATGAAACGTATTAATAAATGCAAGAACTCTTTCTTATCCGCATATTTTCTGCTTGTCTGATGTGCATCGGCAGTGCACTCAGAATAACCAACGTAATATTAATTTTTGTTTATTCGTGCATCAGCTGATACAGGATTTTGTAAATGGCACATTCTTTGTTTCTTCTTCAAGTTGCCACTCACTGGCTGTCATGATCTTGCCAGGTTATACGAGACAGGGAGTATGTTATGAAAAGAGTGCAAATTTCAAAACAATCAGTAATATGATACGTAAAACTTTCAAGAAAATGTGCATTTTGCAAACAACATAGAGAAAAGGGGCGTGTTAAAACACACACAAATATACCTGCGAAGCTTACAAGGACTGCACTGCGAGTAGGTACCTGTAGGTAGTTGGGTGTTGTTACTGAAGCGATGTCCGGGGTAGACGGCCAGCCGCGCAGCATCCTGCTCCTGCACCACGAGCTGGCTGACGACGGCATCCGCGACCAGATTCCCGAGCGCGCACTCCCCAGAGCTGCAGCCCGTGCTCGGCAAGCTCGCTGTGCCCACCGCCAGACTGCGGCTAGTCATCTGCTGCAGCCGGACCACACCCGCCTTCTCCAGCTCTATCACCCCCGTGTTCTCTGCCCACACAAAGCAGTTCGACACGTACCTCAGCACAAATTTTATCTCGATATTTACATGAAGATTAAGCATCTTGTCTACTCCTACCAACGAATTAAGTTAAATACATTATTTGTGAAGCAAAAAGTAGATACTGAAGTTGCAATTAAAAGTTCTGCTAATAGATGTAATTAAATGTTATACACAATATTCGTTTTGGTTTTCTAATTCCAGTGTTATTAAAGTGTTAACCACTTTGAAATTTATAATATTACAGTGCTTTTTACGTACATACTTACGGCTTAAGAATAACTGCATGTCACTGATATGTGAAAAACACTTTTCAAATCACTAACGAACACGCTCACCTGTTTGTTTGAGTGCAGAGTAGTCCACGGGAGTCAACTTAACATCAGTAACGTTGCAAGTTGAGCTCTCTACTACAAGTTCCAGGTCACCCAACACGAAAGGTAAGTGGGTGCTACGTAGCAGTGTGACAACGAAGGCGTTACCTTGGCGTACAACGCTAGACAATTTGCTCAGGTCTGTTTCCGAGTCTGCAAGCAAAACAGCCGCAGCGATACCGGTGTTTCACCACAACTTGCACAGGAAACTTAAGCTTTCAAACACAATTGGTTTAGTTAGTGTGCAAACAAATTGTGACTTTGATTTAGAGTTGAGAGATTTTGGTCAGAGCTTCTAGGGTTTCCACTGAAATTCCATTTTGGAATTCCCTGTTGCCCAGGCAGAACCTTACCAGTTCCCCTGACATATTGTCAGGAACACTAAATCATTCCAATAACATATTTTTTATCGCAGCTGACAGAATAAATATACTATCAGTGAAGTTGCATTACCTTACAATGCAAAATACCAAGCAAGTAGGGCCAACATGTTATTCNGAATAAATATACTATCAGTGAAGTTGCATTAACTTACAATGCAAAATACCAAGCAAGTAGGGCCAACATGTTATTCCGCCCATCCACACTTCTCGCGATACACGCTATTGACTTTGCACGAGTGCCCATTACAATCACGCAAATACTTTATTNAGCCCATCCACACTTCTCGCGATACACGCTATTGACTTTGCACGAGTGCCCATTACAATCACGCAAATACTTTATTGTGTACGTATAGGCCCTATGTCTCTTGGCACAGATGTATTATTACCAGTTCACAACCTTAAAGATTTAAGTCTTAAAAATGCATATGCTCATAATTAAATCATCCTGTATTCACACAACTGAAAAGTTTTGCAGAGTAGCAATTATTTACATTTTCCCTGACCCACGTGAAAATTCCTTGACTTTTCCCTGTTTTCTCTGTGGGTGAAATGAGGTGAGGATGAAGCAGTGGCAGGATGCAAGGGCAGGAGAAAATGGGAGCACTGCGAGACAACCCGCTGGCCAAGGGGCAACATCTGCCACGTTTCACACATGCAAACGTCTGCGTGACACTGCCGGGAATTGAACCTGGATTGCCTTGGTGGGAGGCGGGTAGCCTGCCCCCTACACCACCACAGCCTACTTCTGCTTCAGATAACTGGTACGTGACAACCTACTTGGGTGCACAATCTCATCAAACTACACATGATAAGGTGATATTCCATCCTTCAGCAATGCTGTACCATCTGAGTAGATCTAACAGCCTCCGTAGTAACTCAGTTGCCATACAGGTCTCATTGTACGTAGTCGCGTCTATTCTAATAAAAAAAAAAAGCTACGAAATATTTCAAGTAAATATTTTTTTCACAATGGAAATAAAAGCTAATTTAAAAATTTGGTTACTGAAACATAAATGTGGTAATTAAAAAAGTAAGTAAAAGTCGGCAAAAATCGCTGTAAGTAACATTCTCACACACTCTCCACCTCTCTCTTTCTTTATTTGTGTCTCTTTTTCTTTTTCTCTCTTTTTACTTTTTTTTACACTGCGCTACTGGAAAGACCGTACCCTCAGAAATGCATCAAGAGTTTGAAAATTACGTAATTTTCTTGTATTTTAAGCAATGCATGCAATAAATGCTCGCTGAAAGCGCCCTTAAGTTTCATTATTTTCCTACATTACATTTTTTTTTATGTAAAACTTTCAGAGTGGCAGTTCTGCATAATGGTGATAAGCCACTGTATCACAACGTGACAATACCAGAAATATATAAGAATTATAAAAGAAATGCTTATACCTGAGACATTGGCGCCACTGACTATTACCAAGTGGACTCCTGTTGTGTTTGCAATGGCCTCCGCCGTGTTCTCGTCAATGTTTCCTGCAGAACAAAATATTATGTAATTACACTAACTGTTTCAACAAAGTCAGCCTGATAAATATTGTTCATTCTTTTCCATCAGTGCCACCTATTTTACCACAATTATTTTAGTTTCATTTTTTATCTATTCCAAAACTTTTCACATGAGATACAAAATTACAGACAGTTACTAACTCATCCCTTCATTCCAACATATAAAATTATAAACAAACATTCCCAATAATCAAACATTTTTATTGATTTTTTTNAACTCATCCCTTCATTCCAACATATAAAATTATAAACAAACATTCCCAATAATCAAACATTTTTATTGATTTTTTTTATGTCCCTCACTTTTATACCATGAAGCTAATCAAGGAGCTACTTACATCGTACACTCATGTAATCAACAAAAAATGGCTTATGTATCCTTGGTTTACGTGAGGTGTACACCAGAAACATTTTGATCATAGGGCACTTAGCCACGGACCATAGCATGCAGAAGGTTGTGAAACTGCCCCACGATGGCACCTGTTTCTACCGTAGGTGCATCAATAATTAGCCCTCCACCACAATTAGCATATTGCTTTATAGAAGCAGTTACGCTAAATAAATTGTAATTTGGTCTCTAACAAGTAGTTTGGGCGTTTCTCCACTTCTCAGAAAAATATGAAATTCCATTAAAACAACTGATGTTTACATATATTTTTATTACTTGAGGAGGCACTCCTTTGTATTGGTGGAAGCAACTGCAAATACCTACGCTCACACAAACACACCTACTATACAGAAAACATACTGTGTGTAGGCGTTAAACACAGTATACATGAAGGATCGTCGGTTACGAAGACGAGGTCCTTTCACAACAGATCAACTATGGGCTGTACCGGTAAACTGAACACTTTTGAAAAGCCCTGCTTAAGATCTACTTGTGTACACACACCGTGTATTCTTCCACCATATGTATCATTAACATTGCAGTGGCCCTCGTCANTGTACTTGTACACACACTGTGTATTCTTCCACCATATGTATCATTAACATTGCAGTGGCCCTCGTCACTTCAGTGTTGCTTAGGTCAAGTGAAGCTGTCAAAATATTACAAAAGGAAATATTTTACAAATTCACAAATTCTTACACTTACATGCTTTAAAAAATTTAGAAAGAAAAATAAATTATTTCAGTATTCACAAACATTTTCTTAACCCTTTTAATTTAACGTTAAGAAACGGAACTACTTTCTTACCGTTGTTGCCAACTTTTCCGGGCGCTGGCCAGTCAGTATGCCTGCTAGAATATGTGCAGGTAGGGGCAGTGACATTTTCCAAAGGTTGATTTCAAAAGTGCCAAGCTAACAGCGAACAGACTATATATAAAGCTCTAAAACTGTAAAAACCTGCGACTATTGTGATGAGCTTATCCGCTCCTGAGCTGTCGTTGACCAAGTTACTCAGTTCTTGCTCTACCGCTGACACTTCGTCACTTGCATTCACTCCCGGTGCCGACAGCTCCCCCTGAGAACAGCAACAGACGTCCAACTGCTCTAGTCAGGATACAGCGTCGCTAAGGTTTATTCCACTAAGTTCAATGCTAATACAGTAAAATGCTTTTTCAAAGTTCCATTTTAAAAACTTGTTCTGCTTTATAAGTTTACATAATTTTACACCCAATCTATAAATACCACAGTAATTTGACCCTCAGTTTGCCTACCTGATAAGCCAAAATTTTTCAGTCCCTTCAGAAACTACTTAAGAATTTTATTGTAGTTTGGTGACAAAAACATCTTCATTGCCGGTAACTCTGGTGTCACACGTGAACCAGATTTTCTTAATTTTGTATGTAAACAAATGGATTATTTGAAGTTTTCGTAAAATAAATGTAATTGTTAAAACCTTCCAATGTGTATTTTATTAGNTGTAAACAAATGGATTATTTGAAGTTTTCGTAAAATAAATGTAATTGTTAAAACCTTCCAATGTGTATTTTATTAGAGCTTACATACACTGTAAATTTTGTTCTTCGCACAAGAGTAAAAATTTAATGAAATAATCTACATGTTGTTTAATATTCGGTTGTAAAACTGGATTTAGCAAATCATCGGCTTCAAAACTTACTTTATTTAAATGTAAATTTCTTTTAATGATAGCCATATTTATTTCACTCTTAAATTTTTAACTTTTTCCACAAAAGTGAGCTTGTTTTACACATGGGCAGTTTTATTGTTTACTTTTGTAAACAGCATTGGAAGGCATGCATAATATGTAGTTTCAAAGTAAATGTTTAATATTTCCGCACAGGCAAGTATATATTGCAATGTGAGCTGAACAAAAATCTTTTACACCCAAATAAAGAGAATTTCTCAATTAACAGCAAGCTTAAAAGCGGTCCCTTTGGAAAACCAGCGGACCTTGCAGCGGAAATGTTCCCTGTGCCAAACTCTCCAGTAAGGAATCTCATTTTGTTCTCAGCCTGAGTAGAATGAACCTCAGCGTCGCCATGACAAGGCGACCTTGCAACATTGCGTGCACTCACAACTCTGCTGCTGCTGACGACTCCTATGACGGCAACATCGCACTTGTCGTCCCAGGTGACCGTTCTCGACTTGCGCACCTCCGTCGAGCCCACGTCCAAGTTGGCGGCCACCGCAGCGACTGCAGAGCTACTGAGGAAGCCGTGTTGCATCGCATCGGCACCGTACATCAACAGCTCGGCATCTACAGCCTTCATGGCAAACGGGTCACATCAGTCACGACGACAAAAAAAAAAAAAAACAAACCAAGTTGATTACATCATTCCACTATGCACTTGGCCTGCACATCAGCATGACTGTGGTGTAAAAGTTCAATCTTCATTAGCTTGATTGCCATTGCACTAGTATAGTAACCAGCTATCAATGAAAACAAAAATACTGTGCATAAAATTATTACACTTTTTTCCAAATATTCGAAGCCAAATCCACTTCTGTTTAAAGCAGTGGTGGNAATACTGTGCATAAAATTATTACACTTTTTTCCAAATATTCGAAGCCAAATCCACTTCTGTTTAAAGCAGTGGTGGTCAGCACTCTAATACAAAGGGATAATTAGAAGTTTGTAGAAATCTGGAGAACCAAAATAATATCTTGCAATGCATTTTTTTCTTATTTTTTTTTTATAACTGTCTTATAAAAATCTGAGTATGACAAAAGCAGTATAGAAATATTATAAAATACCAGTAGTNAATACTGTGCATAAAATTATTACACTTTTTTCCAAATATTCGAAGCCAAATCCACTTCTGTTTAAAGCAGTGGTGGCCAGCACTCTAATACAAACAGGAATAATTAGAAGTTTTTAGAAATCTGGAGAACCAAAATAATATCTTGCAATGCATTTTTTTCTTANCAAATATTCGAAGCCAAATCCACTTCTGTTTAAAGCAGTGGTGGTCAGCACTCTAATACAAAGGGATAATTAGAAGTTTGTAGAAATCTGGAGAACCAAAATAATATCTTGCAATGCATTTTTTTCTTATTTTTTTTTTATAACTGTCTTATAAAAATCTGAGTATGACAAAAGCAGTATAGAAATATTATAAAATACCAGTAGTATGTAAGCTAACACATACAGTGCCTGCATGCATGATCAAGGATGTGTCACACGTGAGCTATACTTATAGTGGGTGCTGTACAAAGTGAGGAACGAATGCCTGGTGTTTGGGGCATCTTCCTTATGGGTAATGTGACGAGCAAAAGTTTCTGCAACACGTGTCCACGAATGGTTAGTACTGAAAACAATGAGCTTGCTGCACATGATTAACTGGTAGTGAAACAATTGTGACAAGTACAGGTCGCACCAAAATATTACACGATTGCAACACCTGCCCCGTAAATAATTTAGGGACAAAATAGGTTAAAGAGTAAATATTTAATATCACTCCCTCCACTCAGTGTGACAACACAATGTGACAACTCTAGTCCACAGTATATGTATCAGGGTGATAACTAATTGTCTTTTACACTTTTCTGATTTTTGTGAGATATCCTTCAAACACTTTCCTTTAATTTTTCCCATCTGAGTCAACATTCCCCCAAACTAGCTTTACGAAAATTTGAACTAAACTAGCGTAAACCATCAANTTGTGAGATATCCTTCAAACACTTTCCTTTAATTTTTCCCATCTGAGTCAACATTCCCCCAAACTAGCTTTACGAAATTTGAACTAAACTAGCGTAAACCATCATTGGTTTGACCTCCTTGCCACACAATAAGAGTAGTACCACTTGGTGAACTTGTTGATGCGACCAGCAGAAACCAACTTACCACAGCTGTGTAGTTGAGTCGCTCCACGACACGAGTCAAGGGGTTGAACTTGAGCTGGGGGAAACGGGTCCGCCCGGCAACATTCCCAGCATCCACAAGCAGATGGAAGTTGTTGACGTTGTCGTCAACGTAGCCCGCCAGCCTAGAGAGACCCCCCACGCAGTCTGCATGACAGACAGCAAGTTCAACAGTACATTCCCAACGCTATAGGAACCCGCAAGATTCACATCACCGTCTGCCAGCACACTAAACTGCAAAATGCCGTAGGCGTGCTCAGCTGCCACTAGTTGCCGACAAACTGTGCGGCACATCCGAGTGATTCTTTCAGCCAATAATACAAATTCAACACCAGAGCAACCTACGTGCTGTAATGTGGTCATGGGGGTTAATGGCTCAGTGCAACGGCCAGCAGTCAATGAAATCACAAATCGTGCTCAAATGTGCACAGCATAGATACATCGCTACATAATTATGTGAATTTTGCAGGTCTGGGCCCATAAAATGTCACGCTGATTAAAATTTACAAAGAAAGACAAGTACTAACATAAAGTTGGTTCACCATAAAATTGTTAACTAAATTATTAAATATTTAATAAAATAAATAATTACATAATTAATTAAATAATGTAAAAATAATTAAGTACTTAAATAATATAATTACTTAAATAAAATATATACTTATACTGAATAATGAAATAATTATTTTTCTAATAAAATTAATAAAAAATTAAAATGTGCGAGGGATGTTATCTAGGGTGGCAGTAACACATACAGAATGACCATTTTTCGAAAGCTGCCCAAAAGCCATAAAGAGTGAGGTGGAATGAGAACTTGGATGGAACGGCGACAGACTGCAAGGGTGGGGGAAATGGGAGTACGTGAGGAAACCCACCAGCCAATGGCACACATCTGTCACGTTTCTCAGGCGAGACCCAGCCAGTAATAAACCTGGGCTGGAGTGGTTAGAGGCAGGTAGTCTGACCACCACACCACTGCGGCCCCTTATCAAGTTACTTAATGTAGAAGTAGTGTGTATTTCAGAGGAGCATTGCACCCGGCTACGCAGCAAGCAAGGAAACCTTAGTCAAGTACTGTAATCATAATAACGACTAAAACTGTACGTAGCAAAAAATTAGTAATTATGTTTAAAGGTTGTTCACGGTAAACTCAGCACTTTTGAAAGCCCTGCTTAAGATTATGGGCCTACTTGTTTGCACATTGTGTATTCTTCCACTGTATGTAACATTATCATTGCCAGGATCCAGATCATCACGTTATTCACATGCCGGTCAAGTGAAACTGTGAAATTCGATACAAATTCGCTTATTCTTACACCCATGTGCACAAAAAAAGAAACAAAAAAACCTAAGCAAAAATTTTGCTATTCGTCAATTGTTTATCTAATACGTTTAATTCTACGTTAAAACATGGAGTTACTTTACCCTTCATCGTTACCAACTTTACTGGACGAATGCCACTTAGTGTGCCCGTTAAAATACACAAAGGTAAGGGCAGCGGTATTTTTCAAAGGTTGATTTCAAAAGTGCTCAGTTAACCGTGAACGGATTTTACAAATATTTTTAATAGCTGATTTCATGCATATCTACTCCAGCCACAAAAGTGATCACTTTTGAAATTAAATTAACGTGCGTAAAATGAATTACTCTATTAAAAATATTTTTAAACATTAGTACAATATTTTCTTTCATGCAACCATAGTAATTATTATGGACGCCCTACTTGATTAAGGNGAAATTAAATTAACGTGCGTAAAATGAATTACTCTATTAAAAATATTTTTAAACATTAGTACAATATTTTCTTTCATACAACCATAGTAATTATTATGGACGCCCTACTTGATTAAGGGTTTTTTTTGCAAAATCTGCTTTCTGATGCATCCAGAATATAAATACACTTAAATTTTGATTTTCAATTTATTTGTTACAACAGTCAAATAAGTACATTCTGGCAAAATACTTTACATTGTTACAAAACGTATGCATTCTTTTTCACACACACACACACTATAAACTGTATTTTTATGATGATTTTGGTAGTTTTTAATGAGTTCTGAATATTGTACAAGAGGAAGTGATGCCTGACTAAGTCAGTCCACTCCACCTCTACCATAATTTCCGACTGTTGCGCTACAGTTATCTTTCAATAAAGTCGTGTTCCTCCAAGTCAAAAAATTAATGCCACAAACATATCAAAGTACAACACAGTGTTTTGGATCAAATATAATACTGTGGGACTAAAAAAAAAAAAATGGTTTTTGCTTCAAAATTGAAAATTATAAATGGTAGAATTAAACTAACAAATTTTTACTTTTTCCATTTTCAACAAATTGAACTAAAATTTTTAGAATTTAGTACAAAACATGCATGTAAGTACTTGCTGTAGTTACAAGTGCTTCCACCATGTTGGAGAGAATTTTGTCCACATGGCAATTGAAATATTTACTTTGATATCAAAAATGATTTTCAAACGTAATTAATTTTTAAGAACACTCTAGTACACAGCTGTTTGCCTGGAAATGTTGGTGATGCGACGCTTCACCTGATGGACTGCCGCTATCACTTCAAGTCAGTGAAATGCACAATATGATTATCACATGGAAAATGGAGAGATTTGGGCAGCTCTTAACATTGAGGACTCGAGAGCATACGAGGGTGAAGTGAGGTGAGTATGGAGCAATGCTAGAATGCCAGGGTGAGAAAAACAGGCCCGAGAAAACCTACTGACTGTCATTCAGCATGATTCTCACGTGCGAAAACCAGGAGCGACCCCACCGGGAATTGAACCCAGTTCACCTTGATGGGAGGCAAGCAGTCTAACCACTATACCAACACGGCCTCCTTATATAGAGAAATAAGAGTGATAGACTTAACTATGAAAAATCTGTAGAGAGCTGCACATGTGATACACACATGATTTCTGGTCACGAGAAAAGCTACAAATACCTGTAGCAGCTGCTTGCTCCTCTGAGTCAGTGTCGAAGCACAATGAGTGGTTACCACTGTGCACAGGGAAAATGTTGTACTCAAGGTCACTGGTGAGCAGGATTCTGATGATGCTTGCTGATGGACCCGGGTCTGATGATGATGATACAGTGACTGCACCAATAGTTGTCTCAGCACTTGAAGGTGGGGATGCAGTAACAGATGATGGTGATGCACCTGACGGTTGTGTGGTAGATGAACCAGGAAACTGAGTAGTTGGTGAACCAGAAGACTGCGTAGTTGATGAACTTGAAGATGGAGTAGTTGGTGAACCAGAAGACTGTGTAGTTGATGAACTTGAAGATGGAGTAGTTGATGAACTTGAAGATGGAGTAGTTGATGAACTTGAAGATGGAGTAGTTGATGAACTTGAAGATGGATTAGTTGATGAACTTGAAGATGGATTAGTTGATGAACTTGAAGATGGATTAGTTGATGAACTTGAAGATGGATTAGTTGATGAACTTGAAGATGGATTAGTTGATGAACTTGAAGATGGATTAGTTGATGAACTTGAAGATGGATTAGTTGATGAACTTGAAGATGGATTAGTTGATGAACTTGAAGATGGAGTAGTTGATGAACTTGAAGATGGAGTATCTTCACCCGACTGACTGATAACAACTGCAACCAATGCTGTCAAGAGAACTACCACAGCGGAGGCTGAAATCCACTTCATCATTGCTTATTAAAACAAGTTCTTGTTTCACGAATACCTGCAACAAAACACACAGAGGATGTATGCCATGCATGCAATAAGAAAACTAAGACATATCTCTGATCTAAGCAACCACCAACTTAGTTATTATTAACAATTCTATGCTACATGCTAAATTAAAAAAAATTTGCTATGAGAGAGAAAGGGCAGCGGCAAGTGTTTCGGCCAAAATGAAATTACTCTTTCTCAGCAGGAAAATATTAATACTACAAGGGCTAGTCATAAAATAAGTTTCCCTTGTCTGCCTCTCTCCAAAAAATCTAACAGAAAAACTCTTTTGGCATCCCAAATCGCAGTCAAAAGCACCTTGTCTGGGTTCATGCCATGGAGGCGGCCTTGGACTTGGGGTGAAGTGGTGGACACAGTTCTTGTCTCAAGTCACAATTTGGAACAGAAACACATTTACCTCCATCTTTTAGCACTTCACACTACTGCACAATGTTGTGGATGATTTTGTGGTCTGATGCATGGCCGATATGGAGTTCAGTGGCAACGAGCTCCACAGTCACACGCCTGTCTATATGAAGTAGCTTATCCACTCATCTGGTAATCGTAATCTCTCCCATACCTTTTGCTGGGTGCCTAGGTTTCGCATCATCCAACACACACGTATGCCCAACTTAGAACTATACTGGAGGCCGAAGAACCGATGACGAAGAAACAGTTACGAAGATTCTTGGGGTTATGTAACTGGCTAAGGGAATTTATACCCGACATGGCTCAGTTAATGGCTCCATTAACACCCTCTTAGAGAAGGAGGCCTGGTTGAAGAGGGGGGCAGAGCAACAGACAGATTTCTAGAATCTCAAGGAAAGCTTCCAAACCATCCCCGTTTTACATAGGCCGCAGGAAGGGTAACCCCTAATACTTCAGACAGACGCATTCTAAGACAAACCAAGGTGCAACACTGCCCCGGATGACTAAACGACATGCCAGATGCCCTCTCCAGGCAACCTGACGGCCAGGAAGGAACGAAGGAAGAGGAGCATTGGGAGTGAACGACACCTCCCCCAGCTCCACCGCACAGCCCGGAAGAGTGCATACAGTGCATACACTTCCAGCAGCTACAGGTCAGCCGATACCACCTGGGTCACTACCAACAAAAGGACCCAGATGCAGTCATGGCTACCCGATCACTCTCTGCCGCGATGCATGCCCCCTCCCCTGTAGGCATATGGGGTTCAGCCTTGAGACGCATCGAGGTACCGTCCCTACCTCGGACGTACATCTAACACTTAGAATTAGGGTGGGTTAGTAAAAATGAAGAACTGCAATCTAACTCAGCAGCTTGCCTTAGCACCGGTCATGCTAAGGCAAGCTTCTCTCTCTTCCTCCTCGTCAGGAATCGCCCAAGTGACCAACGCCGGCCATCTTCAAGCACGTGCTGCAGCCTTGAAGAGTCTACGCCCCCCTCCCTCACCCTTGACATTTCCGTCAACACTTACCACCCCATCGCCCCGTAAGTCCCTCCAGGACAACCCAGTTTCAGTTAGGATCCAAGTTGTTTTAACTGCTACCTAATTCTTGCTCTTGATTCCCTTTCCGTAGATTATTCAGTGCATTGATTCTACACAGGAGAGTATGGGTCAACGTGTTAATTTCTGGAAGAAATAAAACTCGTCTACAGCCTAACTGAAGTTTGTTCCTTCTTGAGTGAACTGTTCTTAGTTCTTCCTGGTAAGTGTCACCCCGCAAAGGATTAGCAGGGAACCATGGCTTGTGAAACAGATTTCCGACTCTATAGAGTAAGACTGCGGCCTGTCCTCTAACAAGGACTTGACGTACGTCTCCACACACAACAGATTCGTAGGCCACCCATACTGTGGACCAGGTACGCGAAGGTACCTGGTGCACCCGTACGGTAGAGCTCCAACCACCAGCAAGACACACGACAAAGAGGCTAGACCACCCTTGTCAGTTAACCCACTACCCTGTATAGCCTCGTCGGAAGGAGTGCCAGGCCTGACAAGGAGTGACCTACCACTTCTGGTTTACACTTTAGCTAGGGGTACCGTTGCCTGCCACCCCAGTGCAGAAGTGAACTGGTTGAACCTATCCCCCGTAAATGTTGTTCACCAACATAAGAGGAAATAAGTGGAGCAACAGGAGGACAGCTGCTGTCGTTGCCGAGAAAACGTCACTGTATAACCCACCTTCGTTAGCCTTCAGCTACTCAACTCCCTGGGAACAACCTCCGGAGCTGCTCATTCAGTCATCCAATACCTCTGCCTGTGCCTGCCCCTGGAACTGGGCATCGAACCTGCGGGACGTCCTGATCGCCCCGACCAGACGCTGACAGCGGGCTGGATGCCTGCCCAACGAGCCACAACCAGCACCCAGGAGGAGCCAATCAACAGACGCCAACGCAGCCGACCAGATCGGTCAGTAGATCAAACCCAGGCCATCACCCAACAAGAACTCGACCGCCACGGCAATGGTGGAGTCATGAACACATTAACATACACTGTGTGCAGTGAAATGAGACTCTACTAAACACATTAGCTGTTGGTGATGCTTATTAGTGTCAAACAGCATGTATGCATTATTGCCTGAACCCAATGTGGCTGACTCTTATAAGTCAGACTTGCAGGATGCACTTAGTATGGTGTTGGACCACCCATAGCACGGAGACAGGCGGCAGTATGGTTGGGCATGGAGGCATACACACACAGGATGTTGATGTTCTCCTGAGGAAGATAATGTCACAGCTGGTGCAACTGACCCTCCACATCCGCCGTAATTGCCGCCGGCTGAAGTTGCCATTCAATCTGGTCCCAAACGTTCTTGTTAGGTTGGAGGTCTGGGGACCTTGCTGGCTAAGGAAGTATGTTCACATCACGAAGGCAGGCCAGAGATGACCGTGCTGTGCGAGGCCCGGCATTATCATGCTGGAAAATGGGGTTGTCAAGCCGCACCAGGAAGGGAAGTGCACGTGGTCACAGAATTTCCTGGACATATCACCACGCCATGAAGGCTCCTTCTATCACCGCCAGTGAGGTGCAGGAAATGGCAACCCACACCACGGCACCTCTCGTTGGGGCGGTGTGCCGCTCTACAATGAAGCGTGGATCACGGTGCTGGACAGGATGTCTCCAGACTCGAGTTCGGCGATCATCTGTATCCAGATGGAATTGTGATTCGTCACTGAACACCACTCATCGCCAATCCACATTCTTCCATGCTGCCCGTTCCCGACAGAAAGTCAAATGTGCTCAACAGTGCTCAGATCGTAATGACAGATGTCGTAGGGAATGCAGCAATGACAGATCTCGCTCTGCTAGCCTCTTGGATACGGTACTGGTGGATACAGGTGCATTACCAGCTGCAATGACGTGTCCCTGGATGGTGCGCAGTGACGCCCACGGAGTGCTTACAGCCTGTTGCACTATGAAACAGTCCTCCCTGTAGGTGGTCCGCCAGAGTCAAACCCAGCTTTATCGACGGGTGTGTGTACCCACCTGTTTACACTGCGTCCAACACTGGCTCACAGTGTAGGCAGGATGGTTCAGGTGGCGAGAAATGTGCCAAAACGTCCAAGCTGTCTCTTAGCGCCATGGGGGCATACTGCGTGTTTACTGAACTTGGCTTTGTGATTCACACTGCTCGCACTGCTACTAATGCCATATTCTGTGTATTGCAGCTATGAATGATGGAGGTACATGTGTGCCATTTGGTGGCACATCCGCGCACGCAAACCGCATTAAACGCAAATGGGACTTATGTTGGGCTACGACGACACTGCGCCACAACCTTTGTTGTAATATCACAATTAGTTCATGGTGATTGTATTTACATTGAATTGGCTGTGATGCAAAGGTAAAATTTCCATGCGAAAAGTTGGCTCAACTTAAAAATTTGCAACATAAAGGTAACATAGTTTTAACCAATCAGATTCAGGGGAAAAATACATTTCTTTTGTTTTCCATATCCATTTTTATTCCTACCAACTTCCAACAGGATTGTTTATTGTGTAGTATGTCACAATTGTAATAGATGTTTCATCTAACAGGTTTGATTGCGTATATCTGAATATGCAAATTAAAAATTTGAAAAACTCTGGAATTGAAGAAAATACCTAGGTACAAATTGGCGTCAATTTGTGACAGAAAAGGTTAATATTGGCACATAGATGAAATGTAGACTAGATACCGGGTATAACATATTTACTATGACTAAGTTACAACTTATCAAAGATGAGCCTTTGTTAATTAACTCCAGTGTGAACA
The DNA here is from genome assembly GCA_002778355.1 of Clitarchus hookeri. Classification (NCBI taxonomy): domain Eukaryota; kingdom Metazoa; phylum Arthropoda; class Insecta; order Phasmatodea; family Phasmatidae; genus Clitarchus; species Clitarchus hookeri. Next base: position 219,991 of record NQII01001444.1, on the reverse strand, counting down.
TACAAAAATTTTATGAAACATTTTGACACAGTTTTAACGCAAAGGTAACTTAATGAGCTCCATGTTAACTTCAATAAGAATTGGAATTAAGCTCTAACAGCGAACGTGTTAAGATCTACTTTCTCCACATTTTATATACTTTATTTAACCACATGTAAAATTAACACAGCTACATACCTGCATTGACCAAGTGAAAACTGTTAAAATCTTAAGAACCTATCATAATTCTTACATATTTGTGGATAAAACAAGCAGAATTAAATATAAATTATTCGGAGCAGACAAATTTTAAAATTACTCTTTGAACAGAATCTAATAAATGCATCACTGCCAACGTTATTTGAGCACACCAGTTGGCATGTCTAATAAAATATGTGCAGTCGGGACACTTTGCAAAAGCTGATTTGAAAAGCTCTCGAACCACAAACCACCTACAGAACAACTTACTTGCACAGGTGTAATAAAAAATTTTAAAAGCAAAAATTAGTGTATTACACTGTACCATCAGAATTTGGTTTTGGAAAATGCAATCTGATAGCGTGTAAAAGCAAAAACTTTATATTCAAAAACAAGACTCTCTATGTATCAAGAGGGCCATCTGTAATTATAAGAGATACTATATTATGTAACCATAATTTGCTGTATGATGGATGCTGGAGAGGATGAAAGTAGGATAGTAATGGGTGGTAAGTTTAATAACTCCTTATTAGAAAACCAACCACCTCTTCCAATCATGTTTTATGGATTGCAACAGAATGTGGTGGTTTAAGTTACAGATATCAGCCAGAGGCGAGAGTTATCTAAATCCCAGTTGTGTGCGCTTACTGGAATTCAGACACACGACTGCTCAGTAATCCTCAGTTCTTTTCCTTAGATACCACAAGAGGCTCCACACACAATAAGGTTGTGCTCTCGCACGATATTCAATTATTCACACGAGAAGAATTATTGCTTTTTTCCCCTTTCACTCACATATAGACATGCTATAGTTTCTAAGAAGACAAGTTGCAACATACATAACTCCTTTAATTATGAAAACCTAATCATCATAAACTTCACTCCATTTGTAGGGGCCACGGTGGCTGAGTGGTTAGACTGCTCGCCTCCCACCGAGGCGAACCGGTTTCAATCCCTGGTCGGTTCACTCCAGATTACCGCAAGTAGGAATCGTGTCGGATGATGCCGCTGGTCGGCGGGTTTTCTCGGGGATCCCCCATTTCCCCCCACTTTTTTATTCCGGCACTGCTCCATACTCACCTCGCTTCACTCTCATTGGCTCTCAAGACCTCGATGTTAAGAACTACCCAAATCTCTTTACTCACTCAATTTATAAGAACCTGCCCTTTTAAATAGAAACTGTTAATTTTGTACACTGACGTGACTTATGTTAAAATCATTCGAGCGCTGTCACAGAAGTGGAAAATAAGGATAATGAAGGAAATAGGTGAATGAAATTTTGTTCTTGGGGATAGTCGCAAGTATAAATTAAAGGTTTAAAACTACAATTTAAAATTTTATCTGTGCTTTCCACAAGAACCCACCTCTTGTAATTGTTTTAATTTCACGAAAGTTGATCAGTAAAAACCTGAAAATGGAAACACTTCAAAACTGTGCCCTTCACAGATTCAAAAGCTCTATAGCTCATCACTGATGGCTGGCATTGGCGATTCATGGTAAAACGAAAACTTTTTAAGGCCCTGCTTAATTTTTCCTTCAATGCTAGTCCTATCTTCCCGCCTCTTTTTAATATAAACATTGCAGTGTTACTAATAAACACAGCGTATGCATATCATCACTCTCAAAAGTTAACATCTGAGGCTGCAATAAAATATATTTATTAGTGGTTAATACCTGCTTGGAGGGCCTAAAACAGAGCTCACTATACAGTGAATAGCTTATAACAACCATCATATCTAGGGGGTGGGAAACAGCGTTGCAAAGTCCGAAGACCAATAGCTACACACTCAACTGCATTACAAGCCAGCACAAGTAACTCTTGCGGGCACTGTGCCGAGACAGGGGCTTGAAAACGGCCACATTCTACATTACAGAAGAGCAGAAGAACCACTGTAAAGTCGCAGATGGTTATGGGAAGGTGTGGTTAAAACACCTTGGAAACTATGTCCAAACATATCCCGACTGATGTCTGGCCATCACCAAGCGTGTCTGGCCATGCGGGAGCATACCGCGGGACTTGCGTTTCAGAGGTCGCGGGTTCGATCTCGGCCGGCTGCTGCACTAGGAGTGGTTTTCTTACAAAGTGGTTCTCCCATCTCCACTCCATACGAATGCCGGCGCAGTTCTTGCATGCCGGTGTATGCACCATCCCAATTCCCTACACTGTGCTGTCGTGTAACAAGGCATAGAGCTGTTAAGTGCATCTAATAACAATTAAAAGAATATAAATATGAAAACTTTTATGCCTTTGGAAACAAACTTAATACGGTTAAAGTTGTCATTCCTTTTGTTAGTTTTTAATACAAAATTATAACAACACTGCACAACAGCAAAAATGATTTTGCAGGGAAAAAAAAAATTACTCTTGCAAAATAAGTAAAATGAATACGATGTACTGTACTGTTGTATATCATATTTTATTCTAACCTACCTTGAAACTAAGAAGAGAGTCGGAGACCCTAGATAAGGATGGGGGTTAGGTGCGTCTCTGGGGCCGAGCCCCACACGTCTAGGCATGCCGGAGAGTTTCTAACTGCAAGGGCTCATGCTCGTGGCTTTGCGGTGATTGGGCAAACATCTCCGTGATTGGGGTTGTAGTTAGCTCCC
>NQII01001444.1:179387-215223 GCA_002778355.1 Clitarchus hookeri | reverse complement strand
TGATAGCAAGTGAAATTCTGATGAGCCATCCACATAAGCATGTCTTTTCAAAGAAAATAAAACTGGCCTGAATTCCCTAATGTGTGTTTGAGGATTACATTAGTCAAACAATTGTAAAGGCTACTGCCCCAAACAACAATGCATTTTACACAAGGAGTAAAAAAAAAAAAATTAAAATGGGATAAAAGTAAATCAACACTACCTACAGAATTTTTAATACAAACTCACCTTCAAGTCTTCCTACACAGATCTTGCGACTTGCTATCCCAGATAATGGCTGTTTTGGGAGCTTATCAGCTGTATCTTATCATCCTTCAATTGAACAGATACCTGTCATGCAATATCTATAGAATGACAATGGCCAATGATGCGCACACAAACTAGATAGCACTGGCAAACAAAACCAACAACTGGGAAAACCATTACAACTTAGAAATATTATTTTAAATACAATATTCCTCTGATTTTTATTCAAATAATTCATCTAGAACAATTCGGCTGTCCTATTCAATAGGCATTTCATCTTTACATTAATTTAGTCATTGCAAATAAATGCAACCAGTCATATCAACTGGTGTTTTTATAATAAAAAAAAATTCTTCTTACATAAGTACAGTAGTCGAGATGTATTTTTGACAAAAGCTGAGCCTATTGTTTAGTAAATTTATTTTATACTAAGGTAAAAAAAAAAATCTTTGCTGATAAGAAAATTTTCTACAAAATCACATCCTACAAAAGACTTTAAATTAAAATAAAAAGTATTAATAATTAATTTTTTTTCCCATTTTATAAAAAAAAATTTATATTATAAAAAGTACTGAACTGTATATACACAATCAAAATCAAATTCGACTTATTACTCTGGCATACCCCACAACTTTCATGACAAAAGTAAACCTCTAAAAATTGGTTTTATATCTTCAGCTGTGCCATAAACAGTAACGAGTGAACAACTGATACTGGTAGTCTAAGGAATCTCATACAACAAATACAAAGAATATTACAGGAGACAAAGGCATCGAAAGACTTTATTCACTTTTTGAAGCCAGTTTGCAGACTCGACACAAGGTGGTGATTTAACTGCTTCCCCTTGCTCGTGGCACCATCATGCAGCAGCCATTTTAACTGATGTCATCCATCGCTCGTTTTATAACAGATTTAAACGTGGTNCTCGTGGCACCATCATGCAGCAGCCATTTTAACTGATGTCATCCATCGCTCGTTTTATAACAGATTTAAACGTGGTACCCTCTCCCCTTTAGAACACTCTCGTGGTGCCTGCAGGAGTCTCTCTCCATCGTACGTGCGCAAGCTAGTTCAGATGCTGGCTTGCTCGCTGACTTGTGGGCAGTGCGCACACGTTCGTGAGCCATGTGCACTGAAGTGTAGGCTGTTCACGGTAGCTAGCGTTTTGAAAGCCTTCATATTTAGAATAATAATCAATAAAAAATTACATTTTATCTTCATACGTTAACTTTAGAGTGTGGTGGAGTGTGTCTCTCATGTGTGTGTGTGTCTATATATATATATACATATAGTCTGTGAGAGAGAGAGTGTGAGTGAGAGTGAAAGAGAAAGAATGTGTGTGAGTATGAGCGAAAGTGTGTGAGTATGAGAGAGAGTGTGTGAGAGAGAGTGTGTGAGTGTGAGAGAGAGTGCGTGTGAGATAGAGTGTGAGTGTGAGAGAGAGAGTGTGTGTGTGAGAGAGAGTGAGTGTGAGGGAGAGTGTGTGTGAGAGAGAGTGAGTGTGAGAGAGAGTGAGTGTGAGGGAGAGTGTGTGTGTGAGAGAGAGAGTGTGAGGGAGAGTGAGTGTGAGGGAGAGTGTGTGTGTGTGTGTGAGAGAGTGAGTGTGTGTGTGTGTGTGTGAGAGAGTGAGTGTGTGTTTATTACTAACATGATAATATTTATTTAAAGAGATGGTTGAAGGATAAAGTATGGCTGAAAGGAAATAGTAACTAGGGCCTCAAACGTGCGTGCGTACTTTACCGTGAACGGCTACGAGTTGGTGCCACAATCGCTCTGCTGGACAGTGGATCAAAGGAAAAGCTTGCAAGCCCCACACGCAATGCAAGCTGGCATGAACAGTTCGGCTGGGCAGAAGCAATGGTCAACACACACCCATTTTTCAGAGGAGGTAATCAAAGTGCATGGGATTTTTTTTGTGTGAGATGGTATAGTGGAGGGGGGCAGGGTAGGAAAGAGTGGAGAGGATTGGTGGCTTTTAGCATCGAGGTCTTGAGAGCAGACAGGTGAAGCGAGGTGAGTATGGAGCAGCGTTGGAATGCAAGGGTGGGGGAAACAGGAGAGAGTGCAAAAATCCTGCCGACCAGCAGGATATCTTGCACAGCTCCGGCTTGCGACAATCTGGGAGTGGCCCAGCTGGGAGTCAAACACGGTTTGCTATTGTGAGTGGCAAGCACTGCAGCCGCAGTGGCCCCGTCGGGGGGACGGGATTGCTGTCAGAATTAAAGACTTGTTCACGACCACCTTCATAGTGAGGGGTCCAAAGGTTTCTCCCACAAGAAATATTTTACTTTCAAGGTTAAAGTTTTAGCATTAATTGAGCTTATATCATGAAAAAATAATGCGTGTTCCAACAATCTTATGAACCAAGATGTATAGATAGGTCTATAAATTTTTTTGGGAAACTTCAATGTTTTACTTAACTGCCACATCTTATAACTTACTACAATTCAAATTAAATCTTTACAGATTTTCTTCACGCAAGGCCAGACTACTTTCCAATGCACTACTGGTAACTAGTGCAGTGCCCCCACACACAATTCTGGACTGCCGACAAACTGTCTAGTGTGTCTGCTGCTTTGTTCCTACGGAGAACACTGCAAGTCTCATCATGATTACTGTACTGCATTTTTCCAAGGAAGTATTCCTGGCCGATGGTAACGCAACTCTTGGAACATCTGTGTGGTTTTTAATAACTTAATATCCGAATTCAACATTTCGTGATTTAACTGTTGTTCAAATGATTATAACCGCATGCAAGAACTACACGAGATGTCAGCTAGTTTTGTTATTATTACGTCTGTAATTTAGAACATTTCCAGTCCAACAAATTTGCAGTAATGTTTTTTTGTAAGTGTTGTTACATGTTCCTGAACTTCAAAAGTTTGGAAATGATGACCAACTATTCCTACTTGCCCTTATCTCCTTAATTGCAGTCTGAAGTGATGACTGTGATATGAATTTAGTGGTCGTAGCTTCGGAGGGTGGGGAACGTCGGGCAACTATGCTTATAAGAGGGCTTAAGGTGTACTTGTCCCTACTACTCTGTTTGACATTGAATTTGGTGAATACAGCCCCGGTGGGTGGGTACATGACCCTGCTGCCTTTTCAACGTCGAAGTGATATCTACGTCACGAATTTGGCGACTATAGCATGGTCTTGCGTACAACTTCACTACGGAAAATANCAGCCGCAGTGGCCCCGTCGGGGGGACGGGATTGCTGTCAGAATTAAAGACTTGTTCACGACCACCTTCATAGTGAAGGGTCCAAAGGTTTCTCCCACAAGAAATTTTTTACTTTCAAGGTTAAAGTTTTAGCATTAATTGAGTTTATATCATGACAAAATAATGCGTGTTCCAACAATCTTATGAACCAAGATGTATAGATAGGTCTATAAATATTTTTGGGAAACTTCAATGTTTTACTTAACTGCCACATATTATAACTTACTACAATTCAAATTAAATCTTTACAGATTTTCTTCACGCAAGGCCAGACTACTTTCCGATGCACTACTGGTAACTAGTGCGGTGCCCAAGTCTCATCATGATTACTGTACTGCATTTTTCCAAGGAAGTATTCCTGGCCGATGGTAACGCAACTCTTGGAACATCTGTGTGGTTTTTAATAACTTAATATCCGAATTCAACATTTCGTGATTTAACTGTTGTTCAAATGATTATAACCGCATGCAAGAACTACACGAGATGTCAGCTAGTTTTGTTATTATTACGTCTGTAATTTAGAACATTTCCAGTCCAACAAATTTGCAGTAATGTTTTTTTGTAAGTGTTGTTACATGTTCCTGAACTTCAAAAGTTTGGAAATGATGACCAACTATTCCTACTTGCCCTTATCTCCTTAATTGCAGTCTGAAGTGATGACTGTGATATGAATTTAGTGGTCGTAGCTTCGGAGGGTGGGGAACGTCGGGCAACTATGCTTATAAGAGGGCTTAAGGTGTACTTGTCCCTACTACTCTGTTTGACATTGAATTTGGTGAATACAGCCCCGGTGGGTGGGTACATGNGGAGGTGATGCCCATGAAATGAATTTGGTGAATACAGCCCCGGTGGGTGGGCACGTGACCCTGCTGCCTTTTCGACGTCGAAGTGATATCTACGTCACGAATTTGGCGACTATAGCATGGTCTTGCGTACAACTTCACTACGGAAAATAAATAAGATGGCCATGCAAGTCGTGTAGTTAACTTAAATTTATAAATAAGTTTCACGTAAACAGCCATTGTCATGTAAGTGGTTTCTTGTCCTTGGCGATACGGCAGCAAATTGTTACCAGACAACTAGCGACACCCCGCATAGAAGTCTCCTGACCTCACATTTACAAGCCGCCCAAACACTTGCCCCTGTACAGGAGTATACATGAAGGACGACATTTTGTTGGCCGCATTACTGAAGTTCCCCAATGCGGCATCTGCTATTTTCATACACCACTTTCTATTACCTGTGATAGTAGTGCCTTACAAATGTAATTCTTTCGCAATAACATATTTCTACTCCCATTATATCCTAGGCCAGGCATGTCAAACTTGTGACGCTTGGCTCATTGGTATGACCTCGCCTTATTACTTGGAAGCAAGTATAATGCAGCCCGTGTTCAGAATTCATTAATTAAATGTGAAAATGGCAAGCAGCGTAGCTATTTCAAGGTTATACATGTACAATGGAACAATCAATTAGGTGTTGAAATCTAAAATTGTTTATTTACAAATGGTTTTTCTTGTTATTACGCTGGTATGATTGGACTGTGTCTATTGTCGACCATGAGACTATTAAAGAAAATAAATATCGCACTCTCACAGAATTCAGCAAGTTTTTCTCTCTATCCTAAAAGTCTAATCGAAGACAAGCTAGGAAGCCAGCTAACAGGAGAACATTTAAAAAGTATAGCGAGAGTTTGTTACAAGCCAAGATATTTCACCAGATTTTGAATGTTTGGTAGCCAAAAATAAGAGGTTAGACTTCTAATATTACTTTATATATTGGTGTATTCTTTCCTAATTCCACGACCACATAGCGACCGTTTCTGCATTTGTATTCATACATGTATAAATTTTATGCCACATTCAGTTGTGCAAGTTTAAAACCAAATTATATTTTAACTCTATTTGTTTGTCACACCTGTCCTAAGCTTTTCCTGTATGGTACATGAAAACTCACATTTTCAATTTCTGTCAGTTGCTGTCCATTCCATTAAAACGATTTTCATGAGTAAGTTCACCAAACAGTTTCTTACTTGGATTTAAAACAGTCCGTAATAAGGAGCTAAAGGCGCTGACAGACAGTGCTCGACTTGCTGCCGAGTACAGAGTCTGCTAAACTGTAGTCGAGCGACGACCGTCCCAGTAGACGCACACACTCTACTCTCATCAAGGTCTGCAACCTTTTCCCTTTACACCCTTGTCTGTCCTGCCCAAGATATCCCAGTCCACGTCCAGGTCGCACTGACGGGGTGGTTAAGAACTGGCCAAGACACACCGCACAGATCCTCTCTTCGCACTCTGGCAGACATGCTACCCCAAGCCTCAAACAGCCGACCTTACTCCACGGTCCCGCCGACTATCCGCACCTCTCGTTGATATGGCCTGAGTTATAATGTTGAGAGTGTGAATTACATGCTTGGTGTTCAAGCCCTCTAGGGAACTCCCTTGTTGGAAGACATTGCAGTAGAAAGCACCTAAATGTGCATTAGAATGTGCCGCTTCCTGCTGGCATTGCCAAGGCCCTCCACGGCTTGTACCTGCTGTGGTGGCATCGAGAGGTGTCCACCGTTGACCTAGAAAATAACATGAGCTGCTGAGGTCCTCTGTATATTCCCTCGGCTGAATGTCTGTGACTGGCAGTGCCCTTCGCGACCGCAGGCAAACTGGCTCCGTCGAAATCAACAACACCCGATTACCAACAGATGCTTTATTTAACACACATTCGTAGCCATCCTGCGCGGCTGTGAATAGTGACTTGTGCGGAATAATACAAACTTTGCAAGGCTCGCAAAACTTCCTACACGCTGATTAAGTACCAATCCAGACTGATCCCTGCTCGCCTGCCCTTCATCTTTTATATCCTCGTCAGCAGAATGGACAAATGAAAAAAAATCAGGTGTGGATGAATACATACGCCAGCAGACAAGACAAAGTGCCTCACGCCCCTCTGAACTTTACCCTACCCTTCCTGCTCTCCGTTCTTGCAACTTTCTGCTATATTTACGGTAGATAAAAGGGATGCAATATTCTGTCCCTATTATATTTTATGGTCTCGAATTATTACAAAATAAGTACTGGTTATTTCCTCCTCCCCCCCTCCCCTTGCAGTACATTTCAAACTGCAGCCAAGGTCAGAGCGTTCCAGGAATGTTACTTACCACCACTCTGCTGCCCCCCACAATTGCAGCACTTATAGGAACATGCAAGTATAAAAACAAAGAACATTAATTGTGGACATGTTTTATTCTTCAAATTGTTACTAAAGTTTAACATCAAGAAATAAAAAATCTACGTCTACAGTGAAACAATTACAATCCGAAAAATACACACAAAAACCTAGACAGTATGGAGCCTTACTTGATCACTGTACATTAGATGCATTATGGGAATTTTGTCTCACTTTTTCCAGCATGGGTTTCGCCTATACCAGCAAGGAAAACAGCTTCGTACTCGCAGCGAATAAAATCTCTAGCAACTGTAGTATAAAAGTATTCCAAAAAACATATTTTTAATTTTAATACTAATTTTATTCATGCAGTGAACCAGCTTTTAAAAAAAGCCAGTTTTGAGTTTCCCAGCATATCCAGCACCAACTTCAGTTTTCAACGACAAAGTGGCGAGTTGAACATCTGCCAAGGTACACTCTTGTAGTACTGTGACTCAAATAATCCAATCGGAAAATTCGCATTTGTTGAACAAATTTATTACTGGGGGAAAAACTAAATAACTCGCTTACCAGAAAATGAGAAAATATAAACTAACGAGTACTGTGCCCGCCACAAGTCCTGGCGGCTCGCCTCCCTAAGACACCCGCGTTTGGGCCAACGGTGCAGCCTGGCCGGCGGCAGCCGATATTAGAGACAGCCCGCCTGTGTACTAACTGTTGCAAAAACATTCGGCGCACATCGGCCAGCGTGCAACTGATAATACGGAGACTAATGTTTTTTATCACTGCATTAAGGCTGGCAGTGGCATTTCAAAGTTTCTGCTATAGAACTGGTCACCTGGTAACAGACTGAGGGCTGGCATGCAACTTGAGCACTCAAAAGCAAACTTGCTACATCAAAGTTTGTTTTTTTCTTTGATGACATTTGTTTGCGCGCGAGTAGTGACAATGGAGAGGCCACATTATTAAATTTTATAAATTGAAGAGAGTCCTCGAATAACGGTGTATGTCATATGTTGTGTTGTGTGCTGTACAACGTTATTCGAGGCGGTCTGTACCAATGTCGTAAGATACCGGGAACATCGATTGCAAAAAACTTGATAGAAAAAAGCTCTACTTGTACCTCCAACTGCACGAGTACCCACACTAGATGCAGGTACATCACTGGAGAATATGCAGAAACCCATAAGGAGACAACCTGTGAGTAGGGATGCAGGGACTCAAAACCCTGACGTCAAACCCATAAATTTTTTTATGGCACAAGAATATCAGGTCGTCTAGACACTAATTATTTTGGACGGCAATGCACGAGATGAGGACAACAGCTGTGCTATCGTTATTCAGTTTTTCTGGAGCAGTTCATTATACAGTTTTGTCATCTTACCTCGCACTCTGTCCTTAGCTTGATAACTTGGACAATGGGTAGTGGTCATTTGCTACTGTCTACCATTTCTTCTATAAAATGGTGGATAATGCAAGCAAACAAGGTTAAACTTCAAAGAAAAACAGAAATTAATCAAGGTTTTACAATGTACTTAAAGAACATCCATGATCCGCCACATGCTTCCCAGATGTGAAAATCCGGGCAACCCCAGTGGGAATTGAACCCGGTTCACCTTGGTGAGAGAAGAGTAATCTGACTAAAACACTAACGCCACTTTGAAAGTATGATGAATCTGATGTGCACTGAAACACACCGTCTTTCTAATGCCAATAGTTGCATTCCAAAACGTAGTATAGTGTTCCTGCCTATAAGAGTGAAAACAAAATACTGTGCTTGCCACATGGTGAATGTAAGAGTGCAGAAACATCCAACAGGCCAATCCCATGTCCTCAGTTTCATTTTAATCAGACAAGCCTAGTAAAGGATCATAACCAATGTGAACCCAATAAACATGTGAATTTGCAAGTCTCTTGTTTATATGGTTGGATACAATCAATAGTTCTTAACAGTACCAAAGATTTTGCTGAGATTTGTACTCGACTATGCTTCCACCAAGATGGAGGTTACCTTTATGACACAAGATTGTTAGGGTGTTCAATCCAAATAGAAATGTTCTGATTTAGAATCCTGGCTTAATCCTGTACGTATTGATTTTTTAAGTTTACATGAGCACCTACCCGCCTAACCCTAAAGTGGAAAGGTTTGGACGCCTTAACAGCAAGGTATCGAGAGCCGATGAAGGTGAAGTGATAAGTGGGGCAGCACTGGAGTGCAATGGCAGGGAAAACCTGCCAAACTGTGGCATCGTCAGGCATGCTAGCTGCGAAAATACGGGAGCGACCTGCTTCACCTTGGTAGGATGCAAGCATACTAGCTGCGGCCCCAGCCCCAAACCCAGCAGTCAGTTTAGACTGTCAGCGTAACGTAAGTGAAGTGGGTAAATAAGTCAAGAAAGTAAGAATTATAATTTACTAAGAAGGATGAAGCTTGATTAAAGAAGCTTGAATAAAGCCAAACCATTCTTACTTCAGTACAGGAATCCAAGTACTTGTCGACAGATACACACACACACCCACCCAACCCACACACAAAGAAGGAAAACACATTTCCCACACAGTTGCGCGTTTGTGATGTTGGCTAAACCAGCTTCACCAGGCGGTGAGTTGTAGGACACTGCGGTATGGTGGAATGGCTCTGTTGGTAATAAACCTAGAGGCCAGGTGGCAAACTAGGGTGGGGCGGGAAAAATTGAAAATTTGCTGGTATAGCTGATGAAAGTGGTTTGCAGATGTGATTATCTTATATCGAGGTCTGGGGACTGCCTGGATTTTGTTGTGAATTATAATGAGCTAATTCCCAGCGGCTGAGTTCTGAGCTATGGGGTCTCACAACTCTGCTACTGAAGCAGGAATCAGAATCTTTGTTGGGTGATGCTGCATCTGTCTTGTAGGTTATTAATGTGACCAGCTATGGCTTGTTTGGTGTCTGCTCTGTGGCCATTCATTCTCTGCCTGAGTGTGTTGGTGGTGAGGCCGATGTATTCCGCATTACAGTGTTGGCACTGTAGCTGGTAAATCACATTTTCTGTTTACCTGGAATGGGGTATGTACAGCTAGCGANCGCATTACAGTGTTGGCACTGTAGCTGGTAAATCACATTTTCTGTTTACCTGGAATGGGGTATGTACAGCTAGCGAGTCTGCTATTGAAAGAAGTTGAGGGTTGGTGAATGGCACAGGAGCCACAGCGTTGAGTTATTGCAGGGGTGGTATTCTTCAGGGACGATAGTTTTGTGGGCATATGTGGTGGGCTGCAGCTTTGGATGAACCAGTTTGTTGCGGATATTAGGTGGTCTTTCGAAGACCAATCTGGGTGGTTTGGAGAGCAGGTCTCGTTTTTGTGGTGAGGAAGCCAGAATTTTGCATCCAGAGTGGAGAATGTTTCAGAGTTTACTTAAAGCATTTTTGGTATCCTAGCGGCTTACCTTACTTCAGGACAGTTATAACTTGCCTCTAATCATCTTGCACAATAGGAAATTGGAAAAAATCAAGCCCAATCCATATGGCAAATAACTGCCTTCTACCCGAGCTATCGCAGATTGTAACTACTTTTTACCGAGCGATTACACTACGGATGGCTGAAGTCTTGCACTTTGTGCTTGCAATCATGATATGACCCAAGATGCCAACATGGCAGTAATTACTAGAAACTTCTTATTCACTTCAGCAGTAAATGTCTATGAATGATGTGTGTTACATTCTAAACTTTAACTGTAATAATAAAATATTTTAAATTCCTAACATGATAACACAATTAATGTAAAAGTAATTTTGAGCAACGCGTGTTTCTTAAAAAGCCAATGAGTGCGTTTGTTTATTCACAGTCAAATAAATGAACTGATACAACCAGTAAGAGTTTTCAAGTTTTAAAATTTTATTATTATTTTGTGGTATAAGTGGTGATGGTTATATGCACACCAATCAGGTTGGTTTGTACCCTTAACGACCTGTACGGAATTAAAAATAATTATGGTTACACTAAAACTGTTCCACTGACAAGCTCAACCCCGCACAAAAATTGAGTCAGACTAATTTTCATCAACTAGTGATAATGTAAACTGGCTAGCATGAATCGTCACAATTACACAATCAAAACAATGAAGTCTACATTAGCTTATAGTTGGTTTCAACAACATACCTACCTTTTAATAATAAAAATTGTTTGGCATTAAAACCGTCGGCAGTAGAAAAACTTCGAAGACTTATTTACATAAAAGCATCGCACAGTTTCCTCGGCAAGGAAGCAGTTGACATAGAGACCAAAGACAACGGTTTTATACCACAGCTGGTACCGCATTAGTGACCCCATGAAATGGGAGAGCAAACGTAACAAGATGCGGCATCCGTACGCGAGCGTTTCTTTGCTGGTATGTTGGTACCCCACGACCCGCTGAGTCGTCCTTACGCACTAACCCAGGATGACTCCTAGCAGGGCTATGGTGATCATCACCTGCACTGAGGTGGCCGCAAGTTTGCCCACACAACAAACGCACCACTCAACTGTCTCTGCACCAATTATGTGCGAGTCATTTTTGTACATAATGGCCGGTTTGAAGTTAATTAAAACACTTTTCAAAACCTTGCTTAACTTTCTTCTGTCTGCTTTGAAAAATTACAGCTAATGGATCTATCCCTATTTATAAGATTAAAAGGCGACCTGGAAATAAGATCCTATTTCACTATGGTCTGCACTAAAAACTGTGCCAAATCATTTGGATGTGCATTTTAATACAGTTTTAAAATCAAAACTTAAATTNTATGGTCTGCACTAAAAACTGTGCCAAATCATTTGGATGTGCATTTTAATACAGTTTTAAAATCAAAACTTAAATTAATGTATATTGTGTGTGTGTGTGTATACGTATGGGGAGGCAATTAAATTTTGATGATTTTTTTAGAAAAATGATAGGATTTTAGAACAATACAACTAAGTACCCAAAAACAATTTACACTAAAGAAAATTGCACTTTCTTGGTTTGCTTTGATATAGTTTTTGTTAAAGGAGCATTTGTTTATTTTTATAAATTTTCTCAGGAAACTTTTAATGCAACGAAACGAGCACATATGGTAAAAATAAATTTATCAATCATCAATTTGTGTTAACAAAAATGCCACTTTTTTTTTAAGAAATAAAAAGTAGCATCGTACATTTATTTAGTACTTTCTTTTTAAAAGTATACGTAAGCTATGNTATGGTCTGCACTAAAAACTGTGCCAAATCATTTGGATGTGCATTTTAATACAGTTTTAAAATCAAAACTTAAATTGATGTATATTGTGTGTGTGTGTGTGTATACGCATGGGGAGGCAATTAAATTTTGATGATATTTTTAGAAAAATGGTAGGATTTTAGAACAATACAACTGAGTCCCAAAAACAATTTAAACAAAAGAAAATTGCACTTTCTTGGTTCACTTTGATATAGTTTTTGTTAAAGGAGCATTTGTTTATTTTTATAAATTTTCTCAGGAAACTTTTAATGCAACGAAACGAGCACATATGGTAAAAATAAATTTATCAATCATCAATTTTTGTTAACAAAAATGCCACTTTTTTTTTTTTAAGAAATAAAAAGTAGCATCGTACATTTATTTAGTACTTTCTTTTTAAAAGTATACGTAAGCTATGCNTTTTTTTTTAAGAAATAAAAAGTAGCATCGTACATTTATTTAGTACTTTCTTTTTAAAAGTATACGTAAGCTATGCGCCAGGACTTTATCAAAATTTTTTATTAACAGCAAACCAGCCATACGTATTGACAACAAACACCTAGCCAGAGTTTTGAAAAACAGCACAACATTTGCAAACATTTTTTTTTGTAAATGCTTCCCCCACCCCCCTTCAAATCCACAAAATTTTTCAACTTACGTTAGTTTTACATTTTTTTTAAATCTACACATGTGGTATCCACGTACCGCTGTTGGTTTTTCCTGCACTGAGCAAGGGCTCGGCAGTTTACTCCAGATTTCAATCCAAAACACGCGACACTGTGAGATTACAATATGCACAGTCATGTGCAATTATTCTGGGACACACGAGGTTTAACTCCAGCTTTACCACACTTCAAAATTGAATAGATGCCACACAAGCAGGTGCAAAATAAAAAAAAAATATACACGAAAACACTACTAAAACAGTGACAAAAAAATTGTTACATCCAAGGTAACACACTTTGCTTACATTATTTCAACAAGCATCTTGCGACAGTGGTTTTATCCCGTGCCGACACTGCAGGGCCACTTTTGTGACGAACACACTGCAAGGTCGTCAGCGGACCGATTGTGCGCATTAAGTCGCGAGTTGTGTGCCCGACACTCGCTCGAGGTCATCGCTGGCTCCACCTTAGTCAGATGAGACGAAGGTGGTTTCTAACGAGTTCAATACAGGCAAAAGACAACGTATTTCTGCAACATCAACTTTCCAGCAAATTACTGTCGTGAACACAGAATTTTTGATTCGTTAGTGATTTTAATCAATATAAGTGATTTTATTTTGAATGAAAAAAGTCTCTTTAAATGAAGTCCGAGCTAAATTACATATAAAGTTCTCTCTTTTTAAAGAAAAATAAATGCATTTTTAAAGCATTCTAATTTTATTATATTACTGAATTGTCNTATAAAGTTCTCTCTTTTTAAAGAAAAATAAATGCATTTTTAAAGCATTCTAATTTTATTATATTACTGAATTGTCGTTTTTAAACGTAAGAATATTTGCTACACTTTCATTCATTGTGTTGTCCTTTGTAAAAGTTGTTAAATAAAGTTTATTTTGTTCCCTTAGTATATGTCATTGATTGAAAACTTTGAANTGTTGTCCTTTGTAAAAGTTGTTAAATAAAGTTTATTTTGTTCCCTTAGTATATGTCATTGATTGAAAACTTTGAACACTGCGTTTGGCTTTACCAGTTTTTTAAAACTGTCAGCTTTTCTTTCATCTCAGCACGACATGTTTTAGGGCTCTGAGAGTCACAATTTGGAAATGCTGCGCCATTGTAAACTTTAGATTAGAGAAGATTAAGAAAATCTTTACTAAGGTTGCGCAGGCATAGGAAGGTATGGAAGAGGCCCTTGAATGTTAAAGAAGGTAGATTTGGAGCATTCCTACAGCTAGCTTTAGCAGCGACAGCCCGAGCAGACAAAGGGACACCATCCATCTCCGTAATTCGACCGACATGTAAGGAGCACATTGGTCCAAATTTTCTAAGCCCAATTCCAGTTGTGAAAATACTTTATAATTTTTGGCTTAAACTGATAATTTTCGTATCATAAACTGCTATAACGGTAAACTGAATCTTGAAATTTTGTGCCTCTGCTAGCCAAATTTTTACTAAGATTTTAATCGGATATTGTTCCAAATTTTTAACAGGGCAGAGATATCGGTTTATTTTTAACACAGAGAACTTTCCCCAGTAAATGCATGCCGAACAAGGTGGATTAATCGTAATTAACTTCCTTACACACACCACCAGCTCTCTGTGATATTTCCTAACATTTTCTTGTAATAAATAATTTTAACTGTTCTTAGATTCCCACAAAACAAAGAAATCCATAGTGTGTGTATTTCTTGAAGTCAAGCTCAAAGCATTTACCTACACCATTCCCCCCACAATACACATTGTGTTACACTACTGATTAATAAGATTGTGCAAATATTCCGTACACTGAAACAGAAATTAAAAATGACAACTTAAATTTTTGTTTCACCAAATTATTTGGCTGACAAAAATTATNCCGTACACTGAAACAGAAATTAAAAATGACAACTTAAATTTTTGTTTCACCAAATTATTTGGCTGACAAAAATTATAGAGCAATGAAAAAACCTTGATTTTGATTAATATACAGGTGTTTAATGAATGTTCATTCTGTGCATCAGCAAAAGAAACTTTTGCCTGTGAATCATTTTGTTTGTTTTCATTACTTCATAACTTTCATTTTTGTTTCGTTAGGTTTTGCAACAAATTTGTCATAATGAATATCATGCTAAAATGTTACGAAATTCATTAGAACTTTTGTTAGACTGAGCTAGTATGAAATTAATTTTTCGTTTTCCTTTCAGTATCACAGACATTCATAACATATTTTCTGTTTTCGTTTTGCGAGAAAAAACCGGCATTCACACAAGACCTACTTATTAGTACGGTTGTGCAAATATCCAGTACACCAAAATAACAAAAAGTTGGGTTTCTATTTTGAAATTTTAGTGAGAAAACTGTCCACTATAAGTCCAAATTATACAAAAATTTTCTTACATTCTGTAAAAATTTGAAGTCTCGCCAAATTTCCATAACAATGAAAATATTTTTATTCACTTATTTGTGTTAATTATAACACGTATTACTAAAAGAGGCCCATAGAACCTGAAATGTTAGCATAATCAATTCCAGTTTTGAATGTTTTTATTAAAGTATTTATTTATTATCATAGGGGTGTTTCCTATAGAAACATAGTAAATGACATAATTTCCAGTAAATAATGATGTTAAATTTTGTTTTGATCATTAATTTCTTGGTTTGTTTATATTTTCAAGCAATTTCTTTAAAAACCCCAAATATTTATCGTTCATGTTAATTAACTTAATTTTAATGGTATTTGTAGACCACCCATTCTATGGAACTATTTAATTTTTAACCCAAAAGCTTAAATATTGAATTTTAAGTGTATTCTCGTGTTTCAAACCTATTTTCATTTTTTTAAGCTTTATTGTTTCTGGTAATTATTTATTATTTTCTGTTGTAGTTTTTTTTCTGGTTTTACCAGAAGCAGTTTTTTCTGCCGTTTAGGAAAGTTGCCGGAAGTCGAGGCTTCTGGGGGACCTTCTAAACTTGGTGAACGCGTATTTTAACGCTGGGTTATTAAATTTTGGATTGCAGCGCCATCGTAATTAAAGTCAGTCAGTCATGGTCCCTGAAGTTAAGTTTCAATAGCCGAGTCGAGCCACGTACAGAAGAGAACTCAGGCTCGCAGGATATTAATTCTATTAGTGGTTTCCGGTCGACTTCTGGACGACGCGCCGCTTAGTGCCAGGCGCCATGGAAGACGCAGACACCTAAAATAAGTAAGGTGATACCAAAGAGTTTTCTTGGCTGGAGGGACCTTTGGAACTGATTGTTCTACATTTCTAAGCAGTTTTTTTTTTTAAATTTGAATTTGCCCTATTTAAGAGCGCTTGGAACCATTTTGGTTGAGTTTTCTTGTTATTAATGTACTAAGTAACATTTTCATTTTCTGTTGGACTTTTAACACACAACATGCTCTAGTGGTCCAAGCGCTGCCGACTGCAGCTAATGCCGGGGCCAGTTCAAACTGAACCCTGAGAAACTACTTAATAAAAGTGAAATGACAAACTTGCACATTGTGACAAATATTTTGAGAAGAGAAATACCAAATCTTTCAAAATTGAACTTTTTCTTATTTTGGAGGAATTTCGAACATCTTTAAATTACAGTTTTCAGTTACACTAGCAACGTAATTTCCCTCGTGCATTTTCTAACAGACACTTTGTTCTTTTTATTTTGAAGCAGTAATTTTTTCAATTAATTTTCTTTTTCTTCTGAGTTTTAACAAAATGTTGNACTTTGTTCTTTTTATTTTGAAGCAGTAATTTTTTCAATTAATTTTCTTTTTCTTCTGAGTTTTAACAAAATGTTGCAAGGGTGGCGGTACTTCTAAGTAATCAGACTCCTGGTGAAGCTACATTAACCTTATCAGTACTACCAGCATAATAGAAAATAATTCAAATTTTCAAAGCAATAATTTTCCTGCATTTCATTACTTTTTTAACGCAAATTTTCGTCACAGTCNCAAAATAATTCAAATTTTCAAAGCAATAATTTTCCTGCATTTCATTACTTTTTTAACGCAAAT
Organism: Clitarchus hookeri; assembly: GCA_002778355.1. NCBI lineage: Eukaryota > Metazoa > Arthropoda > Insecta > Phasmatodea > Phasmatidae > Clitarchus > Clitarchus hookeri. Next base: position 198,721 of record NQII01001444.1, on the reverse strand, counting down.
TTTCGTCACAGTCCTTTCAATAAATAATTTCAGTAAAGTCAATGCCACATTTATTTAATTGTCTAGGTAGTCACCTTTGCCACGAAGTGCGTCTGCTGGGAACACTGCGTGCTCTGTTCTGGAAGATGGAAGAAATGATGCACGACAGCACTACTTGGTAAGAAAATGGTGAAGGAAGGTTCTCTTTCTTAAATCTGAACACGAATCAGAAACGTGCAAAACCAGTATATACTTATCTCACATCACATTATATACATTCTATTTCACATTTATTTTCTTGCAACACTTGCCCAGAGACTACAGACTGACATCTGTTTAAAAAAAATATGTAGGTTATAAAAATAAAAATATAAAACCTTGCAAAAAAATTAAATATTTGCTAACTCATTTCTAATTTATCCAAGACAGCGAATACGGGTTAACATTTTCAAGACGGTATTTGTAGTTCTTATCACACCTTGGACGTCACAGCTAATATGTTAAGAATTGAAATAAAAATAATTTTGGGAACTTGCTTGACTATGCATTTTCATTCGCCAACTCACCGATGACTTTGCAAAGAGGGCGGCAGAACAAGATGGCGTGTAATGGACGTAGACGTAATGATTACCGGACCAAAGGAAATTACTAGTAAACAAAATCGCTGTACATGGAAATACGCTTTACTTTAAAAATTATACAGAGCTCGCGGAAAAATAAAACCATTGGTATATGTTCGTAAATTTGTNGTTCTTATCACACCTTGGACGTCACAGCTAATATGTTAAGAATTGAAATAAAAATAATTTTGGGAACTTGCTTGACTATGCATTTTCATTCGCCAACTCACCGATGACTTTGCAAAGAGGGCGGCAGAACAAGATGGCGTGTAATGGACGTAGACGTAANTTTCATTCGCCAACTCACCGATGACTTTGCAAAGAGGGCGGCAGAACAAGATGGCGTGTAATGGACGTAGACGTAACGATTACCGGACCAAAGGAAATTACTAGTAAACAAAATCGCTGTACATAGAAATACGCTTTACTTTAAAAATTATACAGAGCTCGCGGAAAAATAAAACCATTGGTATATGTTCGTAAATTTGTTATTTAACACAAGAAAGCTATATTTTTCTAGCTGCTTGGTGCTACGGGAGAAAGACAGATGGCAGATAGCGCTTTTGTGAGCAGCATGCTTTTCTCAACAGGTGGCAGCACGTTGGCCTGAACACATACACATTACTACTTTAGCACTAAGTTTAGTTTGTAACACTAAAAACCGGTGTTTTATGACCACGTAAAATAAAATGTATTAATTAATCTAAGAACTCTTTCTCATCCGCGTATTTTCTGCTTATCTGATGGGCATCGGCAGTGCACTCAGAATGACCAACGTAATATTAATTTCTGTTCGCTCATGCATCGCTGATTCAGGATTTTGTAAATGGCACGTTGTTTGTTTCATATACTGTCAAAATCTCCCCAACTTATATGAGAGACAGACAATAATGTATAATTTTATAAAAAGGTAAGATTTTCCTGAAATGTTTGTCAAGGCTTGCTGTCATGAAATTATTTTTTCAGTTCGTTCCACTTTCAAAAAAATTCAACATATTTTTTAAAATTTTTATTTTGTGAAACAGAAGGTTACGTTCACACAACCCTACTGATCAGTCCCTCTACTTAATATAAACAAATTTAATATAAATTTTTTTTTAGCTTGAAATTTTATCAAATTTTATCATGAAGGATGGAACAAGTATCTCAGAAAATCAAAGAGTGGGGAAGTATCTTGCAACGGCATGTATTACGGCTGTCGCCAACCTGGCGCTTGAACTGCATTGCAGTGTGTTTGAGATACACTTTTCTTTCCAAAAAAATATCAAACATGCGTCTAACGTACAGATCTACGAAAAGAACACACACTTCGGACGAGGGTTGTCAAGTCTTTCAAAACATCCCATACATTACAAATACTACTATTTCAGATCACTCCAAAATGGCTAAAAACTGCTTTTTCAAAATGCACCAATAAAATNATACATTACAAATACTACTATTTCAGATCACTCCAAAATGGCTAAAAACTGCTTTTTCAAAATGCACCAATAAAATAATAGGGTCACCGCTAAAAGTCACATACGTAAGTGCTGCAAGACAAGAACACTGCACGCCAGTTCAGAGCTTTGCGCGTAGAGGAGAAGGCGCGTTTGATGTGCGTGGCAGTGCCGTACTTATCGCTCCCGCGCTTCTCTGCCTCAAAAGTTCCAGGTAGGCAGGAGCCTTAAAGAACCATCCTTGTACGGCATTCACCTGGGATGGATTTGGAAAACCACGGAAAACAAACATCTGGATGGCCAGTCTCGAAACTCGGAACTCAACAGATATATACCCCCATCACTTGAGAAGAAAAAATAAACATTCAGCAGCTTGCACGAACGCACTTGAAAAACAATGTTTGTACGTGTTTCTTGTGCGACTTGAAAAGGTGAATTGGCCAAAGACCACTGGATTAATGTTGCAACACACCCTGCCAACATCAGCAGATATTTGGAGAATCAAAGGTGTTCAGAATAAAGTCCTGGATCCACAGGTAGACTACGAGTCCAGCACTAATCTGGACTTGATGATAACTCAAGATATTTGTGGGCGATGTTTCCAGCACCTGCTGTTGATGTTAGATTGACACACTCGACAATGTCCGCGACGTAACACAGCACTGTCGCAAGACACATCACACAAAGGCTTGTAACTACAGAATGTAAATTATTAAAATATGACAAAATTACAAAAGAAATACAATAAAAATTACAGAAAGAAAATTTATGAGTGTGTATAAGTGATCTACTGTGGCTCTTAACTTTAGTGTACCTTGTGAGGTCATTACTATAATACTTACAAAGAACCTCAAATATTGCCAACAATTAATTGTTCAGCCATCCAAAACATTCCACAGTGGCAATAAACTTCTCCATCAAAACGTGATTATCTATCCCAAAATTTCTGTTTTAGAAATAGTATTTGTTTACATTCCACAACATTCAACATTTATTCTTTGAATGTGTAACTTCACATCAATTTTTTTTTTAAGCAATCTCAAATTACTTAGTATTACAAACACCATTACATATATTCAACACACCAGAAAATTGCACTCACGGGACTTCAGAACCATCTGAAACTGTTTGTATGTCTCATTTTTCACAACAGGATTATTTTAATTTTGTAAATTTTTTGTAATTTATGATGACACGTTTTAATGCCATTAAATATTTTTAGCCCACAACTGTTGAGGGTAAACATATACCACACACTATTAACAAACTGTGTTGAAGAATGTGCAATACAATTCCTTAAAACCACATCCGAATGAAATAGAGCAAAAATTCTAAAATATGTCTATGTTTTACTCTTCGACATTTCATAGCAATTAAATTATTTGTTTTTCATCTGAAGCACTGCATACAAGTGCAAAACCAATAAATCGTATAAGTATACAGCCTATTTACACATCCAAGCATAACAATTTTCAAACAGTGTCACAAACACAATTTACTAATGGTTGGTATATGTTGGCTGTGTAATTTTTTTTTATCTTCTTGGGTCAATATTATTTGTCCATCAGTTGTGCCTTTATCTCATCCACAGTTCAGATTTTAATTTTGCTACAAGGATTTATACAATCCCCCATCCTCAAACACTTTAAATCTTTATAGCACTGAAAAGTAGCATGCCAATTTTTACAAAAATGCTGACAACTTTCTGTATATACAATTTTTTCTAATTTGTTATACCTCTGATTAATTCTGTTTGTTTGTTGTCCGAAAATAACCTTGTGGTTACAAATATTCCATTGTCCATATTGGATCTTAACNGATTAATTCTGTTTGTTTGTTGTCCGAAAATAACCTTGTGGTTACAAATATTCCATTGTCCATATTGGATCTTAACACATTCATTACCAATTACGTACCCTTTCAATAGCTGACAAAAAGTGAGGTTATGTGATGAAAGAATGCTTCAAATTTTATTCCACGATATCAAGAAAAAGATAACTTCTATCGCACTTTTTTTTTTATGAGTATTTGATTCCTTCTAATTTAATTACAAATAATTCTGAAAATGATTTTACGTGCAGAAAATATTTAGAACATTTGAATTTCTAAAATTTGTGTCCTGTCCGAGATGTGACTGTTCAAAAAAGAGTTGGGTTCAAAAAATGGTGCAGAACCAATCGGAGTTTCAGATTTGAAAGCGGGCTGGGCTTGACATACCCAGAGCACCTTTACTTTTTTTAATGTTACTTCTTTCAGCATCTATTCTTCCTCTCCGACTGCAAACATTAAGTGATAAAGCGATGATCAAAAGATTAAAGGACCTGATTTGTAGTGGTTACCCTAATAAAAAGTTACTCGACAAAATAATTTAATCTGCGATGCCCACAACTGCCTGAATATGGATTTTCAATTTGAAGAACATCTGTTGTTCATCCCCCGAATACCCAATAGAGTGAAGATCTGACAACATATGCGCCTTACATTCTAACGCTACAACACAACACACTGGCGTCCCTGTACAAACTACGCTACGTTCCGCATTACAATAACCACATACTGGCGCGAGACACGTGCAGTCAAAACTTACTTAAAAGTGCCGTAGTGTTGGACACATGACTCATTCTCCACCTTAACACGCCACACAAAAACAATCCAAATTAAAAGCCAATGACTGCAGAAAACTGCACAGGTGCGAAAAAATGTTTCTCCTGCCAGACACACAGGTGCCAACCTAATGTTGGCGGTAGTGTACAGGCGAGGAGAGAACAGTTGGTAGCACTTGCCAGGTCGGAGATGTTGCGACTACAACTACAGCTACGGCTACGGCTACGGCTACAGTCAGACTGCATATACATAAGTAGTTCACTTTCTGAAACACTTAGTTCAAAATTCTCACCTGCTGAAAATAATGTACACACAGCTATTCGTTCGACAGTCGCAAATCTACAAAATTTAAAAATACTTGAAATTTAATTTTTTTTTTTGAAAATGTCTTTTTTTTTNGTTCGACAGTCGCAAATCTACAAAATTTAAAAATACTTGAAATTTAATTTTTTTTTTTGAAAATGTCTTTTTTTTTTCTTTTTTTGTTATATATTTTTTTTAATTATTAAGAAGAGCAAATGTGACACTCCTGTGAATTGTCCANTTTTTTTTTCTTTTTTTGTTATATATTTTTTTTAATTATTAAGAAGAGCAAATGTGACACTCCTGTGAATTGTCCAGAGTTTCTTCAGCACACGAGCGCACAACTTCTGCCCAAGTTTAGCTTCAGGTGTACGCACAGTTCATTTCATTCGCAACACAGTTCATTCAACATGTTTTTTTTTTAAAATGTGTTACACTTTCCCACAAAGTAAAACAAGTAACAAGTACAGCGACAAACACACTATCTCCAACCCCACTGCGCACACTTCACAGCTGACTCGCACTCCAAGAGCATCTAATACAATAAGAGACAACACTACAACTGCTCTCGGTACAGAAATCAACATCTACTCGACTGCTGTTCTTAAGTAATGAGAAAAACATGATAGTTATAGAAGAGGCACTGGTCTAGCATACACACACATGCACGCACGCACACACAAACCCACATGTTCTGGTCAAAATGGCGTGGCACATGGTCCTTTCTGAACCACCTCATTTTCTAATTCAGTGTCAATTCAAAATTTATTTTAGAATCAGACAACAATTAATAACTTTTTGAATGCAGGAACAAAATAATAAATCTTCCATTTACAATTTTTACTAATAAAAATAAAATTATTAATGACTGTTACAATTCTTCCACACTTGCCCAATAATACAAGTCAACAAATTGATAAAACAATAATTTGCCTCTAAATAAGTATTGAATTTTCTGTACCAATGCTCTACGTCTAGCAATTTCATGACCTGTGTCACAAATTGTGAAACTGAGAANAAGTATTGAATTTTCTGTACCAATGCTCTACGTCTAGCAATTTCATGACCTGTGTCACAAATTGTGAAACTGAGAATAAGTTGTTTTTTGCAGAGAAAGGAAGGACAGGACTGGCACTTCCCTTCATTTCCCAGGACAACATTCATGACCATGCCACGCCAGGCGTTGGGCCAGCAGTAAAATTACCTTACGCAACACGTATACCCTAGCAATTAAACACTGGGTTTTTGCTATCTTTTCCCAATTCTCTACTCACATTATTCTACTCTGGCTAATATCATTGGTTTGCAGTAACCAAGAATAGGAGTGAAAAACAAGCTAGTAATATATATTATTTAAAAATTTTTAAAACAAGACAGAAAACGCAAGTACTCGCAGGGCNAAGTATTGAATTTTCTGTACCAATGCTCTACGTCTAGCAATTTCATGACCTGTGTCACAAATTGTGAAACTGAGAACAAGTTGTTTTTTGCAGAGAAAGGAAGGACAGGACTGGCACTTCCCTTCATTTCCCAGGACAACATTCATGATGATGCCACGCCAGATGTTGGGCCAGCAGTAAAATTACCTTACGCAACACGTATACCCTAGCAATTAAACACTGGGTTTTTGCTATCTTTTCCCAATTCTCTACTCACATTATTCTACTCTGGCTAATATCATTGGTTTGCAGTAACCAAGAATAGGAGTGAAAAACAAGCTAGTAATATATATTATTTAAAAATTTTTAAAACAAGACAGAAAACGCAAGTACTCGCAGGGCAGTAATCGTGGATTGATGCGCACGCACCCAAACACACGCACAAGTCTGACGAACACATTTTCCACGCGGTTGCACGGCCGCACCACGCTTCTCTGGCTAGGCCAGCTTCATCAGGCGACGAGTGGTGGTACAGTGCAGTCTGGCGAGCAGTGGTTGGCATGCAGTGATCCTAACGACCAGGAGAACTAGGGTGACTCGGGAAACTTGAAATGTGGCAGAGGGGTTATCTTATGTTTAAGACAGGTGTGTGTCTGGATTAGGCTATGTATTCGTGGGCCAGTTGCCAGCGTTGCAGTTCTTCACTATTATTAGAAGGAGGTAGGGCCCTCACCACTCTGGTTGTGAGGTGCTGCAACTGATAGCCCCAGCTATGGTTTGTTTGGTGTCCACTCTGTGGCCATTCATTCTCTGTCAGAGTGTTAGTGGCGAGGCCAATGTACTCTGCATTACAGTGAACGCACTGTACCTGGTAGACAAGATTTTCTGTCGCACAGCTGTAGTGAGAGAAGAAATTTGAGCGGCTCAACAGCAAGATCTGGAGAACCGATGAGGGTGAAATGAGGTGAGTATGGAGCAGCGCCGGAATGAAAGGGCGGGGGAAATGGGAGATACCCGAGAAAACCCGCTGACCAGCGGCATTGTCCGGCACGATACCCAATTGCGAAAATCCGGAGTTAACCGCCCGAGGATTGAGCCCAATTCGCCTTGGTGGGATACAAGCAGTTTAACCCCTCAGCCACCGTGGCCCCTCGCACAATTGTAGCTGCCCTGGATAGGATAAATCTGGTTGATGAGCCGCGCATCTGCGTGGAAAATTTGTATCCGACTTTTTTAGTGAGTGTCTATCCCTGTGAGTGCATGTGCATTGTCTACTTTTAAAAACCTAATCAATAACATATAGTGATATTTTCTGAGCATCAATAAATGTGATGGTGTTCACCAAAATAAAATTTAGAATATGTAGCAATACAAAGAAAGTTTTTAAAACTCTCTGCAGTACATACAGCATATAACGGTAATAAACATTGTTTTTTGGCTTGTGGGTTTTACTGTAATTTGATACAAAATACCATTCCTTTCTACACATTATCACTACCTTATATCAAATGATAGGCACCAACGTGCTTTCAAACTGTAAAGGAATGGCAATCAAAAATTCAGAAAAATTATCTTTTTTTTCCAGTAATAAATATCTAACAAATAAATGATTCCTTGCATAAATATAATTGTATATTGAAATCCAACTAGTAAATTTTGGGTAATAATGTACCATCTATTGAGAAAAAACACATCATCAGACTACTCCCGGTACAGTTTCATTAGAAACAGATAGTTGTTAGTTTTGATGTAGAATAGAACAACCAGTTACCACTAAAACATCATCTTGGTAGCAGCAAATTATGTGCAAAAAAATTTCATTCAATAGCATTAAGTTATATGTATTTATGAACTTTACTGTCTTCAGTAAACCCACAATTTTTTTTTTACTTTATTTACCACAGCCATTAAAGCAACTCTGATTAAAAAATTATTGCTTAAACCCATGGTCACAATTCACACTTTTCTGTAATTAGATAAATATCTCAGAACACCCTAAACATATGAGTTTTAAATATTTAAGTACATTCTCCTGAGAATTACTGATATATGTTTGGCATTAAAACTTAAGATAGTTTCGAACCAGTGGTAGCATTTCCAAACTGCTGTTTATCTACATTCACGTTAATCTTTCATAAAAGCAATTTTTTTCACAGTAGCGCCGTGCGTAAACATTGCAAACTTAATAGTTCAATCAGTTTAACAGTTTGATTGGCACAGCCCATAAATTCTTATTCACAGAAGTAAATAAATTTTTGGGAGTTGACTTATATTTGAGCAAACATGGTTTAAACACACATTATCTCATGAGATGGCCAATAACATCAGACAAATCATTAGATTTCCACATTTAAATATATCAAATATCTTGAAGACGTAGCAGCAAGACCTTAATATTGTGCGCAATTTAACAAGATCAGGAGAAAATGTCTTGCAGCTAATTTACTGACACAATTCTGAGAGAAGTTCAAAGTTTCGACAGTCTGATAGTTTGTGTGCGATGAGCTGGAATTATCTTTCACGGCAGTCCAATAATTTCATCAGCCAATAAATTAACAGCAAACACAAAAAAAAATAAATGCAAAGATACAAGGAAGAAAAAATTTCTGTATTACGAATGACGACAACGTCAAAGAAAAACCGGACAGCATCACAAGACATGGAATCAATAGGCAAAAACAAGACCGGTATAAATTTGTTTTTTTTTCCTGACTTGAGCAGCAAAATTTGTTAAAAATAAAGTGAACAAACATCACAGTTGTGGTGAATAAATTCTCAATATTACAGAGAATTAACTGTGAGAGAGACCGATCTCAAACTTTCATTAATAGTGCTGATCCTAGATGGATTAGCTCCTCGTAGTATATATTTCAGTTGAAAAAGAACATCTTTTTTTATGAAGTAGCACACAAAACAATCATCCACTACATCATGGGTTCAATTAAGGACAGCTATAGTAAAAGGGTATCTCTCAAGTGGCTTTTAATCACAATTACAGAATAAATATGATTCCTTTTAACATGTGCCTTCCTAAATCCATGCTAATTACCACGGGGGACTTTAATTGGTCTACCTACAGTACTTGGCCATTAGTTCTCATGATCAAAAAAATTTGCACACACTTATTTAATTATTACATTAAGCAAATTAATGCCTGATCAACTCTCAACGTGGTGACAATGAAAGTGAACAGACCCCAGTATCCCCCTCGAGACCAGGGAAACAGGATCTCCTTAATTAAGTTTATTACCTTATTACTAAGAGACCCCAAAAAATTGTGAATAGATCAAACCATCGGCGGTGTTTAAGAATACACAAAAAAAATACAATAATTATAAAAATTAAATTATAATAAAATAACATACTAAATGGTTAATTTGAACAATTACTTATACATTTGCCTACGCTTCCACTTCTACGCAATGGAGAATGGAACAACCAAGCATGGACCATGCATGTGGAAAGCCATTTTTGTTGATTTTGTATAGTGCACATATTGACTGTAGACATATTCTATGTATCAATTCGTTCATTTTTTTTTTTTTTTTTGTTTGCGATCACAATACCCGATAGTGTAAACAGAATTCCCGGCTGGACGTACTTTCGTGCTAAAATTAGTGAATTTCCCAAACGTGTCGATACGAAGGCAATACCATGGTATTAGTCTAAATTATTTGGACCGTTTTCTTTTCGTTTACGATTACGATAATGTAAACAAATAGAATTTGCAGCATAGACGCGTTTGTGTCGGAACGAAGGTAAAATCGCGGAATTCGTCTCGGTTATTCTCGTTTCGCGTTATTTCGTGAGTTTTGCATTTCACCATTTTTTGGAATCCCTACTTATTACTTTTGGGATCCTGATGTCCGGGCTGGCAGCTCGATAACCTTTCAGACTAGGATGGTGGAGCCGAGCGGAGGGCTGTCTTGGAATAGGTCCTCACAGGCACAATACTTGCAGTATCAATCCGAGCGGTGTTCAATGAGAGTTGCCCGGCTACTGGTGCGCCCGTAGGTGTGTAACTGCAGGTAACACCCGTTTCAGGGGCGTGGCAGGAAGAGGTGACACTGGTTTCGGAAGGTTGCACCAGGTGTCTTTTGATGTTGGTGCCGCAGGTACGGAATTCCAGCTGTGCTCCGGAACGCATGCAGCTCGTCGCAAGATGGCGACTTCTTCGTGCTCTACCGTGTACACCCTGGGGGGGCATTAGGCTCTGGTTCACCAGATCGCGTTGCCTGGGCACTTACGATCTTGGCAGCCCTTTTCTGGCCTGATCGATGGCGTGGCATTAGGAAACTGGCTGTGGGTACAGTTAGGCAATTACAGTGATGTTACGTTAAATCTCAGAAGATAAAACAAAAGAAGAAAATATGGTATTGCTATTTGGAGGATTTAGTGAATGTCCTGGAGGTGCAGGCACGACCGTGTCTTGGGGTAGACCCTTGCCGGAGTCCTATCGCTCGTTCGGCGCTTAGCGAGGGATGGTGCTCAAGCCTATAGTTTCCATCTCTTCACTCAAATTGTATACAAGATATACATTCAAAATTTGTTGCAAAGTGTATGCGACCCTTTCTTAAACTTTCCAGAAGGAGGGGGGGGGGATTATTATAAGTGCATTACGGGAACAAAGAAACTAGTTATAAAATGTAGGGAAGTGTGCATTTGCTTCTTTTTATCAGGATGTACAAAATAATAATCTTCAAAAGTCGTGTACTGCGCATTTAAATCATTCTCAACATTTTTTTGAACACTGCACTGTTTTGTGAAGTACAATGACACTGTACTTCCAACACAGATTACACTGTAAACAAATGTAGTAAATTCTGCAGCTGAGTAATTAATAATTTACATGATTATAAATAGAAATAAAAATAATATGGTTCAAATGTCACTTTTTACTACATTAAAAAAAATAACATTTATTGGCTACACACACGTGTTAAATGTAATGTAAAAAATAATTCAACATAACTATACAATACGGATATAACAATTTAAATTTAATGACTACAAAACAAAATGATAAAGCAGATGAAAAAAAATCTGTTTCGAATTCTAAGTTTAGTGTATGTCATGAATTTTATCTGACCATAATAATTACTTCATATGTTGTTCTCTTCTGTTATTTGACCTGTGAAGTGGAGGAATCACAAAAGCAATGACCTCACTCCATAAAGAACCATCCCCCCCTCCATTACACTTTGTGCTTACTGTTCAACGATGAAGCCACTCAGCATCAATGCTACTCATAAACGTGCCACCAGAGATGGGTTTGAATCCCGTCATACAATAGGTCAAGTCCCAATTTCATACAAAATATTTCCAAATTGTCTTTCGAAATTATAAAGCCACAGAACTTGCAAGCAGAAAGAAACACTTAATTCCTGTAAACTCTCACACATCCGTAGTATTAAGGGAACTGCCTACCGGCCGGCAGCTGCGGAATTTAAAAAATAAATCCCATGTTAAGGAAACTTCGCCTCAGTAGATTAATTTTAAATATAGGCGTTTCAAACGAAATGTATTCTTCACAAATTTTTTAGAAGTTCCCTACAGCGCAGATGTTTCCATAACAAGTATAGTTTGTTTGCAAGGAATTTTTCCAATTAACGTTTTACAAAAAAGTAAATACTGCATATCTGTATTGAAAATATACTCTNTAATTCCTGTAAACTCTCACACATCCGTAGTATTAAGGGAACTGCCTACCGGCCGGCAGCTGCGGAATTTAAAAAAGAAATCCCATGTTAAAGAAACTTCGCCTCAGTAGATTAACTTTAAATATAGGCGTTTCAAACAAAATGTATTCTTCACAAATTTTTTAGAAGTTCCCTACAGCGCAGATGTTTCCATAACAAGTATAGCCTGTTTGCAAGGAATTTTTCCAATTAACGTTTTACAAAAAAGTAAATACTGCATATCTGTATTGAAAATATACTCTTGTAGGGATCTGCTTAGTATCAATTTTCTCCCCAACTGAAAATTGATTGTCTCTATCCTGACATTGAATTTTAGTTCTCCTGTAAAATGTGCTTGGTTATTCGGAACACAGCCTTCCTCAGCTGTTGAGCAGGAGTGTCAAATATGATAAAAGAAAAAAAAACTGTATGTATATGATATATTGAAAAATAATAACTAAAATAAAATGTCTGATACCAACCAAACCACAAAAAATATATTTGTTTGCTGAACTAGAATAATAGTGTTAGGCACTGAAAAATTCCTTAAGATTTATACTAGTATTTTTTTTATTTCAATAACTTTTAAAAAAATTCTGGCATTAATATATACTAGCTAGTCAAAATTTATAAAACACTTGATACAATCAAAAATTTACAAAATAATGTTTAACCCTCGGTGGTGGAAGAACACAATTACATGCAAAAGTATTTCTGACCTCACATTTTCAAACTTGTAAACACGATGCAGAACATACAGCTTCAAAACATAACAGAAAAAAAAAATTCTACTCTCAGAAATGTAATGGCCTGTTTTGAATCATCTTCTCCTGACCTTTTCCTTACTTGGAAAAAAAAAAAATAATGAGTGATACAATTGGCTAACATAGTGAGCATGTGTGCGTGCGTGCACAGCTGGCCTGTTTGTGCAAAACCCACGACAGGCATGTCGGAACACACCGCACGCAGCATCCACACGTCGTATCACATGCCACATAATCTCAACTACATCACTTCCACTTACAAGGAGTCTTATTTTAAAATAGTTTCATTTTCACTTTAAACACAAACAACAGTCTCGAGTGGTGTAGAAAGATCTACGCGTTTAATACAGGCATAGTAATCTAATGTAGTCACTTTGGGACAAGAAAATCAGTATTTCTGTATAAAGCTATAAAAAAGATATTCTATGGTAAATAAAATCCTTAAGACAGGAGAAAGGAAGCAAGAAAGATGAAGAAGAAATTACTACACAAAAAAATAATCGTAAAATATTAAAAACTCTGACAATAACAAATGGCCCATATAGATTTCAGGTTATATATGTACATAAATAATAATAAAATGAGATCTGTCTTGCATACTCACTCTATCGTTTACGTTTACACTCACTAATCAATGAACAGTAGAAGACAAAAATTCAATTGCAACACACAAAGAACACGTCACTTCACACACAATAAAACAAGAAAGAACACTCGAGTGGGAGCATAAAGTGTCAAAAAGAGCGTTTTCTGTTTCCACGACGCATCACGACACGGAATGGAGAGTTTCAAATGGTTCATTTGTTCTATCTAAGAGGAGCGAGTGTGGTGCGTGGGAGCAGCACAAGTCATCTGGCGTCCGCGCCGCCCCAGGGCTGCGACCCGACAGAGATCGGGTCGCCGTCCCAGCCGCTGGCATCCAGCGGCAGCTCGGCGGGGCATGGGGCACGGGCCGGACTTGTTGCGCTACAATGGTGGGTGCCTAGGTCGGTCCAGTGTCATTTGCCGTTGGCCTGCAGTGCCGCATTTATCTGGGCCCACAGGTCCTTCTTGCACGACTTGGACCTGCTGCGAGAGAACACACGCACAACCCATCACACCTCGCCTGGCCCTCTCCTCGCATACATACACCAAAACCATACAATCGCAACTAGTAACGGAACAGTTCCACCTTAGTGGCAATACAGGTCCTCGATTCAATTTCAATATTCATGGTTTTTGAACCGCATTTAAGAGCATCCACGCACTAGGCAACAGGGACGTGCGACCTGTGGTCACCACAACCAGAAAACACAGCAACGTTTTGCAGCAACCAGGATGCAACAGGAAGCCTTGGTCGCCTAGTGTGCGGGCGTCGTAAATGTTATCATTTAACTAGAGTTAAAGTGTAGCAGAGAAAAATTCTAACTGACTCAATTATTTGGTTACAAACACTTGAGTCTCCCAATTCTAACTTTTTTTTGTGACTAACACTTTAACATTATGAAATCGTGTAACCGTCTCGAAATAAATGTAGTAGTTTGGGACATTCTTCCTGAAATTTTTCATATTAAAAATACACATACATGGCATAATTTTTCTCGTTCCCATTACAGTAAAATGGTTTTACACAGCCATGTGTTTTCACATAGCAGCCATTCACTTATCACATGTAATGTTGATAATCTCAAAATAAAAAAATAAAAAAAAAATGCTTAAACTTACACCATAATGGAACACATATGTACATAGGTTAACCAACAGCAACACACAAAATATCTGCTACTACTGTGAAATCTGTCATTAGCATTCCAAACATTTATGAATCTTAATTATGACTACCAAATTCAAAGCAGAAACTGCAATAAATAAGGACAGAAATTTTTTGTTATTTTAAAGTGTTCCAAAGTGGGGTTTCTGAGTTGGAAAACTGTTGTTGCAGAGAGTAAAGATCAGTGTTTTCAAAAATATGTTGTACCATTGTAAAATTTTTCCAAAATTTTGGGGCACATCATTTTTTATATTTTGCCTAATTTCTTATATTTCGATTTTTTTTTTTGCCTAATTAAATGTGTTGGTATTTTGGTCATGTTAGGGTAATGGTATTTTAATTCCAACTTTAGGGCAACTGTATTATTTTAGAAATTATTTCAGTGAGATATTCAAGTGTTGGAAGTTAGTACAGTGCGAACTTAGCTTCCAAGCCTGGTTACAGGCCCGTTGGCAACTACAGACAGCACCAGACGTCCATTGCAGAGCTTGCATTCCTGACGCGTGGGACGTTTCTCACCATGCCTTGTCTGCGTCTCTTGCCAAACGTGAAACGTGCATATTTCTTACTGTAGAACACTTGTGTTATGGCTGTGGAACATTTTGGTACCCCCCACGCTTTGAGAGAAGCCAGAACTAAATTTTGTGTTACTGTGTACCCCGCGTAACGTGCAAGTTTGGTATCCTTCCACTGCGGTAACAGCTTTTTCAGGGACTCTCTGCACCGACTCGGTTNCCCGCGTAACGTGCAAGTTTGGTATCCTTCCACTGCGGTAACAGCTTTTTCAGGGACTCTCTGCACCGACTCGGTTCAAACATGTCGTGTTTGCCGCGTGCTCTAGTGTTTGGGGAGTTTTCTGCAGGAACCTAGCTTCCCTGCAGTTAATTTCAATTTAACTGCACATCATGTAGGTTAGCGCAGTGCAAAGATAGTATTGGATTCAGAAATGAGTGTTTTCCTCTAATTTTTCAAGATGTGATCACACAAGCAGTTTGTTCTCTTCCCTCCAAGATGGTGAGTACAGAACATCATGGTACTAAGTTCTCTGGCTGTACATGCCATGTTCGTTATCCCAATTGTGAGTTGTTGATTGATTCTTCGTGTTTCCTTTTAATTTGTTCCAGAGGTTTTGAGGGTTTCGGACCTCTGCTTTCAAATCTCAACTTTAAGAGTGTGACAGCCTACGCAAAAAAAAAATTTGCTAAGTTCACCTTGCCTTGGATTGATGTCTCTACAAGAGGGTTGTGGAAATGGGACCGGCTCAACTGACCAGCTGTTGCCAGCACGAGTGCTGGACGGCAAATGGCGTGCAGCACGCTAGTGCGATGCTTCGAAGCTTCGCCAGCTGCCCCTTCCCTGCCCTTTGCATCTCCATAATACGTTATGAACCATGTATTTCGCAAAGGAACTTTTAAAGGTTAATTTGGTAACTTGAAGTTTGCCAAGTTGAGGCAAAAATAAATATTAAAAATATTGATTTATTAATGTTGTGATGTACAGTCNGTAACTTGAAGTTTGCCAAGTTGAGGCAAAAATAAATATTAAAAATATTGATTTATTAATGTTGTGATGTACAGTCAATTCCTATAGGTTGTGAGGAGTGAACTTCAGTGCCCTACATGTTCTTGTTTGGTACTTTCTTTACGACTCATATTAATACTGCAAGTATGTAAATTCCGGGCTAGATTTTGTCCATTACCAAATTGAATTAATGAATTAAAAGATTCATTCAAAACTGCAGATATATTTTATTTTAATTTATTTTATAATTTTTACCTTTGAATGTTAAATAATAAATATAAAAAATAAATATTAGTAGGTTGATATCTTTATTTAGATTCAGTGAAAAATGAAAGTGTGACAATGAAAAGTTTGTGAGTTTCTTTCTTTATTTACTTTTCTCGAAAACAATGTTACTACGGTATCTTTTTCAAGAAGTTTTTCTAATCATACGGACACACGTGGTTTTTGAGAGAGTTACCTTAACTTGAGCAGGTACAGACACTTGTCTAAACGCATGCATCGAAGACTACTGGCAATGTTATTCCTTTAAAAAGATAGGCACTAGTCATACTTGCCCTCAACTACAGGCAAAACATCACATTCACTACTCGAACATGCATTTCCAACTACAATGTGAGCCCGGACTAGGACGGAGAGAGCCCGGGCTAGGACGGAGAGAGCCCGGGCTAGGACGGAGAGAGCCCGGGCTAGGACGGAGAGAGCCCGGGCTAGGACAGAGAGAGCCTGGGCTAGTGGGGAGAGGGCCTGGGCTAGGAGAGAGGCTGGGCTAGGAGAGAGGCTGGGCTAGGACAGAACTTGGGCTAGGCGGAAACTTCCACTACATGGATGCTTAGACTGCACTAGAACTACGACGGGGTGAGAGCAGCATGCATGAAAGTTCAGGGCAGGCTACACACAAACAAGGTAACAAGATGAGAGACAGCTGCACTTGTTGCAGAACGTACAACCTACGGAAGAATGAAAGTCGGGGAAATTTCCTGACCTGCGTATGGACTGCAGCCACTCCTTGAACTGCGTGGAGCCTTCAGGGGTTATCTGGAAGGCCGCACGTGCAGAGCACACTATGTTCACAAAGTCTTCGTAGTCACCTGTCGTCAGGTGGTACAGCTTCTGATGGAGACACTGGATGTACCTGCATTGCCGCCAGACAGCGCAAAAACATGCATCAAGACTCTATGCCCTCCGCACCTTTCAACCATCGCTCCCGACGCCTCAAAAGCGTTTCATAAAACATGCCACCGAAAATAATAAATTACTCTGCAATGACTTACAAAGAGCATTGGGTAGCAAATATTTTTTATTTTATATTTAAGCTAAATACACACCTGAGAAGAACATATTTGTCAGCATGAATGGTTTATGCATAATTCTATCAAAATAATTTTACTTCTCAAGGTGAAACATTCAGATATAAAAAAATGCCTCCATCCTGTGCACAATTAGGCAAATTTTACTCATTAAAAAACATGCTTCAGGAAAGCGTATAAAAATAGAAAGCAAACTTTGCTCAACAATATTTGTATGTATAGGCTATTCACGGTAAAGTGAGCACTTTTGAAAGCCTTCTAATTTGGAATAACAGTCAATAAATGTACTTTATTTTAGCCCTACACGTTAACTTCAGAGTGTGGTGGATTATACACACTTTTTTTTTTTTTTACTTAAATGGCAATATTTATTTAAAAAAGGTGGTTAAAGTATAAAAAATAGCTGAGAGGAAAAAAGTAACTAGGGCCTCAAAAGAGCGCACTTTACCGTGAACAGCATATATGTGATTAAGTACAAAAGAACCTCTCAATATCAACCACATTTATTGCGTCCATCTTTTTCTATAACCACTCGTTTTCGAGGAACCGTTAAAAATGTGAGTGAAAAAGTTAAAAATTTGAATAAATTGGCGGAAAAATAAATTTTTTGGTCTATGCATGTTGCATTTCACTGTTCGCACTAGAGAGAATCCAAACATGGACTTCGTGCAAAAAATGGCACATTTTGACAAATAGGGATTGGGGGGTGAAATATAATCTGTCCAAAAACTCACAATATATATAGCGACCAACATGTCTTAAAGACGATATTTCTGGAAACCAGAAGTTTTTGTTTTAGTAAGGTTATACTAAAAGAATTTCTTAATAGGTAATGTTGTTTTGGCTAACACAAAGAACTTCCTGACAGAAGTTTGTGTTTGCTAGTAAAATAATAAAAAAGAATGAAAAAAAAAAAAAGTTATTTAAAAACTATTTATGTGTAAAAACTGTTTTCAACACCCTCCTGTATTTTACACCTGTTTTCTTTGCCCCCAAGTAATTCACATAAAGCATACATTTTTAAGAGCTTTTGGAGGAAATCACTTTGCTGTAACAAACAGCCAGTTCCAGCAGTAGACTGGAATTGTAAGTAAAAGATAAGGGTATACAAAATTTCTGATGGGTTTTTTTTTGCAAAATAGTTTGATATTTCAACAAAATGTTAATAAACAGACAACATCAAAATAAAATTACACAGTAGAGACCAGAATTTACGAGTACTGGGTTTAACGAGGCGGCAATTTTGCAAGACCATCTTCAGGAACCGTCAAAAAATCATAAAAATTTTAGGGGGAAAAAAAACCCCAGAAAAAATGCAATAAATCGCAATAAAAGCTAATTAAAAATGAGTTTGTGAGTCCACAGCGATAAAATTAATGGATTGNTGAAAAAAAAAAAAAAAAAAAAAAAAACAGACAACAATCTGTTATAAACTGCTGCAGTTGTGATTTGAAACGAGTGCGCGCTCGGTGCCTGAAGGGAAGGCTGCCCAGGCGACATATGAAGGAACAGAGGTACGAACTGTTCTACGACTCAGGCTTTTGTGGCACTTATTGCTGTGCGTTTACTATAAAATATGGGGCGATTTTGTGGTGCATTACTGCATTTACCGTATGTGTAAATGTTGGTGAAAATAGTGTAAGTTTCACACATCCTTTGTAAAATAACATTTAGCTTGACAATTTTGTGTCACTCTAATACAATAAAACCTTCATAATTCAAATTGTTCGGGGCCCGGGCCGAAACGAAAATTACAATCTGTGGTATTTACCCCTATAGCAGTAGCATTTCCACCAGGAAATGAGGCCACCTGAACGGCACCGCCGGTGCGTGGGTAGCACAGGACTCGAGTCGTTTATGCACGCCGATGTATTGGGGTGGTTGGCGGTGGCAACGTTAAGTGCTGGCCCCAAGACCACAATTTGCGGGAGCGATAAAGGCGGCGGTAGTAGTACATCACGCGTTACACCGCCTCTACACGTAACTG
>NQII01001444.1:155144-169686 GCA_002778355.1 Clitarchus hookeri | reverse complement strand
TTAAAAAAAGTTACTAGCGTAATTTTATCTTAACAGAATTAATCAGTGAAAAAATACTGTTCCCCTTTAATGCTTATAATTTACATGGTTATTTACCGTACTGACCCAAAAATTATTACGTTTCCATTGTGGAACGAGAGTAAAGTTCAAATCCATTCCGTCCATTATTAATATCTGGTTCTGGTCCGCCGTACCACATCCAATAAAAATACGTGTTTTATTTGCGCGAATCTTCGTTTGCTGACTTGAAACAAAGAAATGCCTGCAATTATTATGTTTTACCTGTTTTTCGACGTGAGTTATTTAAAAACAAATAGTGATTGAATTATCAAAAATAAATTACGTGGTGGTTAACAATTGCAACGCTTCACAACTCGTGTATACTAACATTTGAGGTTAGGGAGTGTCTGTTTACCTGTTCTTGGCGTTACTGAATTTTAGCATAATAGTACCGGTTTTAAGATAGTTTCTTCACAGATAAACAATAGTTCCAAATATATTTTGGTTTTCGGACAGAATATCTGATCGATGGATGCGGGTAAATTAATTATTTAAGGGCGTAGCATGCGGGTTTTTTTTAACATTGTTTATATAGAATATTTGTTGTGACCATCCAAAAAAATCGACTGATACGGGAAAACGACATTAACGGGGACGCAACAACGATGTTTCACTATAGTGAGCAAAGCACTCCAATTATGGCAAGTTGAAAACAGCATCATCTTAGAGTCTTAGGGCAAAATATCGGTTATAATATCGGCGATTTAAACATGAATTGCGCACAATTCCGATAATTACGATATCGGCCGGTTTCGATATATCGGTACCGGTATCGGCTCAGCCCTACCCACAGTGTTACTAATAGCATCAGTTTCATGGCATGTAACACTTCTGAGGCTTTGAAGTGTTTACAATACATCGCAAGTGTATCCCATTGTAATCAACTGAACACAAAAGATGAATAAAAAAGTAGTTTCATCAATTGGATTTCTGAAACTAGTACAGTTATAAGATTGTAAATTTTTCAAGTGAGAGATATTGCGGCAATAATAACAGTACTTGATATGAATTTCAAAATAATGGTCACGCTCTGACACTTGCTTTAATGGGTCCAGTTTTTAAAATACTATGTGTATTTATCCGAATATAAGACTGCTTGTTTTAGTCTTTACGTACTACCAAAAAGCACAAACATCATAGAATTTCCAAAGAAACCCCAAGGTCAATAATCTCAACAAACAGTAAAAAGTAAGGGCAGACAATTTTTTTCACTGAGCAAATTTGTATTATTAAAGAAAAAATAAATTTAAAAAAAATGTTTAAAGGTTAAAATATGATGTATTACAATGAGAAAAATACAGGAATGAGCACAGAACATGCGACTACACATACAAAGTGTAACACATTGTATATTAATTAAACACTTACTCAAATATACACAGAAACTGCTTTCCTCAAATATTTTATAAGCACAGAACTGTGTATTTTATTTCAAATCATAGCAAAATTTTTAAACCACTGAAATTATAGCGAGGAAGTGAAGAGATTTGGGCTACTCCTTAACATCGAGGTCTTGAGAGCCAATGAGGATGAAGCGAGGTGAGTATGGAGCACCACCAGAGTGAAGAGACGGGGGAAATGGGAGTTCACTGAAGAAAAAAATGCCAACCGNCGAGGTGAGTATGGAGCACCACCAGAGTGAAGAGACGGGGGAAATGGGAGTTCACTGAAGAAAAAAATGCCAACCGACGGCATCGTCCAGTACGATTCTGACATGCGAAAACCAGAAATCGAAACCAGTTTGCATTGGTAGTAGGTGAGTAGACTGAAATTATATTTCAGTAATTTTTATTTCTTTTGACATTGATGGAAACACATTTCAAAAACATGTAGTAAACTACGAAGATAAAAAATTCATTTGAAATAAACATAGAAATATTAAAATAATGTATACGAAAATTAATTATTCCACACTACCAGAATAAGAAAGTATAGGCAGTTTTATTATTTCCTACGTTGTTCTGTATTCAGGTAAATATGACATTAAGCATGAAATATTAGTTCTGGAGAGAGAAACTAAATGCAGTAGGAAGTCGATTACCCGTACTAGTAGGGGCCAAACGTAATTTTGATATTGAAAAGTAGCGATAACTGAAATATGTTGAAAACGACGATAAAATAATATGTAAAAAAATTATTTACACACAAACGTAAAATTTATTACCCATGCATAGAACATAGTAAGATTATCCAATACAGAAAATGCACGTAAAAAAAAATCTCTTAAGAAGTAACCACCCTCTCCCAGACTTGTTTACCGCGGACAACACGTGAATGGGCACATCACAAGAGCCGACACGAGTGCTTGTCTCTCCTCCGCAGGTAAGGCAAACACCGTGACGAAAGGGACTTTCGTGTTTTTATCTATTCTGTTTATTTTTAAAACAAGTCCGCCCGTATAACATATGTTTGGATAATAGACTTTTTACTGTGCTACAAGAAAAATAGGACTGCACTACTTTCGACACACACTGTGAAGGTGAATTGTTGGTGGGCGATGGGCAGGTACGTACCCTCATGTAGAGCTCGTACCAGTACTTGGCAACCTGGAAGAGGACCTCCGGGTACACCCCTCCCCCCTTCGCCGCCGTCTCCACGGTGAGGCACGCCTGCTCCAGCATTGCGTCACTCTGCTCCTTGCACTACACACACACACACACACACACACACACGGTACAACTCGCGCTCAACGTCTGCCACGCAAGACAAAGCTGTAACACAAGCCGCTTCTAACTACTGTCAGCTTCGCTAAGTTCAACTATTAACATGTTTCCTACACACAAATGGCACTTGCGGGCAATTAACAACTTACAAATATAGAGCAAGGCCTAATGACTAGAGACAAAATTACACAGTGAAATGTGATAAAACCATCACAATGCAGGTTTGTAAACCAAAGTTTAATAAAGAAACAAATTAAAACTGAATTAGCAAAAATACAGTACTTTATAGGTAAAATTTTATTTAATTCTTATAGCAAATTATATTCAGTGTCAGAAAATATATTCGCACACGCGCACACAAAATTTTGTATATATTTAACCCAGAGTGAAAGGATGAGGAGGTTTTGGGTAGATAAGAAGACGAAGAAGAAGACCACTGCTAATTAATGGTTCTACATTCTCCTTAGACGGCCAAATGCATGTGTGTATATATATATATATATAAACACAATGTCGCCTCATCTTCACATGTCATCCCGTCACACCAGGTGGGGTTTAAATAACCCTGGACGACTTGCTACCAGAGCCTACCAGCACGCCCCTAGGCAAGGGGCACCCACGGACATGGCAGACAAGATCGTCTTCACCTTTACGTCAGACATAAGCTGGGGCGCCGTCAAGCCTCGCGCCCCAGCTTACATAACGGCCGGGGTCCGGTGAGCAGCAAATAAAGTTAGCCCAGTCATATAGCCATTGTCTCTTGACAGACACACTAAAACCTTGCCCGACTGTGAGGTCGTCGTCAGTCACCCGATGTCACGCGTCAACCTAAAATGTGATTATACGTCTTTTTTTTTAATGAAATACTTACTCTTGATTACATAGATCTTTAAATTTAATGTTCTACAAATTTTATGTGAAAATGTGTTTAAATATGCATTTTTGTTAACTTTATAGAAATTTTACAACCACCAAAAATCTTAAAATAAAATTGACTTAAAAATAAAACCTAAAATTTTGTCCCTACTCATGAGAGACAAATAAATATTTTGGTAAATTCCACTGTGCAAGGGTAAAGTGGAGACCAGCATACAGGAGCCCAGGGAACATTGTTGTGAAACGCAGACGACTGGAAAAAGAGGAACATTATGCAGCAAAAATATTACAATGGGACCAAATAAAGTGTATGTAATATTACAGGAAAGTGTATGTAATATTACAGGAAAGTGTATGTAATATTACAGGAAAGTGTATGTAATATTACAGGAAAGTGTATGTAATATTACAGGAAAGTGTATGTAATATTACAGGAAAGTGTATGTAATATTACAGGAAAGTGTATGTAATATTACAGGAAAGTGTATGTAATATTACAGGAAAGTGTATGTAATATTACAGGAAAGTGTATGTAATATTACAGGAAAGTGTATGTAATATTACAGGAAAGTGTATGTAATATTACAGGAAAGTGTATGTAATATTACAGGAAAGTGTATGTAATATTACAGGAAAGTGTATGTAATATTACAGGAAAGTGTATGTAATATTACAGGAAAGTGTATGTAATATTACAGGAAAGTGTATGTAATATTACAGGAAAGTGTATGTAATATTACAGGAAAGTGTATGTAATATTACAGGAAAGTGTATGTAATATTACAGGAAAGTGTATGTAATATTACAGGAAAGTGTATGTAATATTACAGGAAAGTGTATGTAATATTACAGGAAAGTGTATGTAATATTACAGGAAAGTGTATGTAATATTACAGGAAAGTGTATGTAATATTACAGGAAAGTGTATGTAATATTACAGGAAAGTGTATGTAATATTACAGGAAAGTGTATGTAATATTACAGGAAAGTGTATGTAATATTACAGGAAAGTGTATGTAATATTACAGGAAAGTGTATGTAATATTACAGGAAAGTGTATGTAATATTACAGGAAAGTGTATGTAATATTACAGGAAAGTGTATGTAATATTACAGGAAAGTGTAAAATCAGGGGTTTAAAAAAAAAAAAGGATTCTACTGTACAACTATATGACGTATTTAAACATGAAAAGCCTCTTCATCTCATGACATGTCAAAACCTTCTGCAGAAATATGCATAGATATGGTAAACTTGTCATTACTTTTCTCATAAAATTATGATTTTCAAAACCCACTTATGGAAGGGAAAAAAAAAAAAAAAAAAAAAANNNNAAAAAAAAAAAAAAAAAAAAGAACAACTATCAGCAAAAACTTCAAATACGAGGTCCTTGTCCACTCTCTCTGCGGCATGCTGATGAACCAGCGTGAAAGCTACCCTCCCACTCCACCCATGTAATAATTTTTTCTATCAGCATCATGTAATTGACATAACTGGTCCTTCCTAAGTCCTTCACTCGTCGGTGGGAGGGAAAAGTAGTGCTGTGAATCCCTTAACCAATTTTAGAAACTAAATTTTTTCTTGGTAAACAGTGACTATAAGAGAAGGAGAAAGTTATAAGGGGCAGGAATTATACTCCTGTAGACACACACACATTTATGGTGCAAACTCTATTTTAAACCAAATTTTTTACACTGAACTTGACTTGACTACGCTTCAGTTTCTTACAACCTGACTCGACTCGAAGCTGTTAAAATCACACTCGCCTATTACTGAAAGCAGAGCACTTTTGGCGACCTTACCTGCAGAATGGCTCTCTGTATCTCGTTGGGGTTGAGGGCGTGGGAGTGCGGCAGGCACGACAGCGCCAGCTCCGCCGCTGCGTGCACGATGTTGCGGTCGCGACCACGCGACGCTCTGTCTGCGATGCTCACCGCCTCTGGTGGCGTCAGGTGGCCTTCCCATGTCTCTATGAGGAACGAGATGGCCGGAGCTCCGATCTCCATGGCCTGGCCTGCAGGACAACCATAAACCACCATGACATCAAAAACACATCTAAAACCCAAATGATTATTTTATTTACTGCTGAACATAGCTGAAGTAATTCATGGTTAACTAAGTCTGGATATACTACGAACACCAAAATACGTTGTGCTACATACTCAAAATACACTGGCATTTTGCCTTGCCATTTACATACGTAAAAAAGTTGCTACCTATTCTACGTGCTCAAAAATACCAATTACAAATTATTTAAAAAAACCTAAGCCAAGTATGGACTTTAAAATATATTTTGGTATTTACTTTAAAAGCACTGGTCTTAATAAAGGGCTAAAAAATAAATTGTATAACTTTGACGCGTAATGACATTTGTTTAAACAAGACTACGCCTCATCTTCACGTGGCATCACGTCACCCAGGCGGGGTTTGAACCCTAAACGACTTGCTGCCAGAGCCTACCAGCATGCCCCTAGACGCGAGGGCACCCACAGACACGCCAGCCAAGTTTGTTCTGCCACGGACCGAGAGATGGCACTAGAGCATGCAGCTCCGCCCTCGGGAGGAGGGGCTCACACCCGCACCGCACCCACGGGCAGGTGGATATATGTCTGTGCACAGCCGCAGAATGGCAGTTCACTCTCTGCAGCTCGCTCCACCACCCCGTGTGTACTGGAGCTCTCTGCAGACATAGACGTCCCACAGTAGAAGCACCGCTACCTGCTGGACATTTTCGCGGGTTCGCTATACCCATTGGGACATGGAGTCCCTGACGGAAGTCGACGACGACGTGGTGCGGCTCGCCGGCAGTCTTGTAGGGTGGCTGAAATAGGGAGTGCAGGGGGAGACTGAGAGGTGAGGCATCGCCAGTTGTCGGGCGGCTCAAGCTAATNGCTGCATAGGGCAGTTGGGGCTGGGTTACAGTTCACATTGGATTCGGAGCAGTGGCTGCCTTCCTAGCTACTTAAAAAAATTTATCCCTTGCTAAAGACACTAAACTAATCCTGTTTCTTACTCATGTCATAGTAGCTCTTAGCTCTACTGACTCCTCTGGTGACATTTGAAAAACGTCTTGCCCTACTGAAGGCTAAAAAATAATCACAATCTCATTTTCAAAAACCACGAGTCCAAAATTCTGTTTATTACTGTTTGAAATATGACTTTACGAAAGATAACAGCAATCAAATATTAACAATTAACAGTCTCAAAAAATCGATGAATTATGTATGCTTTATGCACTACTAAACACACATTCAAAAAAATACTGTGAAATAAACATTTTGTAAGGGACAAGACCGTGTACTTCGTACTTAGGGCAGTTGTTATAAGTATATAAAAGGACAGGAATTCAAGTACTTAGAGTGTAGTACTTGTCAACAGACACACACTCGGTTGCACGATTGTGACGTTTCGCTGGCTAAGCCAGCTTCATCAGGCAGTGAGTTGTGTCCTATCAGCCATTAAGGTATTTAAAGTGGCAACTTATTAGAGGGTTCTACTGGAAATATTTTGCACATTTAGGCCAAAGATGTCAAGAATGCTATATGGGTGATGTAGCTCGTGTACGACCATAAACAAAAAAAATATCCGCTTCAACAAAAGAAAGCAACAAAAGAAAGATGCAGTCCGTCTTTGGTACCAACTACAATTGAAGAAAGCCATAAACAAAACAATAAAATGTGGCGCAAGAAAAATAATGAAAATTACCAAAGGACTCCACAACAAAAACAACAAACAGCAACGGAAGTAATTATCACAAAATTAATCATGCTGGGTGATTGTATGCGGCACAAAAGAAAGAAACAGAAATATTTTATACAAGACCTACTAGTATAATAAATAAATGTATAAGCCCAGAGGAAAACTAATTTAGTAACAAAAAATTAAAACACAGTAATTATGGTTGTGTTACTCTTTTCTTTTATAATTATTAATTACTTAAGTTCATTGAAAATAGAAACAAGTAAATACCCCCATAATAATAGGAGAGAAACGTGGCAAAGACAACAAAATAATTACATATTTGTAATGATTGATCTGACACAAATCTGTACCTCGGAGGGATACAACACTATGTCCATTTTGTTCCATATTGACTTTATTACAGAGTTAAAATCAGCTTTTCTCATATTTCTTAGAGGAATAGAGCACTATGTCCAAAACCAGTTAGAACCGGATATAGCATGTTTTAAAACAACACCAAGTCCACTTTCATTTAGAGGGATAGAACACCATGTGGACTTGGTGTTTTATCCTTCTGAAGCATGTGAATTACTACTGGACATAGTGTTGTATACCTCTACACAGCCTGGCGGATTGTTAGTGAACTAAGAGTACTTTTGACAGTTCTGATGAGTTTACATAGTTGGATGTATTTAAAGTCATAATATTTGCTCTTTTTTAGTAATAGTAAGAATAATGAACCATAATTCTCGTGGGAGAAAGATTCTGGAACTATTGAAAAGTTCTAAAAAAGATTCTACTACAGGTAAGCTACTGTTTTGCTCATTATTTTTAATGTGATATACATAACCTCAAACAGTTAATGTAATGTTTTGTTATGAACCTAAACTTCACAATATTATGTTTTACATGTAATATTATAAGACTTGTTTTATTTCAGAACCAAATCATACAAACAGCAAGGATGTTGAAAATGAAGAGGATAATGGAGATGACTTGAGTTTCGACGAAGATGATGATGATTCTGATCGGGACAAAAATTATGAACCTCCAAGCTCTGAAACGGATTCCAGTGATGATGTCCCTGTATTTAATGAAATACAAAATGAGGTCAGTACAAATAGTGCTAAAACAAACTCAAATGGACATGAGCTACGTTTACTTGAGGAAGACTTAAATTTAAGCAGCGACAATGAAAATATTGCAGAAAATCAAGTAGGCCTAGATTTGCAAGGAACAGTAGGCGTAAGGAGAAAAGTGAAAAATAAATCTATTTCTACTCAGATAGGTAAAAAACGTGTCGTTCATACCAGTGAATGGGCATGTAATATTCAGAAACGTAAATATTCTGCAGGTGAAGAATATATTAGTAAAAAGGGTAAAGTTGTCCCTGCCAGAATTATTAAACCTCCTTGTTCTTGCAGACTGAAATGTTCTGAAAAATTATTACAAAGTGACAGACAGGAGATCTTTAATGCATACTGGAGTCAGGAGAAGGGAAATGACACAAAACGGCAATTCATTGTTTCATGTGTAGAGAAGCATAGTACTGTCCGTTCAAGAAAACGAGACCTTGCCTCCAATAAGTCAAAACAAAATACTCTACAATATTATTTTACAGTAAAAGGCATACGAACTAGAGTATGTAAACTTATGTTTTTAAATACACTATCTATATCAAACACCGTGGTAGTTAATGTTTTGAAAAATATTGAACCAGGTGGAATTGTAAAAATCGATCAAAGGGGTAAGCAAACTCCCGTCAATAAAACACATAATGACACTGTTGAAAGTGTAGTAAGACACATCTCTTCCTTCCCAAATTATAGCAGTCATTACACTAGGGAAAAGAGTGATATGAAGTATTTGGGTCCGCACCTGAACATAGAGAAAATGTATGAACTGTATGTAGAGGATTGTAATGAAAATGATTTCAACCCTTTGTTAATAGCTAAAAAATGGCTCTACTACGATGTGTTCAACGAAAAATTTAAGTTGAATTTCAAACCACCAGAAATAGACACGTGTGACACATGTGATTATTTTCAAGCAAAATTAAAAAATAATTTGACTCTAGATGAAAAACATTCTATTGAGGAAGACCATAATGCACATCTGGATGAATCTAAATTAAGGTATGATTTAAAAAGCGAGGACACCAAAAGGGCTAACAATACCCTTAAGGTATTAACGGGTGATCTTCAAAAATGTTTGCCGTCACCCCTTGTAACAAATTGCATAAGCTTTTACAAGAGAAAACTTTGGACGTTGAATTACACCCTTTTTGATTCTTCTGATTCGTCAGTCCATTGTATTATGTGGGACGAATCCAAAGGAGCTCGTGGCGGAAATGAAATCGGATCTGCATTACTGAAATGGGCAGATACCGTCATTCCTGGCAGTGACATTGAAGAAATCATTCTGTGGTCGGATAATTGTTACGGCCAGAATAAGAATATTAGCCTTATTATGTGTTTCTTTTGGATACTCAATAAGTATCCTCAAGTAAAAATCATCACTCAAAAGTTTCTACTAAAGGGCCACACGCATATGGAGGCGGATACTGTCCATGCACTGATAGAGCGGAAGAGAAAAAAACTTAACAACATGACAATTCTAACGCCCTGGGATTGGCAGCAGTTAGTCAGACAGACCTCAATGAAATATACTGTGCATAATATGGAACTGGAAGATTTTAAAAATTTTAGGTCTTTGTACGATGTCAAAACATGTGAAAATCCACCCTTTATTAATAGAAAAAAAGATGTCAACAAAGAACAAGTTCTTCTGTCAACCTGTGTTCAACTGCAAGTAAAACAGAACAGCATGGGAACTCTGTTTTTGAAA
This sequence comes from Clitarchus hookeri, assembly GCA_002778355.1. NCBI lineage: Eukaryota > Metazoa > Arthropoda > Insecta > Phasmatodea > Phasmatidae > Clitarchus > Clitarchus hookeri. The sequence continues at coordinate 159,561 of NQII01001444.1, read as the reverse complement.
AGTAATTTCGCTGATGAAAACCAGGAGATTGACCTTGTTAGGTTTCGAAGGCGACCCCTTACATTGCCAAACGATTTGCAACTGGTAACACCAACTCCAATACCAATATCACAACAAAAGTATAATGATCTATTGGCATTACTACCATATGTTCCTACAGTTTGCCATGACTTTTATAAAAACTTAAAGCATACTAGTAATACCACTAGTGAGTCCCCTGAAGGAGACTTACCTGATGATGACTGCGTTTTTTGCATCTAAAATACCATTTTAGTTGAATACATAGATGTATTATTTGTATTTGTAAAGAGAATTATAAATAAAATAGTTAAATACATTTTGTAAGTCAAATAGTATTGTGTTTGTTATTGAATATCCCACATTAGGTCTTATAGTACAATAACTTTATTAGAGGGATACAACACCATGTCCATTAAAAAGTGAAAAAAAACCGTAAAAAAGGTTTTTTTTATTTTATGACAACTGCATGATGTAAATAACAATAAATAGAATGTTCTGGTAAAATATTGTTTCAACATCTCAATAAATAGCTGTGCCAATAACACTTTTTGTTGAAAAAATGTTTAAAACTCCTCTCCTGTAAAGTTATGAAAATGGACATAGTGTTGTATCCCTCCGAGGTACAGAAATATTCTTAAAATTGGCAAAAACTGGATTGAAAACAAATAATATCTAGAAATAAAAGTATTTCAGTTAACCATGAAACCTCAAAATATTTTAAATAAAATAGTTAAAGACTCCTGGGATGCATCCCTAACATATAAAAATCAGTATTAAAGCAAATAATGTGATCTCTTCAAGTTACATCATAAAGCTACATTTTCAAGTTTCATTTAATCCTCACGAATCACAATTTAAATCATGGTTTCCAAATTCACATTAAAAGTTCCTTTTAATAAAAATAATAATAAATACTGATATTTAGTAAATAAGTATCAAAACTTCCGTTGTGACTTGGCTGAATGCAGGCATCGTATTGAGTCCGCAGGAACGGGCAAGAAGGGATTTANTATCAAAACTTCCGTTGTGACTTGGCTGAATGCAGGCATCGTATTGAGTCCGCAGGAACGGGCAAGAAGGGATTTATAAACGAATCTCGACTAGTAGTCAGTCAACCCGACAGGGAAGGGANGTATCAAAACTTCCGTTGTGACTTGGCTGAATGCAGGCATCGTATTGAGTCCGCAGGAACGGGCAAGAAGGGATTTAAAAACGAATCTCGACTAGCAGCCAACCCAACAGGGAAGGGGCAGGCAAAGCATAAAGAAACGACTTGTGCCGGAAAATGGGGAGCTTCAGCGCATAACATGCAGAAGAGGTTAAGCTGACACGTGCAGAAAAGATTAGGAGCAACATGCAGAACGTGAACCCTCAGTAAAAAATAATAATTCTCAACATAATTAATAAGCGAGTAAAAGATGACTGGTGCACGAGAAGCAACAAACTACATATAAAATTGAAACTGTGCTCACTAGAGAGGGTAAACAGAAAACATCCAAATGCATAACTACATCTTGAACAGGAAACAAAATTAAAAATAAATAATGTAGAGTAACACAACAAACTACATCCTGGCAACTACATTCTACGTGATGGGTAGTGACAATAAAACACTAGTGGCATTTAAGTGCCGAATAACGCAGTCACGGCCACCACATAACGCTCGCATGTCCTACTGGCAGAACACCAAGGAAAAAAGTGTTTGATAAATGCTACGCGATAGACACAGAAGTACGAAACAAAAAAAAACCATCAGAAGGTTACACAGTCGTTGATAGATGTAGTGGGCTGTCCACAAGAGGAGAATTGTGCCGACGTGCACAGCGCGGGCCGCAAATATCACGTCAACAGAAACCATTTTTTTTATGAGGAAATCACGCGCGAAGTGGCAGGGATACGCGGAGAAAATTTTCAAGAACTGCAGAGGCAGGAAAGTGAGTGGAAGGGGTAGCTTCAGACGGCGACTGAAAGAATTCGCAACACAGCATTGCACATCCGGTTGGTAGAGAAACAATCTCTCGTGAAACACGGGTCTGCAGGCGAGACGAGATTAATAACGTAGCTTTCTAAGTACAGATCAAAAATTAATTGAATTAAGAAATACGAGAAAAATACGTAAATGATAAAACATTTACCATGAAGGTATATTATAACACAGGACAAATCAGACATTACTAAATAAATTGTAGATGCTCAAACAGATAATAAAAGCATAATTAATTTCACTAATAAATACCAAAAGTAATAAGACAATTAAATATTACTCGTAATCATTTTTATTGAATTAAATACTGAAATGAGGTTTCAAAAATATTTCAAAATAGTTTACTAGCAGTGACGCAACAATAAAATAGTCATGACGTATTTTGAAACGGCACCGTGATACTAGCACAAAAATGAAGCATCCAACTACCCTTTCATGCAAGGCACTAAAGGGAATGTTGTCTTTTTGTTCAGTGACATGTAATGTGGTATGTTACAGTTTTATTGACAAAGTCTGAGCAAAAGCTCAATGCAGCCCATGCACAACTTTCACAGCACAGCAATGCAAAAATTTCATTTTTGGGGTCTATTAGCTTCAAAATAACGTCTGTACTATGTTTAATGTCTAGTATTCTGGACTTATCTGATGTTGAATTTCTTTTTGTAATTAATTAAACTGCAAACACATAAGGTACTTGATACATGCGTGTTTCAGACGCACCCAACATAGGTCGTAAGTCGGGTAGGTGCGTTCCACAAGGACAGTTTACAACAGTAGCGTGTTGGAAGGAACGAGTGAGTCACCTGTGATCCAGGACACGTGGGAGGAGTACGTGCGGCTGAGCCAGTTCGGGCTCACACAGTTGTGCAGCCCCAAGGCGTACAGGCCGATCTGGAAGGCGCAGATGTGCAGCGCGCGGTGCGGTCCGTGGTGGTTCTGCGACGTGGACGCCTGGGTGAACAGCGACGTGCTGCTGTTGCCACCTGCCTTCGTCAGCACGGTCTTGGCCAGCTCGAACATGAAGTGCGCGCCCGCTTCCGAAGGCTGGTTCGGGATTGACGGGTACGCGCGCTTGCCCTTGTACCTGCAGCACACGCACACACGCTGTCACTTATGAACTGCTGTACATCTCGTACCACAAACACACAGACAACACCAAGTTAAAGGCTGTTCACGGTGAACAGAGCATTTTTGGAAGCTCTGCTTAATATCTACTTATATGCGCATTGCATACACTTTCAATATATGAAAAATTAACATTACCATGGGCCTTAGCACTTAATTCATATGCTGGTCAATTGAGACTATGAAATTATGAAGACAGTAAAGATGTATTTTAACAAATTTGCTAATTTCTAAACCCGTATGCAAAATAAATAATTTCAGCGTTTGAAAAGCCTACCAAATGCTTTTAATTCAACATTCACACATAAGACTACCTACTTTCTCTCAGTTGTTACGAACTTTACTGGGTGCTTTCAAGTCAGTGTGCCCATTATAACATATGCAGATATGGGTAGAGACATTTTTCAAAGGTTGATTTTAAAAGTGCTTAAATAACCATGAACAGCCCAGCCCATACATATTAGTACTGCTAAAGAACACATATCAGCATTTAATTTCCTTAATTTTCCCATGTTTTCCAGATGAAAGTGGAGGAATTTCCAACTTTTAAGAATTAAAAAAAAAAAAAATGTAATGAAACAGTACTTTACAAAATATGATTAAAATAAAACATGCACAATTTACTGTTCCAGAAAATTGTTTAGAACAAGGAATACCATTCCATACTTGCAAGGTGGCTTCTCTCAGAACACACACTTTTTTTTTGATATCCAATATTTTTTTAAAATAAATTTATTTGGTTGGGCTGCTAATGAGAATGTTTTGGCTGTACAGAAAATCTGCTACTTTACGGCATATTGCAGGTTTAAATTTCCAGGAACAGTCACCACTTTCCTTGACCTTTCCAGGTTTTTCGAAGGTTTTCCAGACCTGTAACGGCCATACATATGTTCTGCGAAAATGCACATACAGCTGCTGGCATCGTTATCAACACATGCACCTCAGCAATGTCTGCTGTGTTTTCCAACGAGTAAAAATATGTGTACTCAAATTCACGGAGGGGCCGCAGTGGTGTGGGGTCAAGACTACTCGCCTCCCACCTAGGCAAACCGGGTACAATTCCCGGCAGGGTCTCTCCTGGATTTTCACACGTGGGAATCCTGCTGGTTGATGGGTTTTCTCGCGGATCTCCTCTTTCTCCCACCCCTGCATTCTGGCGGTGCTACACACTCTTCTTGTTTAACCCTCATTGGCTCTCAAGGCTTCGATGTTGAGAGCCACGCAAATCTCCCCACTTCACTTAAATTTACAGGGAATTGAACTAGAAATTGCTTGAAATTAGTAGAT
>NQII01001444.1:111055-146678 GCA_002778355.1 Clitarchus hookeri | reverse complement strand
GATGAGGGGGGGAAGGGGGGAGGTAGGTAGGTAGGGAGGTAGGTAGGGAGGTAGGTAGGGAGGGAGGGAGTGGTAGGTAGGTCTTAACGTCTTGTCAAAAAGCGAGGTGGTTAGCCACTGCGCAAGTTTCTCAGAGAAGCAGGAATAGGAAAGGAAACAGACTATTGCAGCATTCGCCCAGAATGATTTAGGGAAACCACAAAAAAAAAAAATCAGAATGGCTGGACCGGGATTTGAACTCGGGTCCTCCCGAATCAAGAGTCCAAAGGTTTACAACTACATAACCTCACTCGGCGGTGGAACACCCACCTCCAGTGGCTTGGTGCTTGCGGGCGGTCGCGCCATCTCCAGCCCAAACAGCCCCACCCTGAAGGCGAGATGCGAGTGGTCCGAGTTCTCCGCCAGCACTGTGCAAAGGAACGCGCACTTGGCCAGCGTGGCGGACGCCAGGCACGACAGCTGGTGCGACACTGGGTTAATCTGCAAACAGCAAGCATGCTATCCCTGCAGTACACTGCTGCCAACACAATAGAACTGTACTTGAGGGGGCAACAACTAGATTAAAATGGTACACCAATTTTTAATTTTTTTTTTGTGATTTTTCCGCAAGTTACAATGATTTTTAAAGATTTTTGTTTTTTTTCTTGCAATTTTCAAAGATTTTCTTGCAATTGTCAAAGATTTCCTTGTGATTGTCAAAGATTTTTGGTGATTCGCAAATATTTTTTTTGGATTTAAAAAGATTTTTTCTGATTTTCAAAGATGTTATGCGATTTTCAGATATTTTATTGCGACTTGTGGAGAGTTTTTTACCCGCAAGGATAATATTGACGAAAACTATTTTCTTGCAACTATTGAACATTTATTTATATATTAAAGTTTGTATATTTAAAAGATTTCTCAAATCTTAGGGAATATTTAAAACATAATGAGTTTCTTAGATTTTAAGTGATTTTTCATCAATTCCCTTGAATTTTAAAAGTCTTCTGAAATTTTTTGTTTGTGTGTATTACATTTTTTTTTTCGTAATTTCCTATAATTCTGAATTCAAATTTTTTTTGTTTTAAATTTTTCGGGATTTTTGTGAAATTTGTGGGTTTCCTGGAGTTGGAGATTTTGTTAGATTAATATAATTTTAATATTTTGCAATACCTTAAGTTTCTTTTGAATCTTTATTTTTAAAATAATTTAAAAAGAAATTTTTTTTAGGAATTATGGCTAGTTTTAGGTTTTTTCAGTTTCCAGTTTTTCTGTAGAGTTTTTTTTTTAGATTTCTAACTATTTTCCAATGTGTCCAGGAATATCCTGAGATTTTTTTTTATTATGCATCTGGAATTTCTGCAATTTTCTTGTGATTTACAGGGATTTTATTGTGATTTACAAGGATTTTCTTGTGATTTTCTGCAATTTTTAAAGATTCTTATAGTGATTATTGAATAATTTTTTTTCATTGTGTACACAGGTTTTCTTAGGTTGTCGCCCCCTCGACTGTACTACAGTTTTGCAACTGCACACATCATTTAAAGGTTTCTAACACTGTGGTCAAAAGTGTCATAACTTTTCATTTTGTGTATGGTAGGTAACACCGAATACGAAATACACCCAAAACTATACTAAATTATTAAATTCATTAACATTCTGAAGAGTGATTCAACTGAAAAGGCATCACATTTGAAATGTACTGTAGAAACACGACAATAACTAGTGTTTATATAATAATAATAATAATAACAATAATAATAATAATAATAAGTACAGTGAGTGATTTGAAATACTCCCCAGACATTTTCTTCTTGTTTTTATGATCATTTCCACCGAGCAACATTTTGACATGACTTTTGACAATGGCATTTTCGTTTCGATAATCAAAATGTGTATTGGATGTTACCGTGCTACTATCTCGCAAGAAGCCATGAACCACAAAGCATGTAGCACGGTGGCGCGATTAATTAAAACTGCTGTACCATGAATAAAGAAATTTAGTTACAATATTGGTGCATATTTAAATAATAAAAGGAATTGCTAACTTAAATAAGGTATAGCCCAACGACAAATTCGTTCATAGCTCATATAATATTTCACAGAGTAAGTGGCATTTTTTGAAATGCAGGTGAAAACTCCACTTTTTTGCGATATTGTCTCAGCCGCGCACCTTCTTTCCACCCCTTATAAACCGACAAGAGGGCAAGCTTTTGTCAAGCAAAACAAATCCCCCTCTTCCCTCCTCCTTTCTTCAAAGCTGTCTAACTGTATTGCTGCATAAAAATTACACTGATCAGACTGAAACAGTCACAACTACAGCTAAAGCAAAATTTCTATCTTGTTTTCCAGAAAACTTATGACATGGCTTCTGTACAAGTTTTACTGATTAGCTAGGCTTCCATTTAACTGTTCTCAAAGAACCTCAGTTTTCAGTTTTAGTTATTATTGCACAGGCCAAAATAATTTGGGGAGTTACATCTCCTAGACAAGTAATTGCTGCTAGTTAAAAAAAATAAATTTGCAAATATGTACACCACCTAGATGACTCCTTGCTGCTAGCTTAAAAAAAATCTTGCAAATGTGTTAATAAGAAATGGTTAACTTAGGCTCCAAATCACTTAGCAAATTAAGTCAAGCTGGAGGTTGAGTGCTAAAGATTACTGATCTAGACTCTGCCACATAAAAGAGTTTAGACATCAAGAAACTAGAATTCACAGTGGGCTACGTAGCAAGAGTCTATCAAAACATACATCATGCATATGAAAACTATTCTCACCTTCTTCCTTTTGTTCTTGGTTGGCATGGGCGGCAGTTCTATCATGAGGTCCGGAGGGTTCGCCAGCAGTTCCTCTGCGAGCTGCACCGCCAGCGTGCAGGCTTCCCTCCCGTGACCGTGAGCATGCAGGCCTTCCGCACGCGCAAACAGGATCTCCCAACGATCCTCCATCTTCTTCAGGTTGGCAAACACAGAGATCGTAGACAGCAGGTTCCCCTGGTCCTCCTGCTTTGTCTCGGGTGCCTTCGGCTTATCATTGTTACCTGAATGGCAGACCAATGCCTTCGGGTCGTAGTAGTATACGTGATACTCATCTGCAGACTGCTGCGAGTCTGAATTGGACGACTCGTCTTTGGAGGGGCGGCGAGACACCTCGCACTCTTCCTGCGGGGACCCGGCACTGCCAGAACTGTCGGAATCTCCGTCCAGCACCAAGGGAGAGGCCAGGGGTGTTACCGGCTCTTCTCGGTCTTTGCACGGGATGGAGGCTGCCGAAGGCTCGGCCGGCATCACCAAGGAGAAGTTCGTGCTAGGTTTGGGAGGTTCTCCGTGGCCGGAAGTGAACGGTATCTCGTACATAGGGAAGTAGCCGAGGCCGGTGGGCATGGAGATGGGAGGGCCGAGGCTCATGCACATCTGGTCGTCGCTGTGCGAGCTCCTCTCGCCCTGCCACTTCTTACGCATGCCCTCGCTGGGCATGATCCCACTCGTCCCACTGCTGCTGGACTCGCTGCTGGTGGCACACTCCTGCAGGTCTGGGTCCATCACCCCCTGCAGGCTGGAGCCCACGAACGTGTCGTTCAGGATGTCCGGGTCTGCGTCGTTCTCGCAGAAGCCCTCGCTGCTGACGCTGGAGCGGTTGCCGTCACGACTACGCATCACCTCTGGCAGCCCGCCGATGGGCATGGGGACCAGCGGGAACTGGTTGCCTAGGTGGCGGCAGTCCACGTACGAGAACTCGACGAAGCTGTTGATCATCATCTGTCTCTTGGGGGCATGGTGGTGTGGCTTGTGATGGTGGCGGGTGTGGCGAGCATGTTCGTGGTGGTGAAGGATCGGTGGCTCACAGTTCAGTACAGCCTGGGACGAATTGACCATGTTGTCAGGGCGGGCAGACTCCCCGTGTCGGAAACACGTGAAGGGGCAATGGTACAGTCGGTTCACGCCGCTAACGTACGTTATGCTGGGCAGTGGGTAGTCATCCCAGTCGAGGTAGCACGCCTCCACAGCCGACTTGAAACCACTGAATGCTTCAATGTCATTGCGAAAGCTGTTGGCACTCCTGGTGACACCTGAACCTGGGACTGTCTGTGGGTTATTCACATTTCCTCCACGAGTTTTGATAATCTGTTGGCACAAAACACAAACTAAATAATAATTTTAAGGATCACTGGATCACTGGTACACAAACCAAATTATATAGCTGCACAAACCCATTTGCTTACAAATTGGAAATATGTAACAAAAAACTTTTAGCTTGTCTACACAAATCGTTAACTACACATAATATTTAAGCAAAAAAAAATGGGGCAATGAAAGTCCTTTATATTAAATATGTATATATTTTATTACATTATAAAAAGGAGACAGGAAACGCAAAGTCTCACAGGGCGGAACTCGTGGACATGTGTGCGTGCACGCGTGCGCACACACACACACGTCGGACAAACACGTTTACCACGTTGATGTGTGGTTGTGACGTTCACTCGCTAGGACAGTTTCTTCAGGTGGTGGGCGGTGGCAATGCGGTGAACTACCACTCGCCACTTGAAGAAGCTATCTTAGTCAGCAAAACATTGCGAACGTGCTTCTGCATTGAAAATGTGTTCGCCTATATAACTTTTGCGCATGTGTGTGTCTGTGTGTGTGTGCAAGGAAGCATGCATGTGTATCTACGAGTACTGCCCTGTGAGTACTTTTGTTTACTGTCTCCTTTTTATATTGTCACGTCATTCATGGCTTAGAACCATATTCGCGCCATACATAAAAATACATTTTCTTATATGAACTAATATTGTAAAGAATTTAATAGATTTTCACAGGCAGTTAAAATTCTATCATTTCCTTAAGTTTTTCAATAATTTTTCCGTTCCTTTCATTTTCCCCTCCTCCTTCCCCTTTTTCAGTCCTTCCTTTGATATATCAATGCCAACATGCTTGCAACTGTTCACTACTATAAAATAATTTTAAAAAAATCTGTTAATCTTCCATGCACTCTCTTAATTCAGTTATTACAATGGTTCACCCACTAAAAACATTAAGCAACAAATTTAATAGTAATATGCACAAGTGGAAGAGCAGTGCCTGGGTCAGTCCGCATTTGCCGTTAAACATCCGAGGGTAAAAAAACCTTTCACAATATTAAAAACAGGATTCTTTTTCCAGACTTCTACACTTCAGGGTAAAATTTTAAAAATAAAAAGAAAAACAGCCAAATTAATTTATAAAAACTTAGCCTGTTTCCTGTGCCACAGCTCTCTCTACAGTTTACTATAACTAAATTTCTCCAACATGTCAAAACACTGACATTTTTGTATGCCACAAAATGTTAACAGCTGCCATATTTAAACTGGGAAATATAGAATTGATAGTAACAACCAATAAAAAAAAAATTGATATTGTTTTGTAATATATATTATACTTTATAAACAAAATCATACAGACTTTTTAAAAGGGTTGGAGTGGGGAGGATTGGTATGTCTTCATAAAAATATAGGACTTATAGCCAAAATTACAGTTCTATGTTAAACAGTACCACACAAAGACTGAATCTGACGGGGCCACGTGAATTACAAATGCCTCTGAACTACTTCAACTCTGTTCTCAAGGCATTTATGAGCTGTGCCAACTGATGGGTTTGAATTGTAACTAGTCTGGTCTTCTAGCTGGAAGACTGTGATGCAGTGTAGGTCATTAAAAACCTTTTAATGAAGGGCTCTTTTTTTTTTTTTTCATGCTACTTACAAAACAACTACATATGGCGATAAAGGGGTATATAACTTCATGACGTCAACTTAAATGTTGACATCTATCATCGTATTTAGATGCTCTCGGCAGTTACACTTGGGACGGTGGCAGTCTCGGTGTTGGTACCTTCTCGATTATCTTGAGATGCCAGTTGCGGAACTGCTCTTGCAGCAGCTCCCGCTCCTCAGAGGAGAGGCCGGGGTTGAGCGCGGCCAGCCTCCAGAGGATCACGATCTCGTCGCAGAGCGAGGAGCAGGCATGCTGGGAGGTGTGGCTGTTGCTGTTCACGTTGCTGTGCTTGCCACCCGCGTGCCCCGAGCTGCCGTTGTGCAGGGCCACCTTCGTGTTGAACCACCACACCAGGATCTGCAGCAAACACACCGTCGTTCCTCATCAACCCAGCGACACTTTTCCCCTGCACCTCACGTTGCCACACATGCAATCATGGTCACAGTGGACAACTTTACAAGGCAATAAAAATATTTCGTCGCGAAACGTCTCCTACTTAGGATGGGGGCACATCTTACGGTGCTCTCTAGAGGAGAGCAGGGGAGGAGCAAACCTTTAGGCACCCCTCTTAAAAACTGTGCAGCATAAAATATAGAGGAAAGTCTATAGCAAAGAAGCAAAGATGTACAGTATATTCTGTTAAGTATCAGAAATGCATTATAACAACTCATTACAGCAAGTGCAGTACATTAAAGTGAAGAACTTTATTACGAGATCTCACAGTGCGTCGGTACCTGCTCGCAGGCCATGCACTCCTCCGTGATGATCTCGAGCAAGGGGACGGCATTACGGTCGTTCCTCTTGAACATCTCCCGTGCGATGGACAGCAGATTCCACATGCCCTCCGGCTCCCTTCCCCGCAGTGGACGCAACAAGCTTGTCCACTCCGCTGCCGCCGGCGGGGCCGAGTTGCTCAGGTAGTTCACATCGCTGCAACATAGTACAAGCTATTTCATAACATTTATCATAGTATTATAAATTTAATTAATAAAAATAGAGTTTCTCAGGAATATTTCATGGTTAAAAAAATAACCGCCTTGAGAATAATTGATTCACTGCAAGTTATTTCCTTTAGAGATGCGATGTGAACAAATAATTTGTATTGGAAACAAGTAATGTATCTAATAAAGTTTTTGTCTTACATCTGTACTTCGGAACTAACTACTATAAGTTCTGATTTTAAATTTTTGGGTTTTTTGTGGTATTACTGGGAACAAAACAAGTTTTGGGAATGAAACAATTACTCTTCCAAAGAACCAATTAAAATTATCTTTAATTTGTTATTGTTGGCTTCAGTTTTTTGGACCAAACGTAATAATAAATAGAGCGTAGTTAACTTGGACCACAAATTTTAAGTGCAGAAATGTAAGGTAACCTTCATGGCCAAAGTCACCTCTGTGTCTCCGGGTTACGAGGTTCCAATTTCGAACTTGCCCCTGCACACATCCATATTGCACATTACCTTACGTCATTTAGTCGTCAATCTTTCCCAAGAGCTCTCAAGATATATCAATAATTGAAATGTGGCATCACTGAACTATAACTTTAACTCTCTGTACCTTGAAGAGTTCAATCACAACTGCAACTACAGCGGAACGTCAATGTATTCACGGTTCCCGTTTCTATCATTTCCCAATCTCCACAGTTTGTCCTGTGCAGCCTGGGACCAATTCTCTTTATAACAGTTTAAAAGACTGACGCTGCCATCCATCCTACAAGATGCCTCTTGCACAGAGAGGCTCAACTTCTACCATTCCCAAGCAGCAAAGTGTTGATAGTCCACTGGGGACGAGGCTAGCTCGTTCCTCGACCCTCGAGCTGCAATGCCCTCTCTCCGTAGGTACAGTGACAAAGGGTTTGCCTTTCCATCCTCCTAATTCAATGTGAAGACATTCTTTTTACCCAAGTAGCTTGCAACAAGAGGGGGGGGGGNAGGGAGAGAGAGAGATAAAGAGAGAGAAAGATAGAAAGAGAGAGAGAGACAAAGAGAAAAAGAAAGAGAAAAAAGAGAAAAAGAAAAAGAGAGAAAGAGAGAAAGAGAGAAAGAGAAAAAGAGAAAGACAGAGAAAAAGAGAGAGAAAGAGATAGAGAGAAAGAGAGAAAGAGAAAAAGAGAAAGACAGAAAGAGAGAGAGAAAGAGAGAGAAAGAGAGAGAGAAAGAGAGAGAGAAAGAGAGAGAGAAAGAGAGAAAGAGAAAGAGAGAGAAAGAAAAAGAGAGAGAAAGAGAGAGAAAGAGAAAGAGAAAGAGAGAGAAAGAGAGAGAAAAAGAGAGAGAGAGAAAGATAGAGAAAGAGAGAGAAAGAGAGAGAAAGAGAGAGAAAGAGAGAGAAAGAGAGAGAAAGAAAGAGATAAAGAGAGAGAAAGAAAGAGATAAAGAGAGAGAGAAAGATAGAGAAAGAGAGAGAGAAAGAGACACACACACACTTCAAACTATGTTTACTGGATTTACTCGCGAACCTGAACACTATTGGTGCGGGGATACAAAACTTGATGAGGATCTTCTTGATGTTGTCATGAAGGGTCTTCTCATCCAAGTACCACGATGTCTGATCATTGGCAGATGGTCCTGCCGTAGGGTCTGGTGCACCACACACCTGCCAACCAACACCATAATTTTACTCATCAAAGTTAAAAATTTAAACCCACCTAAAACTAGACAAAATAAAACAATATGTAATACATGGCACTACCAGAAATTTTTGATCTCTGAGTAGAGCAGAAATTCTGCTGAATGAAATTCCTGCACATGCTAAAATTATTTTGTACCAATTTAAAAGTTTTCCCCTTGTTATTCAAGCAACCGGAGTCAACAGTTATTATAGATTGCAGGATAAATAACAAAATGCTCCTACAGATATTTTTACAACAATTTCAAACATATATCAAAATCATAACAAAATACAGAAATTTTCAAGCTTTTATTGACATCAAATAAAATTTCTTATTAATACAGACCTACTCAACAAAATGTGATTGCAATAAGAAAACTTTAGGATTAACTGTCTTTGGAAACAGTTTACAGCACGATGTGTACACTGCTATAGTTTGATGACTATTTCTCTCCTAATGCAAAAATTTTTCAGTAACCAATGGATAAAAAAATGTTTTGTTTTGCTTCACAAGTAGTGATATCGTATACATACAAAAAATGTGTTACGTTGAACTTTGATGCTGGAATTGTAATTCAATAATAGTCAACAACTTTCCATGACCTTATCGGGTTTTCGGTAACTAATTTATAATTCCTTGCCTTTTCCAAATTTTTCCAGTTTTCCAGACCCTGATTACAGCAAAAGAAAAAAAAAATATTTGCAATTCTAAAAAATGTTGCACTTAAGAATACTGATTGTGATATATTATTCAGCTTAGAAACAGTTAAATAATTATCTCAGAAAAGAAAAAAAGACAAACTGAATTTATCAGAAGTTGATACATGAGAGAAACACACACAAATAAACAGCAGACCAACACGTGTGTTATCCCAATATTTGTGAAAAAAAAAACTTATTTACAAATAACAACTTGGACTCGTATCTTTTTCAGTTTTAAGATGATAACTAGTATCCTCGCTACCTAACGTACGTTAGTTCATACACGATACACGTGGGGTGGTTGGTGGATAGTACGATATGTGCAATCACATAGCGAGGCGAGGCATTACCGAGTTGATGGCTGAAGATTGAGAGGACAGAAGATCGTCCAGTATCTTCTGTGCAGTTGGCAGGATCTGCTGGGGCAGCTCGCTGATCAGATACTGGGCAAACTTCTGCAGCTGGTCCCGCTCCAAGCGAGACAATGACTCGCTGACAGGAGCTCGCAGACACACCTGCATCGGCTGTGACAAGAGACAGTTGTGTGTCGCAGCACATAACAGTTAACAGTACTGGATTTTTTTTTTTATTCGTTCATTGTTTGTTGAATTACGCACATGTTGGTACAAAAAATTCTGGGCATACAACATTTTGTCAGGACAGGTAAAAATCAATGCTGTATCATATTAAGTGTATTGGAACAGAAAAAAAAATTGGTGCAACAATACAAAGCTTAATCTGTGGGCTTTCATTGCGTGTAATTGCGTCCCACAGTTGCAGATCTAATTTGCAAAGTCCAGTGCACCGACGTAAACACGTCTTGCACGTAGGAGCAATGAGGTGCTAGACGTGCATGTTTGCGTTGCCCGTATTGCTTTCGGGCCTTGAACGTGTAATAATGTTCACAAAAATATTTGACTGCATTGTACACACATTTGGAAGCCAAATTCGTAAGAATCATAAAAAGCAGTTAGAACTAATTTTTTTTTATACTCTATACAAACAATAACGTAAAAAGTCTGGTAAATTACTGTGCAGTTATTTTCAAAACTACAGAACTTAGTTTTCAAAGTGGCGCAAGAAAATATTCAAGAGGTTTTATTCAAGGATTAAAGAATGATTCTAACATAATTAAATGTGTGAAACAATGTTTCTCAAGATTGCTCACTAACTGAATTACCAAAAAGTCTTTCAATTCGCAACCATTTACAGGAACACACTACCTGCACCCAAGCACATTCCTGGACCTTGAAACTCATTCATCACAAACGAAGGCCTCAGTGTCAACAGAAACAAGTATTTACCAATGCAACTAAATAGCCCATTTTCCTATAAAAAAAAAAAATACATGCATGAAATTTGAGAACACGCTCAAAGGCTTATGTTAAGAGATATTTATGTCCGGCGACATCTTTCAACATTGCACAAAAAATGGTTATAGCTTGTACCTAGCATGCACACACGCTATAAGAAATGTTAGCATGCCAAATTAGATTCAAATTGATTTGATTGTCGCAGAAATATAATGTGCAACACAAAGATGAGGCAGATATTTCGAAAATAAGTAATAATCTGTTAGGTGATTTGATCTGTTTTGGCAGTTTGTAAAATATTATATTCAAAAGCTTTACATTCCAGGCGGCACTAACTTACAAAGTGGTGAACTAATGGAGATAAATGTTTCTGAAGTCAATGCCAACATTGCAAACTATCAAGATAATTATAGTTCAAATTAGTAGAATGGTTTCAGAAATATGACACAGCCCAAAATATTTTTTTTTCACATATCTGCTGCTTTAAAAATATGCATCTGGCATGGTTTAAAATTATAAAATGCTCATAATACGTGTGAAAAGTGTACAGAGCTTTCTTAGAGGAGTACAGACAGATGGATGAACAAATGCACACACGTGAATGGATGAATCACGTGTGTACACACACAGATAACTGCTCACCAGATGTATGCGATGCAGACAGACTGCGACGACATGGGAGCACCAGTACGCAGTGGAGGTACAGGTGCAGTTACACGACGTGATGCGGCGCCGGTCAAAGGTGACGGCCACATTGTATTGGTCGCGTGTCTGGCCTGGCAGGGACGGAGGCACTGCTACGCTGGCGCTCAGGTGGAAACCTACGACACGCACCCACCATCACTCCAGCACTAGCCCACATCACGAGTAAGGTTATTGTCTGGTATTGGCGGCCGACTGATCACTACGACCACCTGCTTTATGCAAAAATATTTAAGCAGAGGTTAGACTTCAATTTCGTACGCACGCACTTACAATCTTCATTTAGCTATTGGTCTCTTGTCTTTGAAGTCTGTTTCACATGTGAGTCAATACAAATTATGTTCCTCCAATACTGACCATCCATGATTCACGGGCAGGCATCATAAGATGCGTAATAATTCAAATGACCCAATCAACAAAGTGATTCTAAACTTAAAAGTGTTTTGGAACACAAATTATCCTGAAATATTTTATCGAAAAGCAAGTGGCCTTACTGATTAGTTTAGAAAGCAACGTCCTGCAGTAACTCAATATATTTTAAAACACCTCCAGTCATGTCAGGAGCAAATCCAAGTGTCTTAATAAACATGTACAGTAGAACCTCAATTTTACATTCCTCTCAATTACATTTTCCCATTAAATATACACCCTCATTGGCTCTTGAGACCTCGATGTTACGAGCCGCCCAAATCTCTTAACTCGATTTACTCGAAGCTTCGATTTTGTAAGATAAGGGAGTGTTGTAACATGTAAAGTAAATGAGTGAGGGGCACGCGAATGCACTATAGGCCAATACCAGTCAGCTTAAACATTTCTGCGAGAAAAACCGGCGGTGTTGTCGCCGAAACTTTCCTTTCTCTCTGGACAGTTTAATTACCAATTAAACAAATATAACCGACGAAAACTAATTCAGTCAAATGTTTCAGAAGTGGAAAACATTTACAGACAGTTGAAAACTTTTGAAATATTTTCGGAAATATAATAATAGTAACACTATGTTATTTTAGACCTGTCCGGTATTTTTCTCTACGCTATATCCACTCCAAGGTGGCAGCAGGTGTAAACATTGCCAGCGGCCGGCTTGTTGGTTCACAGCATCCCTATACCAACCACTCGGCTACCGTATGTTGCTACTGGGGATATCGTGATCCGACAAGCCGGCCGCTAGCTTTGATCAATGTTTACACCTGCTGCCACCTTGGAGTGGATACAGTACAGTGTACTTGGCGCACGCACCAATCTGGAGGGGATCCTTGACGGCCTTGAGGCGGTAGAGGTTCTCTCCGCGCTGGAACTCGTCGGAGCTGCCGTTGGCGAGGCAGGAGTAGAGGCGGATGTCCTCCTCGTTGTCTGGGAAACTCCAGAAGGCGATGCGCAGCTGCAGCTGCTCCGGGACGGGCGGGTAGACATGCTCCACCAGCTCGAAGGGGATGTTGGCGGCCACGCACCGCGCCGTCAGCTCCGTCAGCGTCGGCACTGGCGTTCCATCTGCAACAACAACGCACGTCATTCTACTAATTATTTACAACATTCATATAATGGCATTAGTGCGAATGTAATTTAAACAAATAAACATTTAAACAAAATCTCGACCACTTTTTTTACTGCACGAAATATACTTCTTGTAACCTGAGATATTGTTAACTAAGCAATTTGGAGTTCACTGTATTTACATCTTGGCAACCTCAGTAATGCCGTGCATAGTTTTGCCCATGAACCAGCGGGATCTGGGTTCGATTCTTGGCTGACCTTCATACTACACAAGGCAGTGGCAAACCACTACAATATCATCCTGCATTAAGAGTCTTGGCACTATCCATCTCTCCATCCGTATATCCCTCCAGCCATTAATCCATATAGCCATATAATCCTCCATCCATTCATTCATCCATCCATCCATCCTCCAATTCCCCGAGCCTATTTTCGTTTCTATAATAAAATAACACTATGAATGACCTAAAACAAAGATACAATAGAGCGCTCTATCACATCGCTATCACATCTCGGCAAGTGCTGCCACCACGAACGCACTTGTTGACGAATGCAAACCTGTCGTGAATCAAACATGACTACTGAATCATACTAAACCAAAGTATTAGAAAGTGGCAGTTCTAATCCCTGTTTTGGCGTCTGAGAAAGGCGCAACGGATGAATTGTCAGCAAACCACTCTCTTGTTGACTACTTGGCTGAAAATGCCGAGTTTTTGAAGTAATTTAGCAGGCTCGAAAAATGTTGAGTAGATGTACGAGACTAAAAGTTATTTAAATCAAGTAATTATTTAAAACATTGCAAGACACCCTTGTAAACTCCATGAATAGTTGTTGGAGATAAAACTATGACACGCTATCTTAAAATTATTTAAAATGCCTGGTCATGAGAGAAAAATAAAAAAAAATGCATTGACCTTACTTATTACAATTCTTGTGATGTGCAATCCTGCTTAGTTATATTCCACAAGAACAAACATTACCTACAAAGTCACTCTCACAGAATGACAAAATTGCATTGTATTGGAAAGGGCTTATTAACGTTCCCCCGTTTTATGCCCGTAGGCTTATCAAGGGACGGCTTACAAACTAAACTTACAATCTAACTTAAACTAACACCCGTGTATTACCTGGGATTCAAACCCAAAGTCTCCCGCACCTCAGACCGACAGCGCACCAACAGACTGCGCCACAGGAGGTCGACCACAACGATAAAAGTCCCAAGCAAAAATATACTCGTAATAATAGAGATGAAGATAGAAAAAGCACTATTCAGAATTCATAAGTGGCTGAGAAAACTCACACGAGACCAATTCTTAAACCCTACAGCTCAGATCCGAAGATGGAGTTGCAATAATCTCCAAGCCCTGAAAAAAAAAAAACCCCTTCATTTTTCTTAGGGACCGCGGTGGTGCAGTGGCTAGAGCGTTCACCTCCCACCAATACGAGTCCGGGTTCGATTCCCAGCGGGGTCACTCCCGGATTTTTACACGTAGGAATCGTGCCAGACGGCGAATTTTCTCAGGGATCTCCCGTTCCCCCCGCCCATGCATTCCGATGCTGCTCCATACTTGACCCTCCATAGGCTCTCAAGGCCCAAGTGTTGAGAGTCGCTCAAACCTCTACAACTCAACTCCACTGCATGTTTCTTAAGCGTCGACGGCGCACTTGATGCACGTGGCAGTGTCGCCCTTATAGCTCTCGCGCTTCTCGGCCTCGAACGGAGGGAGCCTTGATTGCAGTGTGCCAGCTCGTATGCCAGTCCCGACGCCTGCAGTTGCAGAGAGCAGTCTGCAAGCTGCTCGGTGGCGCATGTGCGGTCCTCAAGGTCACGATCATGCCGTGACATCTGCCGACAGGCCGCATTGAACCTCAAGACGGCCTCCCACGTCGAACCCCCGCCATTTCCAATAAAGCACACCAGCCGTCCTGTCACTTGCTTCTCAACTACCAGTTACTAAACACTTTGAAATCGTCAGTTTAAAAAATGCATCGGACAATGTAAAATACCCCCTAATGTTTATTTGAATTACCGAAGAATATCGTCTATTCGCGGTTTCTTCCCACTTTTCGAATCAAACCTTCGAAAAATCACACCAGGTATGACGTGATTGGTTGTTTTCTAAGTATGCCGTGCATCACAAACATTTTATAATTCTGTTAACGTAAAGGTATCTAATTCTTTATTAAGCTGAACTTTTACTTACATCTTATTGATGAATTATAATATTTCATATTCAATTAATACGAATAAAAACAGGGAGAAAATGCGTGTGTTGGAAATGGCTGGTAAGAAATAGTTCTTACGCAAAATATGATTTCACTGAGAGCGCACAAATGCGGTGCTCTGTCCCTTTGGTGTACCTTTCTAGAAGCTTCGTTAGTGAGAGGCGGAGGAATATCGTGGAAGTAGAACTTTAGCAGGGCTTCAGAAAAGTCGAAAGTAACAGTAAATTGACTATAGCAGAAATTACATATACTTATTTTTGTGTGTGTTCACGAATTAATTTTCCCCAAACATATGTCATTTTAAAGTGCATCTAATCATCCATAATACCTTAAGTTCAGTGCCCAATCCCTTCGAACTTAAGTTGAAAGATTAAGGAGCTCTTGTTTTTGAAAACAAACAGTGATGGCGAACCAGTTAATCCAAGGAGTGAAGCCCGCCAAAATCTACCCAGCAGACGGTTAATGGAACAAACCTATAATCACCAGCCAATCATCCATCATGAGGTGAATATGGAGCAGCGCCGGAAAGGAGAGGGGGAAACGGGAGATCCCCGAGAAAATCCACCGACCGCGGCATCGTCCGGCACAATTTCCCACATGCGAAAATCCGGGAGCGAACCCGGTTAGTCTACGTGGGAGGCGAGAGGTCTAACCACTGCACCACCGTGGCCCCGCAAATGGGATATGGATGGCTCTTCACTCTGAATTTGCAACATAGCCGAATTTTCTGTAGTTGAACCGAGCTCAACGCATCCTTCGGAAGATACCTACCGGCGAATATGCCTTTACGTTATTCTAATTCTTCTGAAGAATATTATCACAACACCAAACAAATGGCACAGCTCAAATATCAACACGTCGCAATATTTTATCGTACTACGTTGATCTTGTAAACTTGGCTTAAATCGCACCGATCCAGAGAAATTAAATCATTGCAGTCAATATGCAATCCATAACCTTGTCAAACAAACTACTATCCAAATAATAATAATAAAAAAACAGTTCAGTTTCACACTAACCAACATATTTCACTACATAATAGTTTTTCGGAAAAATTCAAAGAAATAATTCAGGTTTTCTTACTTCTTGAAAATTGTTCGGCACAAAATTTAAGGATAAAATGCTCAAAACTATATTAAAATATAAGGTAAAAGTTATTTTTAAATCTGTTTTTTTTTTTTTGCAGTTTTACCACATTGCCATTGATACTGTATGACAAAACTGTGGAACGACTTGGAAACGCGCGACACTCTTCGGCGGCGTGAAACGCACGCGCATGCGCACAGAGGCCGCTAAGCGACTCCGCCAGATCACGTGAAGCCAGCTGTACGACGTGCGGTGGAGGAGGCGGAGGTACACAAGTTTCCCCTGCGGACCCGCCTCCGTTTCCGCACAGGGAACTGAGGATGGGCCTCTGTCCACTCCCACGTCCCCGCACTCCTACACCGCGGAGAGCCGACCTCCCCTTTGCCCAGTCGGTCTGTGCGGTGCAGGAGGTTCTGACTTCGAGTCTCGGGTAAGGCATGGGTGTTAGTTTAGGTTAGGTCATGAGTTAGTTAGTTTGCAAGCCGTCCCCTGATAGGCCTTCAGGCACAACACCGGGGGGACGTTGATAAGCCCTATCAAATCCAAAATACAGCCCAGATCGTTAGAGTAAAGTCGAGGTAGACCGCTTATTCGTCTTCTGCGCATGTACCCGACATTGATCTACAGCAAAGCAACACAAGTGCCGAAGTCACACGGTCGACAACGATGAACGTGATTGTGAATATCTCAATTTTCAAAAAGACAAGCGCTTTTATATGAATAACATACTTTCACAAATTTAAATTTAATCAAACTGCATTACGAATTGGTCAGAGGAAGTCGAAGCACTACTAAATAGTGTTATAACCTCGAATCCAATCCTCGTCGTTTACGAAGTGTTAGCAGCAAAAAAAAATTCAATGTTGGAACACGGAGACTTGTTTTGCTCAGCCAGCGAGGTTGGTCTACCCCATCTTCTGTCTATGGTTCAGGCGGTCCAACCAGTTACTCTCGTGTAACGGGTTCCGTAGTTCCAGTTCCAAGTAGTTAACACGTTCCCGTAACGTGTTATTTTTGTTAACAGATCACCGTGGAACATTTATTGCCTGTTTAGAAATTGGCAAGACGTTCCAAAAAAAAAAATAACTGATCAATTGGCAGGTGTGGTGGAGGAAGTTGAACACTTACAAGCCAGACGTTCCAAACAAATAACTTTCACGCATGCTCAGTAGTCAAGCGTTGGTTGAAGTGAGGCGATCCAAGATGTTCCAAAACTAGCGGTATAAACAGGGGAACTTGTTACTCGTGTAAAGCTCAGTTCGCGATGAAAAACTTTTATATGCTATTCACGGTAAATTGAGCACTTAAGACCCTGCTAAATTTTTTTCATTTCGGCCAGTTTATACCTTTCAGCCACTTTTAAATACAAACATTGTCCCGTGACTAATAAACGCACTGTAAACATTTCACCAATATTAAAAGTTAACGCCTGAAGCTGCAATAAAATGTAGATATTTATTAGTGGTTAATGCCCGTTGGGAGGGCCTTGAAAAATGCTCACTTTATACGCACTGAACCTGTACGTATAAAAATGAAAGTAGGTGTTCTTTATATCACGGTTCGCTGTCGTCGTATACACAAACAGATCTTACGTACACGATGACCATGAAGCGTGAAATGAAGAATAACCACTTTCATTTTGATACGTACACGCTCGTTATGCACACGTTACCAAATAGAAACGGTTTATTATAATTGTTACGTTGAATAACGCCCATCCCTATCCTACAGGTAGGTTTGCTGGGCGCAGGCAGGGGGAGAGACACTATACGCCCTTTCTCAGGTAGCATCGTGTTGCCAACACAAAAAATACTACGGAAATGTTATTCCTGTTTCACAATTATAAACTTAGGAACAACCGAAACACCTTTGCTCAGTTTATTACTGCGAGGTGATTAGCAAAAAAAAAAGTTCATTTTTAACACACGACAAATTACAAGATGACAATTTTGTGACTTCAGTTCATCGTTGCACATTTGCTGGCTGTTCCGCTTGGCGCTTTGTGCCTCGCCTGCTGTTATATTTGCCGAGACGAGATCGTTGATCTTAGAGTGAACCTTACAGTGTGCCCACAGTGAGTCTACGTGAGTTTACAGCGAGTCTACAAGGAGTCGAGGGGTCTTACCGCCAGTCTACATTAAGGGGTCCGCCTGCCTGTCAATCGAAACTGCGTTCCAGTGTGTTCGAAATCCAGGTTTTTTTTTTTTTTTTGCAAAATATTAAACGTGCGTCCAATGCGCTGGTCTCCGATAAGAACGCACACTTCAGACTGTGTCTGTCGGTTACTTCCAAGTTGTCACGCACATTAGAAAAACACCATTTCCGAGCACTCAAACGTAACTAAAAACTTATTTTTCAAAGTGCGTTATCTCAAAATATACGCGTTATATACACACAGAAGTAATCAAGGGGCGTGCATTGAACCTTGCTATAGACTTTCCGCCAATAACATTAGAGGGTTACAGCTGAAAGCCCCACAGGTACACGCAGCACGAAGAGAACGATGCACGCCAATTCAGAGCCCTGCGCTATAGCGGCGATGGCGCACTTGTTGAGTGTGGCAGTGTCGCCCTTATCGCTCCCACGCTTCTCTGCCTCAAACGCGGAAAAAATCTCCAGGCAGGCGAGCCCCTTAAGTCTCCCCGTGTGAAGTATGGAATGTAAAGTATTTGATGCACATGCAAACATCTGAAGACTTGTCATTTCCATTTACCAGAAAAGAGGCACTATGATGGAGAGGCTGGAGTGACGTCACAGATAGGGCAGAACTGAGTATATCCCCCCTCCCTCTCAGTTCATCACTTCCCACTTGCTACTCCTTCCTTCGTATCGCCGGCGGAGAAAGCGGCGACACAAAGCGCTGCAACGGGCTGTGCGGGAGGTGGGCCCACGTCCCCACGATGTGAAGGTTAGTGAGACACACTCTCTCGGCCACAACGTTCCCGAACACTCTGCGAGGAAACCAAATACACTAAAAACTAATATCGGACAGCTGGAAGGTTTCTGCGAAAGAACGTAGCGGTGTTGTCACCTCCAGTCAGCAGATAGCAGCACCTATGTTCAATAGTACCAACATGGTGGATATGAAGACGAAATTTCCTTTTTTTTTTCTAGAATGTTTATTCGACCATGGTCAAAATTTAAACCACGCAAATTAATCCATAATATGTCAAATGTTGTTAAAAGTTGGGAATATTCCCAAACAAATGTTAATTGTTATAAATGTTTGTAGTAGTTCTGATAATATATTAATAGTAGGACCTTTTACAAACAGGTTTTCATTCGCACAATCGCCGAAATATATAGAGCTGTCCGGCAATGGGTTTTAGTGTATTTGAGTAAACCGTGCATACTATAGAAACGCCTGGGAGAAAAGCTAGCAACACACCGGTACAGAGCGTGTTGCCTACGTTCCAGGCGACGAACAAAGCGCGTGCCTGCGTGCGTGTAAGAGCGTGAGACACGCACGCACGCAGGTTCACACTTTACACATCTGCTTTGGCTGGCACAAGCACGACAAACAGATATAGCATATTCGCAGCATCTTCACATTTTTCGAATCAAACCTCTGGAAAATCATCTCGTGAGTAACGTGTGAGATCCCCCCCCCCCCNCCCCCCCACCTCACACACAAATATGCCTGTAGAACAAGCATTTTACACTCCTCTCAACATAAACGTAGTTTATTTTTGGTTAAACGGAACGTTTACGTATATTTTATCTATAAATTACAACACTAAATTTGAATAAAAAAAAACAGAGAGAGAAAACAGGTGTGTGCTGGCTATGCCTAGTAACAATAGCTACCATGCAAACTATCATCAAACTGAAGGTGTGTGCACTGATGCGATGCTTTGTCCCTTTGGCGTAATTTTTCTCGGCTTCAGCTTTGTCGGCGCGAGGCGGAGGAGTAGCTTCAGAGTACAACTTCAGGACTTCAGAAAAGGTTTCAACCAACCATGAATTCCTGTATTTGTAATTTTCTAGGTAACAGTGAGTTAAATCTACGTGCGTTGTCGCGAAGAGGCCCGGTAGAGAGGTACGTGAAGTGGAATGGGAGAGGGGATAGAAGGAAGGGTAATCACCCCCCCCCCTCCCCCGGTTGCCTAAGAGAAAATTATATAAAATCATGAAAATCGAACAATAAAGAAATGCACTAGATGTGTCATACTCTACACTCCAGTAGGCCTCGGTGTTTCTTGCGTGAAAGTGGGAGATGATTGCATTACATTAACCCGCTCAACCTGCTACATTTACCACTTCTCAAAAAAAATTCTTGACATCTCCTCGATTCTCCAGCACGGGTGTATTTCACAGTGACGCCGTTGATAAAACACGCGAGGCACGTGTAGTAAGAAATATTTTTTTACTAAGTACACGTGGACTTTATTTAACAAATTTAGCCAATTATTTCTGCGCCGCACTCTCCCCTATCGATGGGCAATCCGTAGCAAAATTCAGCCTAGTTTCACACTATCCCGTCCAGGTGTAATTTGAAAATGTCACCTCTATATTGGAGAGCTACGGCACGTTTCTGAAGTCAGGGATACCTGAAAAAAAAAATTATAATCAGAAATATATTTCCTTTTCGCACATAGACACGTTGGTCGCACTGTAGTTTCGCAAATGAAGTTTATATAAAATATGCCAAACAAAGTTCCAAAGCCAGGTTACGCGAAGGGTGGGCCGGTCCCACGAGTTTTGTATATTTAACAGCCAAAGACATGATTTTACTTTTCTCTTTTTTTTTTTCTCCCCAGAACCAATGCGGTAAAAAATTTGCAAGGAAATGTAGGGGAAAGAAGGTTGAAACGCATTGTCTGAAATTTTATCGAGAAATGCTTACCAGTAATATTTATCTAAAAAATTACAGGGATGGTCTCTTTTAAAAAAAAAGTCGCAAAAATGTCCTTATATAAGACAAATTTTAAAAACTTTGCTGTGTGTTAATGTGCGTGCACACAGATACGTACATGCATATATATACACACACATTATATATATATATATATATATATGCTGTTCACAGTAAAGTGAGCAATCCTGCAATCAACCTTTGAAAAACACGACTACCCGTAACTGCTACAACACACACTCACGTGCACACTCCCGATCAAGTTTGCAGCGAATTCATGACAGTAGCCGCAAGACCTGACGTTGTATTGCGAGGGTAATGTTTAAGTGTATGGCCAATCAAGTTGGTATTACTTCTTTTATAAGTAAACAATTATGCGTGTTACTGATGATTGCACGGTTTTACTCGGATGACACATGAATAGAGTGATCCGGCCCATGGCAAAGTTAATTTTGCGTATGGAGGAAGCATATAAAATAAGAAATAGATCGAAAGCAGGTTGTTCTGAAGTGTTCCGTTAATCGTGAACAGGCTTTAGCTCTCTGCATCTCCTCCCTCTCCTCCTCAGACGCAGAATTAAAATTTCACGTAGCAAGCATTGTAGTTTGTATCATTTGTGCGATACAAATTGGGAAATGGATTTTCGCAAAAATTACAGACAAGTAATAGCAACTGCTGGAAAGTAATTTCGTAAAAACTACCAGCAAGTAATTTCACAAAAACTATGGGGAAGTAATTCCGCAAAAACTATGGGAAAGTAATTCCGCAAAAACTATGGGGAAGTAATTCCGCAAAAACTATGGGGAAGTAATTCCGCAAAAACTATGGGGAAGTAATTCCGCAAAAACTATGGGAAAGTAAT
Organism: Clitarchus hookeri; assembly: GCA_002778355.1. Classification (NCBI taxonomy): domain Eukaryota; kingdom Metazoa; phylum Arthropoda; class Insecta; order Phasmatodea; family Phasmatidae; genus Clitarchus; species Clitarchus hookeri. Next base: position 125,098 of record NQII01001444.1, on the reverse strand, counting down.
TCCGAAAAAACTATGGGCAAGTAATTTATCGGAAACTATGGGCAAGTAATTTCTCGGAAACTGGGAACAAGTTATTTCTCAGAAACTACGGGCAAATAATTTCGTGAAAATAACGGGCGAGTAATATAGTAAAATCTACGGACACGCAATTTTGCAAAATCTACGGACACACAATTTTGCAAAAAAACTGCGGCCAAGTAATTCTGCAAGAACTACGGAACTGGAAAGAAAATGTGGGAACGATATCACATAATTCTGAAAAAAAACCGATCAGCGTTTGCAAGAAACACGAAATATTTTCCCCCGGCGGTGGAGGCAGAGTGTGTGCGACGCGACAGCTGCGCGCGCATGGGGCGGAAGTGCCGGCATGCTCGGGCATGCGGGCGCCCTTCCCACACCTGCACTCCAGCACCGAGGACCCTTCAACCCTTCGCAGGCCCCGCACAGCCCTTCCTTCCTCCGGGGCACGCACCCGTCGACGACATCCCCAGCGCCGACCACCGCGAGCGCACAACCTAACACGCATTCACGTCGGTGGAGTAACACCACGTCTCATGCTCACGTCATTAAGGCTCCCGCCTTCTCTTTCCGCGTTTGATACCGAGAAGCGCGGGAGCGATATGGGCGACACTGCCACACACATCAAGTGCCCCGTCACCGCTAAGCGCAAGGCTCTCAACTGACTTGCAGTGTTCTCGTCGTGCTGCGTGTACCTACAGGACTTTCGGCGGTGACCATATTATTTTGTTGGTGGAAAGTCTGTAGGAATTTTCAGTGCAAGGCCCTTGAGTAGCTTTGTATGTATCTGACGCGTATATTTTGGGATACACTATTTTGAAAGGAAAAAAAAGTTTTATCAATTTAGGAGTACTCTGACATGGCGTTTCTAATGTACGTGACGTATTGAAAGTACCTACTCAACAGTCCTCGTCTGAAGTGTGTGTTCTTTACCTAGAGCAGCACATTGGACACACGTTTAATAGTATATTTGTAAAACGTGTATTTCACAAACACACTGCAACGCAGTTCAAGCGCCAGGCAGGCGGGAGCCTTAACCCTATACACACTGGTTCTCCAGGGCGTGATTCAGGGAACCTAATAGTAATATAACTATAATATTAAGATATCAGATATCAAGTAAAAATACCTTCAGTTTGTGGGTTGGTTATACTACTAATAAATAATGAAAATCTTTAAAATAAAATACTTAAATGTACTTAAGAACTTGAAATATTTCACACCAACCACAACCTACGTGATGACAAATAAATAGTGAAGACCTAATTAATTTAATAAATAGGTCCTGGTATTTCGGTTTCTGCAGAAAATAATGATCCTGCCGCACCATGTGTCCGAATTGTTTGGTGGTGGCAGTGAATTGTTTGGTGGTGGCAGCGATTCTGAGGACTGTCCTAAATATTTTTGAAATGTATTGAACTTCCTTTTTTTGCAATGCACATGACCCTTTTATTAAATTAATTAGGTCTTCAATATTTATTTTTCATCGCATAGGACATGGTTAGCGTGAATTATTAGCATTTGTCTGATAACGTATATATAAGTGTTAATAGAAATATTCAATATTATAGTTATCGCGTTTTCAAATTTCGTATGCATCAAGTTCTTAAGTAAAGTTAAATATTTAATTTGAAAGATTTGCATTATTTGTTAGTATAACCAACCAAACAAACCTAAGATATTTTAACTTGATCTCTCGTAAAGTAACCTAACATAACCTTGTGAAAACAAATTTAATTCATAGGTCGAATTTGTATGGAGACGTAAATTGACAATAATGACAGAACTCAACAAACCGAGCGAGCTGACACAGCGACACACTGGACTCCACATTCATGAGGACTCTGGTTCGAATCCCGGTCGGGCCATCCTGATCTGGGTTTTCCATTGTTTTTCGAAATCACTCCCAAGCGAATGCTCTAATATTTCTGGCTGCAGTCGTAGATGGATTGCCTCTTGTGTGTTCTATTTTTACCATACCGTGGTATAAAACGTCACTGTGCGACAGAGAAAGAATTATTTCTTTGCAAATTCAATCAAGAAGTAAGCCTTCTCTACCAAGCTAGCCGCCATTTTGCTCGACTTGCGATCACGCAATCCTGAAGCAACGAAAGCAAACGAAAAACGGAACATTTCCTCAATGCAAATTATTTTGAATCCTGCTGGCGGGTTAATTTTTAATGTCTTCCATATACGGTTAAACGAATTTTTTAAGGGACAAGGCATAACGTGTTTTATAATCTGTAGAGTGTATGGTTTTTTTATTATTATCATCATCACCAACCTACAGTCTTAAGTGGCAATGTACATACATTTTATACAAGTATAATGTCCGTGCACGTTGTTACAAGCGTTCCGCGAGGTTTTGTTTTTCTTGCACCCGGCGCATTAAACGCGTCTGTGTAGCGATGCATTCGAAGTAGTAAAAACACTCTGCGATATCTACGCTAATGATGCGAGCGAGTCACGGAGGTAAGTTGTACGGCTTACCGCCTCACTGTGCGCGTAATGTTTCATCGGACAGGTGGTCGCTGAAACTGGTTTTTGTTTTGCACTCATTACGGTAATGACTGACGTCATATTAACGTACCGGTTTCAACAATTTACTGCGCGCCGTGGTCGAAATGCCGAGAATGGTCGCTACCTCTGCGATGAAGGAACGTATCGCGGGGCACGAAGGTTATTTAATTGCCAGTTGACTAGTATTAACAATATCACGCCACTTCACGTGAAAATAGAAAAGGATTTCAACTTCCCACTACTTCAACTATAACACGTATAAGAAAAGGCGCAGGCAGTAACTGTTCACAATTCCCTCTGGAAAAAAACAACCTGCCGGCACTTTAGGGCACTTATACTTCTATAAGTAGGGGGGGGGNGGGGGGGAGTTAGACACCAAAAATGCACATGTCACTTGCTCGGGAAAAACTTGTAGCGGTAACTAGTCGAGTAAGACCTAGAATGCAGTCATTCAGGTTCATTTCCCAAGTCATTTCACAAAGGATGAAGGCCCGTTACAAAGGTCAAGGGTCAAACAGCGGAGTAATAGTTATCTAGAATGACTGAGCCAGTTACACGAAAGGATGAGGAGTGGGACTTACGATTATTTCTACAAAATTGGTCAATTTTATTTGATTGCTTACTCTAGGCGTTGAAACCGGCGAGGGAAGGCCCGCACTGGACGTAAACTTGGTAAATCCAAGAACCACTTTACGATTTCAATTATTTAAAACACACGCGAAAGCTGGTTCGTAGTTAATCAAGCAGGTTTTAAAATCAACCTATGCAAAAAAATCCCACCCGTAGCTGCATATTTTAACGGACACGCTGACAGGCACGCTACCAGTAAAGTTGGCAGCAGTGTAGAAAAAGTAGTTCTACGTCTTACGGCTGTTCGAATGCTAAAATTGTTCTTCTAGATTTCGAAAAAATTTAATAGTTTTGTGAGTACACCGAAATATTGAACTGTTTGAACAAGAGTCATCGTGTTTTTTTTTTAGAGTAAATATAAACATTTTAACTTAAAAATTTTGATTCGTGCAAATTTCAATATATGTAATTGTCGCCGCGGTTACCAATCTATGAAAAACAAAGATCAGGTTATGCCCACGGCTCATCTGTGGACAAAGGCGTAGAACTGTAATAATATTTAATTTATTATAGCCCGTTCCATTAGTTTTTTGGAAGTAATTTTCCTCCATTGTCATACTTTTTTCAGGCCATTTTTCCATACCGCAACAAAATAAAATGTGATATGCTAAAAATGCAGAAAATATTTCTAGCGTCTTAGAACGTCCTAAACGTCTTGTTTCAAGTGCAACTTTTCGAATTTGTGGACACTTTATGTGCGTTCACAGTTATACAAGCAGGCGTTCAATACGTCAAATTATTATATACCTACATGTTTGGCATATTACATACTTCTTCACAGTGATTATATTAAAATATAACCTGAAAACAGAAGTAAGACAATGGAGAGAAATAAAACTAATTATAGGCATTTAAAATTTATAAATTTTTTATTATACATCTCAAAATGGGATAGGATTAATACGTAATGCCAAGGCTCAAAATTATTGCTCATGTTATTAGAATACCATGAAGAATATTATTTTTAATTTAAGAGTAAATTATTTAACAATAAAATTCTTCTATGAACGGTAACAAATATTACAAATGTAATTTCTCACAAACTATTTTGTATTATTATTTTTTTTTTTTTACCAAATATAGCAGTAAATAACTAAAAATATTAGTGAAGTTGTTCGGTTAAAAATAACGCATTGCCGTCACGTGTTTTAGAAACTTCAGTCGTTTTATTACTATTATTATTATTTGAGATGTTTTACGTTAATCAAACTTGCAATACATTTATTTTTGGGCGCAACTACTTTTTTACTTCACACCAAGTTTTTGCACTAACGGTTTTACGGTGTTGAGTGTCCACCATTTTGCTCGAGCTCATGGATAGGGTCAGGGAAGTACAAACATTTCATGAGGTCTACTACAAACACGGCTCTTGTAGTTTTACAAACATTTAATTTTACAAAAGAAATATTTTGTAGGCCTAACGTTACAAACATTTGTAAAATTACAAACAATTTCTCAGTGAAATTTTACAAATTTGTTTACAGTGTATGAATGAACGAGCCTGAGTTAGTTGTTGTCGACAAATATGTATAATACATACAATTCCAAGAAGGAATTAAGTCGGAGACTACAGCGAAGTGTTTCTTGTTTCAAACAATCCATTTCCCCCACTGCAAGAATCATTCAAACAACTCAAACCCTTGACTAAAACCAAAGTTTGTATTACAATAACTTTAAAAAATTTTTAAGAATAAATATGTTTAGTCAAAATTCTTATTCAAATGCAAACAAATATTATTTTTTTTTACGATTTCGGTATTTATATTAAGTTATCATCGATATCATGCCACGAAATTATAAACTATCTTCGAAATGTATAAATAAATCACAGACATCGTCACGTCATTTCGACGAGAGGTGGCGCACATTGACGGAACTCATGCCGCCGATGGTATTCCCCGTCTGCCTCATCGCTGGCAACGGACCGTGGACAACCTCGAAGACCACTTTGAAGGATGTCAAACAGCTTGTACACGTACGATACGTACCCGTTCACGTGAGTGTATGCAGTTTGTACGAGAATACATCAATTAAACGGTGATATCAAGCAGCCATGTTTGTCTTTGTTCCTTGCCGGACATTCCTGCATGCATGCCCCATGTGGTGTACCTTTAAAACGTGCATGTCGTACACTTTCAACTGTACATAGTACATTTCCTGTGCTGGGTCATTTTCTGGAGGTAAACAAGAGTTCCATGACTTCTGAATCAGGCCTCGTAATTTATAGATAAAAATATAAGTAAAAGTTCAATTTACCCTAAATTAGGTACTTTTGTGCTAACACAAGTATAAAATGGTTATGATACAAGACATAGTAAGGAAACAAGCACGTCATTATAGGGTGATTTTTCAAAAGGTCTGATTCAAAAAAGTGTGAAGAAGCCGCGAATAGACTATGAAACAGACTGTCTCGGCGGGAATCTGCAGACTTGGCAGCTTTCTGAATGCTTATACAGGTAACCGTGTGCAAGGTATAATCTCAGAAATTCCAAAAAAAAAACTAGACGGATCCACGCCACGTCTGCTTAGGAGTTGGAAGGGGTCGCGGTGGTGCAGTGGTCAGACTACTCGTCTCCCACCTAGGCGAACCGGGGTTCGATGCCTGGCGGGTTCACCCCCAGATTTTCGAACGTGGGAATCATGCCCGCGGGGTTTCTCAGGGATATCCCGTTTCCCCCGCCCTTGCATTCTGGCGCTGCTCCATACTCACGTCGTTTCACCCTCATCGGCTCTCAAGACCTCGATGTTAAGAGCAGCCCAAATCTCTCTGCTCCAATCAAGAGTTGGAGAAATAGTGTGCGCGGTATGGGCTACTTTCAATTAACACGGCGGCCGTAAGACCTTTCTACAGTTTTAAGTAACGAATTATGTACAGAATCACGTGCAGTGTGTTCCCATGCGGTTGGAATGCATTTCCGTACAAATAAAAATTTAAAAAAACCTTGCATGCAAACATTACGCCCCACCCCACATCAAGTCGCCAAGCAACGGCAGGGAAAACTATTCAGGTGTCAATCGATTCGTCTCGTCGACTCGCATCGATCAGTCGAAGCTACCAAACCAAACAGCCCACTTGGAAAGTGTTTTCTAAAATAAGACTTTCCCCACAGTAAGTTCTTACTTCCTTGAATCCACAATGCTAAAGTAGATATACCCGCCGTATTGAGACACATTTATTGTGTTTCGCGAGTAACTGTCTATGTGAATGCTCTGCATGGTTGAACTCAGACGTTCGACTACTCACTACGCACATTTTCATAAACACCTTTTTCTTTAACAAAATAAAAATAAAATTGGACGGCTTGTTTTCAATTCATTGCACAAGGTGAAATACAAAAACTGCCATCTAAGTGTTTTTACTTAAATAGTAAACTAAATTGGGAAGCTAGTAAACAAGTAGAAAATTTGTATATAAATTCCTTAACCAAAAATTCCAGGAGCAGATACCATGCCAACTACAAGCATGCATGCGAGATCAAAGAAACAACTTCGCTCTTCCGCAAGGGCAGAAGCTCCCCAGCTCACTACGTACTCGGGCACCACCAGTGTGCGTACTTTGCGACGTCGAATGCGAGGGTAAGTATGAAAAAGCACACACTTCATAATTTGCAAAAATCCTGAGCCATGCTCAATCTTAACTGAGCTCGCTTGTGATGATCATTAATATTTACTAATTGGTTTTAACCGAGAGGAATTAACCTGCCGGAGTTTGTCGGTGTTGTTCGGAAACACGTTGTATACTGTATGCATACCTAAAAGTCACCGTATGCATGCATGTATGTTCCCTACACCGTTTGGCGGATCTGAACGTAAATTTGGAAGGGATGCCCTTCAGTACCCAACTTAAAATCTTGTGAATGCCGAAATGCTACCCCCTCAAAAACGGGCCACGAAACACCTTAATTCAGATGGGTGTTAGGTAAGCAAGACTTAAGAGGCCTACGTAGCTGCGCGTTCAAGGTCGTCAAGAAGCGAGGGAGCGATAGGGGCGACACTACCACGCACCCCTAGCGCTTCATCGCTCCTATGCGCAGGGCGTGCAGTGTTTCCGTCGTGATGTTGTGCTGTGCTAACTAGATACATGACAGTGGGACTTTATTACACGCGATGAAAGCCCACAGATTTAACTACGTGCGTACAATCGTACTTTTCTCTCACCACTTACGGAAACTGCGTAGGCCAAGATTTAAAAATTCGATAGTTGACCATTTTCACGAATATTTTTCTTCGCGAATACACTTAATATTATAACAGTAAAGAGATAGGGACATATATGATTTGTTTATACCTTTTCTGACAAAAAGTCGTATTTCCAGAAGATTTATTCGCCGAGATACACGTGTTCACGCAAACAACGATTTCACGGAAAATGTTTCCGTACATAGTCCTCTAAAGGGTCGCACTGTAAGTAGATGTGCCCACTATCCTAACTAATATTATAAATGCGAAAGTGTGTTTGTTTGTCCTTTCACGTCGCAACGAAGCAACGGATCTACGTGATTTTTTTGTACAGGTATAGTTTGACGGCCGGGAAGTGACATATACTACTTTTTATCCCGAAAAAATATATCATTCCCACAGGAAAAAAATGTTAGTAAAAACAGCGCTCGGGGTACAATGCTGCGTCAATGTAAGTTGTTAGTGTGGGAAGAAAGCACAATGTCACACAAAAAAGCGATAGAGGCCCTAAACCGAACTCTACAGGATATACGAAACAATACAGACATTATGGGAGGAATGGTTGTATATTCTGTACCATATAAGAAGGCCACTTTTTGACAGCTCGGCGAAAGTAGCGCCACTGTTTACATCNACCATATAAGAAGGCCACTTTTTGACAGCTCGGCGAAAGTAGCGCCACTGTTTACATCTGACTACGTATCCTTCCGCCGTCAGCTGGTCCGTCACGCCGGGCCTGTATTTTTTATCAACACGCTGTCAGCTAATCCAATTCTCATCGTACTGTAATGCTAAACAAATTTTAAGATATTTTAAGACTGACATCTGTCTAAAAATATAAGTAGGTTACAAAAGTAAAAATATAAAATGTTAGATATTTGATAACTCTTTTTTAATTTGTCCGAGATAGTGAATTTGGGTTAAAATTGGCGAGACGGTCTGTTGTATCTATTATTACACTTTGGACGTTATAGCTAATATATTCGAGTTGGAAATATGTGACGTGGAATAACGTTAGAATTGCTTAAAAACTATTCACGCGTGTCTACGGAATCAAGGAGATGGGTTTCGAGAGAACAACATGGCGTATAATTTACGTAGACGAACGATTACCGGCCGAATATAAGTGACTTGTACTCCAAATCGTTGTATATGAAATAAATGTTACTTTAAAAATTATGCAGAGCTCGTGGAAAAATATAACTATTGGCAAATGTTTGTAAATTCGTTATATATCACGCAGGAAAGAGATTCATTTCTGGCAGGTAATAGCTCGCAGAATATCCGATAGATAGCGCGCAGCACGTCACGACGAAGTTTTGAGTAACTCTCTTTATGGTCAAAAGATGGCGTATATTTTAAAATTGATAATTCTTATGTTACGGGCTGAAAATACATTTAAAATTCGTGTCGTTTCGTCAAATTATTAGAAAAAATAATTCAACAATATTATATAATATTTCTGTATGCTTTTGGAATTAATATCATGGACGTGTTGAAAGCAAGGTTTGAGGTGGATTATAAGACGTGAAAAAGCTTTCTGAAGTTAGCACAACTTCAGAAAACTTTTCCACGTCGTATCGTTCTATTGTACATTTCATTTTGATCACCTAATCATAACTACATTATCACGGAGTTTAGTTTTTAACACTAACAACCACTGTTTTGTGATCACATAAAATAAAATGTATTAATTAAACTTGGAACTCTTTCTTATCGCGTATTTTCTGCTTGTCTGATGTGCGTTGGCAGTGCACTCAGAATAGCCAACATAGTATTAACTTTTGTTCGTTCGTGCATCAGCTGATACAGGATTTTCTAAATGGCACTTTGTTTGTTTCGTATTAGTCAATTGCCACTCACTGACTGTCAGAAAGTGGCCTTCTTATACGGTATGGACCATATTACTGGCTGGTGACTTCCGCCAAACTCTACCGGTGATTCAGAAGGGCACACCTGCAGATTAAATCAAAGCCTGTCTCAAGTTGTCAAGCTTATGGGCAAATGCCAAGAACGAGTGCACCTCTNTTGTCAAGCTTATGGGCAAATGCCAAGAACGAGTGCACCTCTACAATGACGTTGATACAGGACATTATGCTGATACACTATTAAAAACTGGAGATGGGCGGTTAGAAACAGATGCTGAGGGCTGTGTGTCACTAACGGGGGATTTTTAGTAATTTGGTGCAGAGTGATACGGAACCGATTGCTAGCGTTTACCCAGATCTACAAAGAAATATAAATGACGACCAGTGGCTATGTAAAAGAGCTATTCTAGCACAAAAAAATAACATCGTTAGTGCTATATTCTGTGTTTATGATCAGTGTCCGTCTACTAACAAATACAGTTATTTCTCCCTATAAGTTTGTTACTATAACCACGCGAGCGACCTTGCACTCATTGAAATTGAAAAGCAAGCGCAAGACATTGTCAGGAAAAAGTATAAAAAGTATGGAGTTAAAAAAAAAAAAAACAATAATTCTGTAGTCCACGCGAGCGGAGCCGCGGGCACAGATGGTAATGGAATATTTAACTGTAAATATTTTTTCAGGACAGAAATGAAACTCGATATTTTGTTAACCATTAAAAATTTTTTTTTACTGATACATAAATCTGGTCGTTGAAAAGTGCAAAGTCAACAAAAATTACTGTAAGAAGCCCCTCTGTTTACGAATTTTATTCTTCTGTAAAACAGTGTTTCAGACTATAGCGACAGTGCTGTACATATTGCGAACAGATTGCTGTATTAAAACCCTGTAGTCGCCGCTTACAATTCTGGGGAAGCGTTGCATGTATGCGTTATTTTCCATCGCCGTCTCAATGCTTCCTTGTGGCCAAATATGACCTTGAGGCGTTAAATATTGATTCGTAGGGATTCACCTTAACGTCTCGTCGACAGCGAGGTCATTAGAGACTGGACAAGTTGCTCAGGGGAGCAGGAGAGGGGAAGGAATCGGCTATGTTTAAGGTTACTTCTACTTAGGTTGGGAAGGTCAATGTTACAAGTCTGGCAACTACAATTTTTGGCCACTAGGTAAGCGCTAGTGTCGCATGTGTAGCGAATTTTTTTTCTATTTTCTATGTTAAAAAACCAAATTATTGAAATAATCATACATCAAGTATAGAATAAATACGTAACTAAGTAAAACCTTCCTCTTTAATTATTGACGTAGTTTAAAATTTTTAATTAGGTGACTTTTTTGGAACACCGGCGCTTACCTAGCGGTGGAAATTTTCCCTATGCCAAACTCTCATAAGAAAACTCGTCTCGATCCTATGGCTTGTAATAAGGAAACCACACATCATTCGCCTGGAGCGATTTCGGAAAACAACGGGAAACAGAAACAAGGATAGCCGGACCCGGAATCGAACAAGCGTCCTCCCGAAAGCGAATCCAGCTGTTCACCACTGCCACACCTAAGTTCGGTTTAGAATACAGGTATTTTTATTTTTGGTTAAATTGGACTTTTACTTTTATTTCATCGGTAAGGTGCGGATATTTCATTTACAACAAACACAAATGAAAACTGCAAGAAAACAGATGTGGTGGCATGCCTAATAAGAAATAGTTCTCGTGCACAATATGATTAAATGGAATGCACAAAAAATAAGGCGTGTTGTTTCTTTAGTGTAATTTACAAGCTTTAGTTGAGGTTTCTTTGCACGAGGCAGAGGAATATTAATTAATTAATTTCCACCTCACCTCTCTTAGCCAAAGGCCATCCATCCGAGGTTTTTGATTATTTTCCTTTTCCTTTATTCCACACCTTCCTATTCTTCTTCATCTTTTTCTTTCTTGTGGATTCTTAATCTTCTTTTTATTATTCTTTCTTCTTTTATCATTCTTCAAAACCCTTCGTCTTTTTAACCATCTTTACTTCTTATTCTTCTTTTCTTTTGTTCTTCTTATTCTCTTCATCCTCCTCATCAACAACTTCGTGTTCTATTCTTCTTCTTCGTGTTCTTATTTCTTTCTATTATTTGTTTGTTTCTTTTTTCTTACTCCTGTTGTTCCTATTTCTCTTCGTCTTCTTCACTTCATCCTCCTAACAGCTACTTCCCATAATACCCATGTTCGTCGGGACGCCTAATCTTTATCTAGAGTCTTCTTCTTCTTCATTCCCTCTTCCTATTCTTTCTTGTTTCCTCCCCTTCTTATTCTTCTTCTTCATCTACTTCTTTCTTATAGAATCTTCACATTCTTTAATTATCATATCATATCTTCTTCTTATAGTTCTTCTTTAAGTTTAAGTTTTCAAGTTTTCTTCTTCTTCTTCTTCCCTTTTATTTTTCCTTAAATCCTTCAATTCCACACCTTCCCATTCTTCTTCTTCTTCTTCTTCATTTTCATATTTTTCTTTCTTATGGATTCTTCATCTTTTTACTATCCTCTAGGCAGAGGAATAACCTGAGAGTAGAACTTCAGCAGGGGTCTAGGATTGTTGGAAGTCACCGAGAATTGACTACAGCAGTATTTCTAAACCACTCTGCCGCGGCAAAAGGTTTATTCTATCTACTCAGGTTGGGAAACTACATGCTAATAGTTTGCCAACTACAAATGCCCGCCTCCGGGTAACACTGATGTTGCATTCTGTACTCGTCTGGACACGGGATGGCGACAGTTCTACATCATTGACAGGTAGTTCATTACGACGATGTTAATCCCGCACAACGACACAAAACGAGTCGACGCCATATTGCGCACAACTAACTACTTGGGTCGCGTTCCAAAACTGCACTCCGAGAGCAGAGTGAAACAGAGAGTTAACAGCTGAGGAAAGCAAAAGTACAAGTGGTTTTGGAACGAGAAAGTCGTAAATAACATTCTGTGTTTACAAATATGTACTGATTTTGCAATCTATGTAAATCCCTTTCCCCAAACTCTTTCTTTTTAAAAATATTAGTTATATTCATAAACAGCTTTACTTGCGATAAATTAATCATATACATTACGTCTAGAAATATAACCTTTATAAAAGTTAACGTTTAAATAAAAATACGAATTTTATTAACTAGTAATTTGTAATTTTCTCGTGTGTGTGTCTGTAAACAGAATGTCCACATTTCCTTTCAATTTGTTTAATTCTTTAAACATTTTCAGCCATTTTCAGTTTACCCTTCGTTACTCGCTGAAATAGTGCGGGTAAAAGTTTTACTCTGGCACGATGCTCAAGAGTAATTACTCCGCAGTTTCGGGACACTGCCGAGAGCGAGTAAAACATTTGCTCAAAGTGTTTTGAGACAGCCGCCAGAGAGAGAGAAGTTTACTCGCAGAGTAACGTTTTGGAACGCCTCGTTGTTCGTTTATCTGTTTAGTCAAGATGGCGTCCACAAAAGACCGGGCGGGGAAGAACAAATTTGAAAGTTTGTCTAAAATGCAAACCACACAGAATACACATTTCTAAAACACTACCAGATTTTCTTATGTTGGGAATGTAACATACCGGTAAGGGGACAGACTTTCGCGAGAATAGTTTCTGTCTAGTTTTAGTTGTTACTCTCTTTTGTGACTGAATGGTTTTAACGGTTACGCTTCTCGTGTGCCTCTCCGCGAATCACAGGCGTCCAGTGCCACAGTAACCTATCGCTGATTGGCTCAGTCAAATGAAACACTGTCTTCTCACAAATACAAGCGGGCAGAGGAACAAAGCAGGCTCGTGTACTCGCAGCATATTAAAATATAAAATGTGGAACTTTTTTTTTTTTTTGCTAAAATCAGGTGTGTGTACATTTAAGCATTTGCAATTTTGATAAAATAAAAAATTTACATATTTTTAAAAATCTTTCTATTTGTGTTGTATCCTAACCTACGTAGACAATAAACATTGTTATTCGTACTAAAATGGCGAAGTACGTCTACATGGTCGTAAAATTGCATTTAGCAAAAACGTTGTATTAAACTAACGCTTTATTTACACGTGGAGACAGAATCGAAAAATTCCTTTCGACGACAGCTATATTTATCGAGCTCTTAATTTTGTAACTCATTAATTTTCCTAAAATAAACATAATTTTCAAAAGCTCAATGACAAACAAAATTATATTTTTACTATTTACTCTTGTATGCAGGGTTGGAGAGTATGGATTAACAGTTAAAATATTGGCAGGGCAAGTACATATCACAGTTCGAGACAAATACAGACGTTAAGGTGGCCGCCTGGCTATTTCTTTTCTAAGGTTTGGTACCGGAATGTTCATACCTAAAAATGACCGTGAAAACACCCGTTTCAGTCATTTCCACCACAAAAAAACATGCTTTTGAGAGAAATGGAGTAACTGAACAACGTATACAGACGCGTAACGTTTCTTAAATGCTTTTCGTAAGCAGACCTCACTCAGACACGTTGGAAGTTTTTTTTTTTTTTTTAATAAACCATTTTCTGCTGTAGTTCTGCACACCGTTCCGCGGCCCACCCAGGCGGCCACCTTAACGACAAATATGTAGAATTTATCCGTTGGCTCCAGTTACTAACCGGGACCCAGGACAGTCAAGGTCGCGGGTATTCGCAGGACCTGTCGGTAAAAAGATGCGCGAATCCTACAAAACCTGTAGTCACCAAACAAAAAAAAAATACAGCTCCTAAAGGTTGCTGGCGTCGGTAGGTGCACTTATCCACGTCCTTAAGAACTCCAAAATCACTGTTTGACGTCACGTTTACCTGTCTCGGCTGACCACTCCCTTCTCCCCCCCCCCC
>NQII01001444.1:95906-111024 GCA_002778355.1 Clitarchus hookeri | reverse complement strand
CCTCCGTTTCTCTCTTTCAGTTTGCATGACAACCACCGATCCCGAGAGGAGCATGGGGCAGAATTGAATTGTGCAGTGCAACGGTCCACCACCTTCGAGGGGCCGCGGTGGTGTAGTGGTCAGACAACTCGCCTCCCAACTAGGCTAACCGAAAACAGATTCCCGGAGGGGGTCGCTCCAGAATTTTAGCATGTGCGAATCGCGCCGGACGATGCCGCTGGTCGGCGGGTTTTCTCGACGATCTCCCGTTTCCCCCGCCCCCTTCATTCCGGCGCTGCTCCATTCTCATCTCACTTCACCCCTCATCGGCTCTCAAGACCTCGATGTTAAGAGTCGTCCAAATCTTTCACTCACTCCCCGCCAAAATGTATACTCTCGTATGTCCACGACTGTATATGTGGCCGTACAGAGGAAGAGAGACCTTGCCTTCACCCATTGGCATTTTCTGATAAAGAAATAAATACTGAAAAAGGTGGTTTTTACAAAACAAATTTACCTCAATCCATTTAAAAGTTATGAATTTTCAAATATCACGTTTATCGATCATTACTTTCTCAGAAATGGTTTAAGTTTCTTAAACTTTAAGGATGATATACGTGGTCTTTTACTTGGAATTACCATTAATTTTTACCGCCTATTATGTAAAATTTCGTTCTTAATTAAGGATGGGAGAGTATTTTACAAAATAAAAACCTGTAAATGACATTTTTGAGCATATCATAGTTTTTTGGATCTCTTGAAAAATCTGCTCTGCGAAGGTAAGATCTTTTTTCCTATGGACGGTCACATATACTGATATGGTGAGTTTGCGAATAATTTCTTGAGAGTGACATACCAGTGCGTTTCCGCAAAAACCCCCGAGAATATACTTAGAATGATGACATCATTGTGAACGAACAGCCACTGAGCTGTTCCGAAGTACGAACCACGTAGTCCGCTTCCACTTCCCCCAGGCCGCTCATCGATTGTTGACACGCCAGCTACGACTCTGCTTGCAGTCGTTTCACACAGGCTTATCGCGAAGCGAGCCCGCGCACGCAGAGCGAACGCCAGGTAGAGTGCATACACGAGCTGCGCAGCACGTCCACCGAGGAGATGACGACGGCCGAGCCCCAAGGCTGATGGCAGCACCAACACACCCCCCCCCTCCCCCCAACTCCACCATAGTATGTATAGGCTGCTCGCGATTAATTGAGAACTTCTGAAATCGAAGTTGGAAAAATGTCACTGCCACTATCTGCACATACAGTTCGTCCGAAAGCTCGCTACCTAAACTGCAGACATAGTTTTTGTGGACCAACAGTAAATACAAAACTTCTGTATACTTAAATCCGGAAACGTATTTGTATATCAAATAATTGTGTTCAAATAAACGGGGGGCAACGCCTGGAGAAGTACAACGCATAGGTCGTAGGCAGCGTCGCGCGCCTAAGACCTATGCAACTCGTAATACACGCATGATCGCACCGCCGTGTTCTCAAGGCACCCGGAGTTTGGGCACTGAGTTTCCGAACACTCTGTATTCCAACTAGCACACTTACTGGCATGCGCCCAGTAAAGTTGGTAACGACGGAGGGATTGTAGTTCCATGTCTTAGTAATGAATTTAAAGTGTTAGGTAAATATGTGTGAATAATGTAATTACTTACTGTGCTTTCTCTTATTTTAATGGTCGTAAGTGTAAGAATTAGCATAGTAACATACTCGTATTTACTTCTACTACGATCGCAAGTTATTCACTTGACCGACGAATGAATAAAGTGACCAGGCACATGCCAACGTTAATTTTCTTAAGACTAAAAATAACGTAGACCCATTATTCGTCTTCTGCGCATGTATCCAACATTGCCGTAATCCAAAATAACACAATTACCAAAGTCACGTGGTCAACAATGATGAACGTGTTAGTTTATATATTAATTTCATTTAAAAACAATCAGTTTTATATTACTAAAACACTTTTACCAATATCAATTAAATCTAACTGCATTACAAATTGGTTAGAGGAAGTATACAAACATCTCAAAGCACTTGTTTGCCGAACAGTGTTCTAACCTCAAATCAAATCCTCGACGATTTTGACAGCCGTGTTGGCAGAAAAGTAGTTCAACGCTGCGCGCCAACTGTCTCGACACGGAGACAGTTGGTGCGCAGCCTGCGAGATCGCTCTACCTCACATTAACTATGTTAATTTTGCATACGGAGGAAGAATACACAACGTGCATGCAAGTAGATCGTGAGCAGGACTTTCAAAAGTGCTCACTTGAACGCGAACATCCTATACACGTAAATACCGAAAGCAATCAAAAAAGTTCATTATAATTAATAGGGAATGAAATCCCGAAATTAGCTAGTCTGAGAATCAAACCGCAAGTATGCCCCCCCNCCCCCCCACACCCCACGCGAGGTAACAACATCAAATATTCTCCGTTGCCCAGCAGTCTGTCCTTTTATCACTCCCCTAACCTATATTTCAGAAATACTGAAACACAATTGTATTTTTTTTTTCATTGTTGACACGACAAATTTGCCATCAATGAAGTTGCATTAAGTTGCACTGCAACAGACGAATCAAACGGGGCCAACCTTTTTAACCAGTACATCAATGTTTCTCGCAATACACGCTATTGACTTCACACGAGTGTCTATTACGAACACACACGTACTTTATTGTGTACGTATAGGCGCTGTGTGTCACTTGGCAAGGATGTATTACTGTCGGTTCACAAACTTAGAAATTTAAATCTTAAAACGCAAATGCTGACAATTGCATTATCCTGTGTTCACACAACCAACCATTTTGCAAGAGTAGAAATTATGTACATTTCCCTCTAAGCTTCCGTAATTTTTGTAGAAAAGATTTTATGTTTATAATACACAAAATATGTGACCCATGATTATTTTCGTTGAACGAAGGACAGAAAATTTAATTGTATCCGTCAGAAACAAAGATATTTTCATAAAATCCAACTGAATGAATAAGAAAGTAACATACTTACAACATAGGTAAGGGGTGGAAGGGAGAAACACGAAGAGGGGAAAGATTAAAATGAACATGGGTATGGTTACAGAAAGTGTGAGACTCCAACCTCCTCTTTCCCAAAATAACAGATATTGGTGCAAGTAGTTAGAAATAGGGGGATCACAGGATCAGGGATTGGGAATGCAAACGAACAGACAAGCCGGCCGCTATCTTGGATTTCCCTATTTTCCCTTGGAATTTCCCTTTTCCCTCAAAAACGTCTAAAATTTCCCGAATTTCTATCTGTATCCAATTTTTGAGAGTGACTCAGTCCGAAAATAGCATGATTCTACAATGTGGCCAAATGACTACTTTTTGGGGAGTGAAGGTTTGAGGATTTACCCTGACATTCACGCTCTGAAATTCCATGCCAGCACCATCCATCTTGTCTGAAGAATGTTCGAGTTCATTGCCCCGTCATGCAACTTCTCTCATTCCTTCCAGTCTCTTTCGCCTGCTCTATCGCTTGGGGCTCTCATATTCCTTCCGGCCTCCTTTATTTTCACCCTTTCCTCTCTCTTGCATTCCGAGCCCTCCATCTTGGATGTTCCCTCATCACCATCGTCCGCTAACACCTTGGTTTTCTCATATTACTTCTGGTCTCCTTTCACCTGGCGTCCTGGCGGGGGACGAGTCCCATTGTCTGCCATTCCACCTTGGTTTTCTCATATTACTTTTTGTCTCCTTTCAGCTGGTGTCCTGGCTGGGACGAGACACATGCTCCGTAATTCCACCTGTGCACCACGGAGTGAAGTCTGACCATACATGCTAGCCTAGAGTCGCACCGTGCGCCCGTCAAGTACACCCTAGGCCCACTTGTAAGAATATTTAACTGTAATTTCCCACTGTTTAAGATAGTCACCTAATTAATAGAATAGACATCGCCTCTGCCAACGAACAGGGCCGCAGGGTTTAGCACAACCTGAACGGACTTATAAGCATACTGGCCCACCATTTCCCATCCACCAAAGCTATAGTCGTCAAATTCGTAAGACATCGCCGACGACAACGAATAGGATGTTATTTCAAGTAAATCATAAGCCCTTCGTATAAACATACTTGGCTGCCATTTCCCACCCACAGAGGTTATAGTAACCAAATTCATATCATAGCCATCACCTCCGATGACAAACAGGGTGGTCGGGACAAGTACACTTTATGCCCTCTTCTAAGAATAGATGCCAGACATTTCCCACCTGTCGAAGCTACGACCACCAAATTCATATCACAGACACCACTTCAATCAAGGAGATAAGGACAAGTAGGCCTTAAGCATAGTTGGCCATCATTCCCAAACCTTTGAAGTTCGGGAACATGTGACAACCGTTCACTCATGTGAAGAAAAAGAAGGGCGTTGCAAAGTTACCGTTGCATGTAGGAGTGTAGGGTCTGAAATAGCACACACCTACACATCGGCCTGCACGCACTCGATAATCGCCCACCTCCGCCCTTGTCTGCTACCACAGGTGTCTACCAACTCGGATCCCCTTCAGCGACAGCTAAGCCTCCCTTCGCTCACCCTCATTCAGGCTGTATATATAGATGCGAAAATATATACATAAATAAACATTAGCCTGGTAACATACAACAACTAACTATGAGAAAAAGCAAGATATATGCAAATACACTGCATGCATGATGTACATAGTCGTGGGTAACTGTAAAATACATATATAGTAATACAACGAACACCGCCAGTCCGACACAAGGGCCGGCGGTCCGAGTCATCGCTAGCATAGGCAACCCTAACAACCAGCCACATATTGAAAAATAAAGGGGTATGCAATGGCATCGATGACGAGACACGCGTAGTCGCAGGTTACATTAAAACACGTACGGGTTAATATAAATAAACACCATCAGCCTAACGCGAGGGTCGGGGAAACCAAGCGTAAAATATATGAAACGACTCTGTACATGAAAAATCAGTCACGTAACAAAGGACTGGCATATACGCAGCTACATCACGAGCATGATGCCATAACGAGTCACAATATATATTAAAAAAATACCCGATGGAGCAACAGTCCATAATAGTGATACACATTACGCGACTTGTAAAGACTGCGTTTCTTAGCTTGCCACAAAACAACACATTTTAAACCATTAGTCGTGCAGGAGATATGTCACTGCTACACGCTGATGCAAACAGATATAAAACAAAATGTAAAGGGAAATAGTTATAAGCTCTTCACAACCTGCGCAATCACATACCACACAAGCATCGGGTGCGGTACACCGTGCGTTAAACGATGCTACACAAGAAAATGATGTATTGGTCAGTACAACAGAATAGCAAACAACTTCCTTACGAACCGTCTGAAACGAAACTATATTCAGAGTACAGCCAAAACTCATAACACTAGCAGCGGAACACATCCGACCCGGCCCACATTGCACAATCAACTAACATCGTGAGAATTTGTAAGACAACCTAGGTGGTCGACCGGCAGTGTGGGCACCGTGCAACTCTCGGAAACTCGAAGGGATGGCACAGAATATTAGCCGATAGAGACGCGCCAGGCTCCACGGTGGCACACCAGCTGAGTCGCACATACACTTCCCCATACGATACGAATTCAGTTATACAGTACAAGCTAACCCATTATTCAGTTTTTAATATTATATTCCTGTACTTATTTGAATCCATGCTATTTATAGTGCTAGAACTGTAAGCACATGAAACGAATTAGCCATAAATCACTCGCCACAAATTTTTATTAATATAAAAGTATCATTCAATGTACGAACTTTCTAATGAGGAGTAAGGAGATCGTAACACAAATAAATTATAACTATGTATGCAATCTGATTTTAGAAGACCCAAAATTTAAAGCGTAGAGGTTTACATCAACTAAAAAAAAAAACTGGTGTAGCTGTAGAAGACCTGAAGGCATCTCGTAGCTATCGATGCGAGATCAACGGAAGCACAGACCACAATGACTGTCCTGCCTGTCTGTGCATGGTATACATTACCGACCAAGAAAGCAATTCGGAACTTACAAGTATTGTAATTATGCCAACCTTGACCAAACATACTTACTTTTTACATTTGCTATTTAAATTTTATAGGTAATAACTCGTGTACCCCGACAGTGCTGGACACAGTGCGCCATCGTTGAAAATAAGGTATCGCGCAGGTTAAATCCCCTAGAGAGTCCAATCATTTAACAGGTAAAAATACAACATGATACACAATTAAAAAGACTCGTGTGTGTTATATCTACATATTTAAGTATTGAGCACATCATGCAGGAATCGCAATGAACTATATTTCCAGAAAAATATTTTTGTACATGACCTTACTCAATGTATGTTTATCTGAAATGCTTGCAGCCTGCAAGAAAATTATTCTTAGAGGATAAGAATTCAAAAAAATAATAAAACAATTTATTTATTTTTTGTATTAGTAGATAGAAATAGTATGTCCGAGCGCACATTGTATCATGTAGTGGACCTGTAGACTAACCACCATTTTGGATCTGCCATCTTTGATGACCTTGACTTTGGCCCTCATCCGCCATCTTGGATTGCATAACTGCCGCCATCTTGGGAACCAGTACACCACCATCTTGTATGTCACCTCATGCTCTATCATTCCACCTCGCCATCTTGTTCCAAGAATTTTTCATTTTCCTGCTCTATCAGTCCATGCCTCCATCTTGTTTCTAGAATTTTCCAGTTCATGCTGTCATTCTGCTGTGGTACTTAATGCTCTATCATTCCATGCCACCATCTTGTTTCTAGAATTTTCCAGTTCCTGCTCTGCCATTCCTTCTCTCCTCTCTCCAACGGATATCGTCTGCTTTTGGCCACCATATTGGATGTCTGTATGCCACCATCTTGGTTCTTATATAGTCTGCTAAGTGGTGCTACCCACCATCTTGGAAGTTTTATTTATTGCCCACCAGGGGCACTATCTAGGTTCCCCTACTTTCTGCTAGGCAGTGTTAGTGATGCTTGATGATGTCATCGGCTGCTACGAGTGCTGGTGTCGACTGGAGGCTAAGGGCGATGTTCCATGTGCTGTACAGGCACTCGCCTCTATCAATGTGATACAGTTTAATATAGTATATAAAGCTGTGGAGGTGAGGAGCAGCGAACTGCTGGACCTTAGATTGGTAGACAGACGCCCCAGTCGACTGAACCACCAGGGCATTGGTGCCAGTACAGGTCTAGATGATGTAAATATAAAAATTACTATTTGGATATGTCTATTCAAAATGTAATGAAAAATATAGAGTGCGGAATGTCATCAGTTTATAAGCATAGTTATGCATAAATCATGAACCATCCTGTCTAGGTCCTAGAAATTCTGTATGTAGGCACTATCATGCATCCCGAAAACGTACATGTGTTAAGCCCCCCCCCCCAAGAACTTTTATAGGCATAATTTGCTTACATTTGCAAAATATTAGTGTTAGGTCCTTGAAAATCAGTATCCCTGCACCAATGTGTCATATCAATAATGAGATGTTTCTAAGCATGGCAAGTACTCTTTAATTTTGCTGATAATTATTTTATCTTCATACTTTTACACACAAATAATTGCCAGTAGAACAATTTTTTTTACTTGTCTGCATATGTATAAAAGAGGTAACTATATTTTAGAAATAAAATACACAGGTTAAGTTGACAAATCAAATTTATTTAAACATTTTCTTATTACAAATACATTTTTTTAAAAACAATAATGCATTAAAACTTTTCTTCAGTGGTGGACTTCTTCTGGTGGACGTCTCGCATCGTCTGTTGTCTTCACCTTTACAGTACACATGCACTTGGTCCCTTGCACGACGCCTAAATCCAAGCTCATGCATAAAGTTCCCCAGACATTTGAACCGGGGCCATGTAATGTACACTTATAAAGGTAAATATACATACCCTTAGTACCTCTACATCTAAATTAAAATTTATTAATTAAAAATCACTTTTCCAACTTCTTTTAGCTACCTTTACAAGTACATATTACGTACGTGGTTTACAATTTTGTTGACATGAAAACCGCAACACCTAAAAAAAAAAATCTAAGTGGACAAAGGAATGCACAGAAATACGACAGCCAAAGAATAGGAGTACAGATGTATAAATAGAGGAAAAGAGAAGTAGTATAGTGCAGAGTGTGAAAGAATGGGAAGACCGACTCCGCCTCTGGTGGTTGCGCGCGCATAACGTGACAATTTTATCTACACAACTCCATACAGGATAAGCATTGTAACCCCTCAAGAAATGACTATATGTCTCTGGTCGAAGGCCCAACATAGGTGCCAAATCCTACATGAAATTATAATAGTGAAATAGAGACCACCACATGCGATCATAAAGTTTGAGTCACAAGCCTCACAATATCTCATCATCATCATCATCATCGTCGTCCTCTGTAATGATAAAAATTTTAATGTCCGTATGGTAAAGTGTTTATTCCATATTTGTCTTATCATCCTTCCATGATAATGCTAATTTATTAAGGCTTTATCTGCATAGTTCATGCTGATAAGAACGAATGTTAAGTACTGTTCGCATCATGGTACACTGGTCTTGCAGAACAGTCCCATAATTCTCAATGGATATTTCGGTCTTGACCACACATTTTTTTTTATACCCTTTGCTCGTATTACATGTTTGCTTCCACAGTTATATGCATACATTTTCGCCCTCGGCCCAACAAATTCCTCCATTACATCCCCTCCACACTCGTCTTTAAATTTACCCACCCCTTTTTTTGTTGGTGGGCGAGTAACATGGGTGAGTGGGAGGATAGGCACTTGTGTCAAACGTCATTAATGCTGGGTCTGAGGCTAAGTCCTGATAGAACTCGTCCATGCATGTCTCATATATAAAACTATCTGTATCCATGTAGGACAGTGTAATATTGTCTTGATACTTTATTTTCATTGCATTATAGTGGAAATCGTACATCAGCACCTTTGATAGTTCCAGAACTGTGAAACCTGCATAGATCGGTTTATCTAAAATTATCTGTTCATGGTCTAGGCGGACAAGGCTTAAATTTTCTGTATATATTTTTCTGTCTCTGAACGCTGGTTTCTATATTAGTTTCGTCATTCGTGTGTCTGTACACACAATTCCATATTTTGACGCCTGAATTTATTTTCCATCAGTTTCATTCATTTAAATAGATCATTTACAAAATCCTCATTTGCTGCTTGGCGTTTCTCCAAGTTTAGATCAATGTACGGTTTCAGCCATGATGTTTATCCAAACTCAAGGACTCTGTAGATTTTCAATGGCTTGCTTCAGATTCCTGTAGTGTATAATGGTATTTATGTTTCTGATCTAATAATGTGGCTTCGGTCTTACCTCAGAGACAACATTAGTGGAAGGAGGGGAAGAGACGAAAGAAACTGCTGAGACTTAACTGCCATACTGCTGCGACAAGATCAGCGAGCTGCAACACACGAGTACTAAACATCATTAATAATACTAACACACGTCTTAATGACGCGAGTGACATGTAGATCACGTTACGAGCTGTCAAGAGACCACGTGCGACGGTGACGCATAATGTATAAGATTGCAGAGGCGAAATACCCGCTCGAACCACGAAGTACAACCTGCACATGCCACCAGGATGGCGTCGCTACGACCTGAGGAATACTGGAATGCCGCTCCGCCGATCAGCACCTGGTAACTCACTCGCCAGCCGGCAGCCCTAGCGAACAAAGGAGCCTCTCACAGTACGTAGCACGCAATGAGACGAAGGCACGTTCCCCAGAACCTCGCACAGAACAAGTACACTCTAATCGAAGGAACCACAACGTCTGATCATCTCCGTAAACGTTTCCAGTCTGCGACGGCAAGCGACAGCCCGGATGCGTCGCGACGGCACAGCGCGCCCGAGAGAGAGAGAAAGCTGGGTAGAATGTTTGCTTCTCAGCCAGCTGCTCGCCACACAAGGCCACAGACACGCGCTGTGTGCGTCATACTAAGTACTCGTATATGTAAACGCACTTACAAAGGAATTAACGTATAATTTTGTGCGTCTCGCGCAATTATTAAAGTTCGTGTATATTTTAACGTACGCGCTGAAATTACTTACTTAATACAAACGCAAATACTTTTATTAAAACCAGTCGCGTTTCCTCATAACTTAAATAAAATTGTGAGCATACGTGTACGTACAATCGCTGGCGGTAACGTTCAATCAGTTACAACCCTAAGTCGCGTGCACTAATATAAAGCGCGAGTTAAGCATTATACTGAACATGAGAATTATTTTCTCGTCCAATAGCCACGGTTTTTTTTCTTTCAACGCAAGAGCCAATATGTTTCCTGCTGACAAAAAAAAAGAATGATGTGATAAAACATTATCTTTTTCAGCTAAGCAAGCTCTGCTGAAGCTATAGGCTCAAACATAATAAAAGCGCAACAATTCGGACAACTTTTCAAGTCCGACAGCACGTGGCACCACTGCAAGACTCCTAAAAAAAAAAACGGCGATAAATCAAACGTAGTTCAGAAACTATAAATAAGAAAATACATTTTATTCCTAACAACGGTAGGCAGGCCTCTTTAAGACGTTTCGACATTAGCTAGCAACGGAATAGATATAACATTATTCTAGTCCTTTTTACTATGTGTTGCTAATAAACATGACTTGATTTTAAAAAAAAAACCAGAAAAACACATTTTCAAAAGTTTACAATGTCGTTTACGCTATAACTTACCTGGTCGAGATTCTATGGCCGACAGAGAATCTCAGAGCGACGTGTTGAATTAACAGCGAAGTCGTGATGGAGCAGGTGTACTCTGACGGTCAGACGAGACGGATGAGGACAGAATGAGCGTTACGAGTCTCGTTTCGGTCGTTTATAGACGAGGGCAGCGGATTTATACACGCAGAATCCAGTACCTTTCAGGGTGTGGTTGGACGAGTAGCAAGCATTCTCAGTCGAGAAATTCGCAGTGCTCGCTCGCCAAATGTGGTCCTGCAGGCAGCGCGGAGCTGTCGTTGGCTGGCTGTGCCCGTCCTCGGCTCTCCTACCTGCAGTTGTTTATAACCCGGGTGCGGAAAAACACGCAGGTCACCGTTGTAAAAATATCTCCCCGCCCGAGAAAGTTTTTAGCCTTAGCGCTTCCATTAGGCTGTCTAACAGATCCGGGGGGGAAATATCACCCCACCGCTACACTGCTACACTGCTCAGAGCCTTTCAACTTGCCGAGCATAATATGTAGAAGAAAAAATACAAGTCTTGTTTAAAACTTCCTTTTCGGGGGACTTTTCAAGGATTTTTCTTTTGGTAACGCCAAGATGACAGAAGCTTCACAATCGAGGACACTAAGCTATAGCCTGTTCACGGTAAAGTGAGCACTTATGGTTGTGAAGGGTGATGGGGACTCTAACAAAGAAATACGACGTTTCCGGAGCCACCCTCACAAAACATGTTTCATCATTTCAAGTAAGGAATATATTTTACTGCATAGTGTTACAATTTCTTTAAGTCAGTGGCTTAACCAGGTTCTTTAAGGGCTAAAAGTCTTTATTTATTAATTTGGTAAATTATAATTTACTAATTTATTTACGATAACTACAAATAAAATACTCTCCACTCAATAGCTCCCAATAAATTGTTTTTCAATTAATAAAAGTTACAATAACCTCAAATAAATTAATGTAATCAACTAACTAAAATCAGTCTAAATAAACAATGCATCAAAACTTATTGAATCTTGTTATAAATTGTATGTCCATATTTCACAGTTCCAATATTCACTATGAAGTCCGTGTCACATGTTCATACAGTCCAGATACCACCAGTCCGCAACGTTTTGGATATCTCCCAGCGCCCTCATGCACAGTAAGTGGCCTTCAACCCGTCGGGTTTCACGCCCTCTCTCGCCCGTCCGCACCGTAGAAACATTCGCCTGCCGTCGTCTCGTATCCTCCGCTGCACCAAACTTCGCACGATTACCGGACTTCAGCCAGATGGTTTCCAGCAAGAACTGCCGCCCCTCCAGCTGCGGCGGTATTTATAGTGTCTTCGGTCAACAGCAGATATATTTCTCAAAATGCCGCGTTGCGGCGAGGGAGGTGCTTACCGGAATATCCTTGCTCAACCTCCCAAGTCATCATCTCTTCCGGCAAAGAGGAGGCAGAGGAGAGTAAAGAAGAGGAGAGGGGCTGTAACGCCAGCCAGGTAGGCTGTCAATCATTCCCGGCCGTCCGGCGACGGAACAGTAAGCGGATCTACCAGAGTGTGGATGGGGAGGGGAGGGGGCCGAGGAGAGTCTCCCCCCACATTACCATTATACAGAGAGAGCTGAACTAGACGCCATAAAAGTGCCCACAACTCGGTTGTTCCAATCTTATCTTTAGCTACCTCCCATCCCCCCCAGAATCGGGTCCTTGCATAAAAAGGCGACATTGCCGCGCCCGGTGTGGCAGTTGGCGCGTAACAATGTCATATGCACTTACAACAAGTATATAATAATAAATCAACACAACGCAAATATTTTAGTCCTGCTCTTTTCCAACCAGGAATAGTTCGCCAGCATGTCAACTAATTTATGCAATACATTAAGAAAGCTAGACGTTAAATGATGCCAGAACCAGTAGTTTCAGACAGGTGCGATACTGAATACGAAATTATATATACAGTATATATGTAAACTACACTGTATATCTGTTCCAGAGAGCCGTCAGCCCTTTCAGTGCCCCAAATCTTGCGGCTATTTACGTGACTACAGATTTTCTTTGTTACCGTTTCAGAGTTCCGTTCTGAGTGTACTTCACAGCTACGCGTTTTACATTACGCTCCCATTGTAGCACGTATGAAATAAGAGTTTTTATTTGGCGAAACTATTAAAACTGCCCCGAATACATTTTACCTAAAACGAAAAGAAAACATNTCAAAATATGAAGCATGCTGCGATTATTTTGGGGACCACCGACATCGTAAAATAGGGCTTTTCTTTCTGCTGTAGCTTGAAACATACTGCCCGTACACTAGTGCAACTATGATATACTCTTCGCGGTTCATTGAGCACTTTGGAACGTCTTGCTTTAGATCTACTTTTTCGCTCATGCTGTATCCTTCCGCCACATGTTCAATTCACATTGCCACGGGCCTAGTAACTTTGTTGTTTCTGAAGTTTGATGGCAATGGTGAGGTGAAAGTAAATTCGAATTTTGATTGGTTATCCATTGCCTATGACTACGAAGAAAAAAAAAAAACCTAAAAAAAATGAAGAACGCAATATTTGGATGAGAAACGCAAATGCAATAATAATGTGATAATATAAAAAAAGCAGATATGTGGAACGAGAGAGAACGATCCAGTTAGATAACGAGCGACACAGAAACAACGAAAGCACAACTATGACAATAGGAAAACAGCAAAGCCACAAGCTAAACACGCACTGCATTCAAGTGCAAATAAATATGCATATAAAAGGATCACAAATAATTATCTTGATACAGTCTGTAAATGAACGAAACACAAAAACAGCTCAGACAGCATAAATGTGGCTAGACATCAGCAAAATTCACACACAAAACAGTAAGATATGTCACCAATTTATAAATGTTTTTTTTTTTAACATGTGCTATGCTTGGTGTTGTGTGGTTGGTTGTCTGACTGGATCATTTTTTTCTATCCGTCTATAAGTTGGTAACTTTTTTTCGCTGTCATTGTAGGCGATGGGGATCCAATCAGGATTCGAATTCAGTTTCACCTAGTAACGAAACTCACGCGCCAGTCGTGAGAGAACGTCGGGAACCTATGCGTTACGCACTCATCTGCCAACTCTTATTCGGCTGCGAACAAAGCAGACTGTAAATAGTACGCTCGGCAATAAAATATCGATACTTGGAGCTATTTTTCTTTATTCGCTAAATGAAAACCTGCATGCCAATGTGTATGGTATTGCCTGTGCATTAAATTGAGTTTTTTTTTCTTTCCAAAGGCTGATTTCGTAAGTGCTAACTTCGCCGAGGTCTGTATTGAACTTTGCTGCAACTTTCTATAGTCCATTCATGGTTGATTACAACTTTTCTGCAGCTCTCTTGTTAAGTTTTACTTCCAGGCTATTTCTCCACCCCATGCTGACAAAGGTTTAAAAAAAAACTACACCAAAGCACGACGCACAGAATTCTTGCGCAGCCAGTTTAGCAATATTTTGCACGAGAATTATTCTTACTAGGCATATCCAACACATTTATTTTCGCTCTATTTAAATTCATGTTCAATTTAACCAAAAATAAGATAGCTTTATGTTAACACAAGTATAAAACGCTTGTGATTCATGATACATTAAGGAAACAACCAAACACGTCAAATATGTTTTATTTCTTCTTCAAATGTTTGATTCGATACGTGTGAAGATACCGTCGCCGCTTCAAGTTCCTTCAGGTACACGCAGCACGACGAGAAAACTGCAGGCCAGTCCACAAAGCCTTGCGCTTAGCGGCGATGGCGCACTTGATGCGCGTGGCAGTGTCGCCCTTATCGCGCACGGGAAACAAGGTCCAGGTAGGCGGTGAACCGGCCTGTTAAGGCGCAACCCCAAATCTCGCTCCCGGCTCTCGTGACTTCGCGACCACGGTGCGCGGTGACGTCAAACGTTCGCGGAATGTACGAGCCGAAGCTCGTTTTACCCACGTTGCGTCGAATTACGCACGACCCGACTGCGTCACGAAGGAACACCGCAGTGACGACACGCTCAATTCGCCGAATGTCCGGAGGGCACGGGGGCGCCTGGTTCGCGATAGCATTTCTCGCTCCTCCTGCGTTTTCGCCGATTCTCGGCTCCCGTCGTGTTTCTCGCGCACGCGCCGTCGTGACTTTCAGATTTATCGCGAGGCCGGGATGCAGCCAAACAAACCCCGGCCCTGGCAGTTAACACGATTAGCAACTTATTAAGGACGCCGCCTACTTGTAGCTTTTCAGCGCGTTTGAAGCAGGGAAGCGCGGGAGCGATAAGGGCGACAATGACACGCGTGCCTAGCGCCCCATCGCCCCTACGTGCAAGGCTCTGAGGCAGGGAAGTGCGGGAGCCATAAGGGCGACAATGACACGCGCGCCTAGTGCCCCATCGCCCCTACGTGCAAGGCTCTGAGGCAGGGAAGTGCGGGAGC
>NQII01001444.1:67732-92605 GCA_002778355.1 Clitarchus hookeri | reverse complement strand
AAGGGCGACAATGACACGCGTGCCTAGTGCCCCATCGCCCCTACGTGCAAGGCTCTGAGACAGGGAAGTGCGGGAGCGGTAAGGGCGACAATGACACGCGTGCCTAGTGCCCCATCGCCCCTACACGCAAGGCTCTGAACTGGCGTGCAGTGTTCTCGTCCTGCTGCGTGTGCCTAAGGGACTTCAAGCGGTGACCCTGTTATTTCATTGGTGGAAAGTCTGCACCACAGTTCAGTGCAGGTCCCTATGATAGTCTCGCGTGTTCCCGACCAGTACATCATGAGGTACCGCTGTGCGAGGGCTCGGGGATAGCATGTATAATGTGCATTATGTATTGTGAGCGTTATACGTACCTCGCACTGAAGTGTGTTTTCTTTTAGCACATAGGTATCATGGGGACGCGTTTAATGGTTTGGTAAGAAACGCGGGTTTCGAACACAGCATCGCAGTTGAAGCGCCAGGGAAGTGGCGCCCTCGAGTCACCAGGACTAACAGTTTAAGGAAGGCGCTCGTCAGTTTAATTGTTCTCTACATTTCTTACATTAATTTTTGTTGCGGCATGAAATAATAGTCTCAAAAGTACGACAGTGGAAGGAAATGGCTTTTCAAAAATTAAAGAATCTAGCTATAGGGAATTTAAATGTATATTTTCGTTCAAAGCTGGAATTGAACATACCAGTAGGACACAGCTCAAAATAATTGTTTGTTATTATAATGCCATTAAGAATATTACTTGGAAAATTGTTTATGCCGTTCGCCCGTATTTCCAAGTGTCGACTTTCAAATAAATTACAACATGACACACCTGTAACTTCAATAATATCACCCCCCCCCCCCTTTTCCACCGGAAAACAAACTGTGTCAAAATAACTTTTTGAAATTTGTATTAATAAAAATAAAGTAAAAATTCTCATGTTTACGAAAAAAACACGTGTATGTAATTTATTTAATGATTTAATATTTTAAAGAATATCATGTCATACATAACCTCTCAAAATGTAGAAAAAATATGGCTCTTCAACATCGTTCACGATTGATTTCCTACTGCTTAATGCTTAAGTCATTACAGTGAAAAAATAGTGAACTCCAAATACAACTTTTCAAGTATTGCATTTACTGAGACACGTGCATTAAATTTGAAAAGGTTTTTATATTTTGATTTTGAACAACGAGCTGAAATATTTATTTTCTGCTGCTAAGCAACAAATGCCACAGGCTACTACAAGGTCACTAGTTTCAGTTTTGATTTCAAACACTTGTGTAAGACGTGTTTCTGTTGGGCTGAATTTAAGAAGAAAGTTGGCTCAGTGAATGTACTCGTTCTTTGATTTCCACAAATCACACACGAATAGAAATTGGCACGATTTTTGTGAGGTTGTGATTTTATTAAGTACAGTAAATGACATAGTTCCGACGTATTTTTTTGTTGTACAAAGGATAATAAATACTTAAATTTTATTTTAACTAAAAACTTTTAAACGAATAAAATTTCTTATGCTTATTTTATCCTTTTCCCCGTACAATCCTATTAGCTGAAAGTCTTTCGCACACGTCATTTCCTACAAGTCTAGGATGCTTCCTACGCGACATGCAATACGATTACCAGGAAACTGGCCGTAGAAAATATACCGATAACTTTGTCCAAAACTTTACGAACAAAATGTTTCTTAGCATTCCATTAATACTGTAACAAAAATAACTAAATTTGATTTTTAATTTTTTTCACGCAGCCATTATTTACAGCATTTAATCTACATATGCCCTCTACTACTCTTTATTTCTCAGTGAGTGCAATATTTGATATCAATTTCAACTCCTATTTAACGCCCTTCTTGATGTGTCTGGTTGTAGTCAACTAACTCATACTCATCATCAACACGTATCAAGTCTATAGGTTGCCATCATTCGTAATGTCTTTCACTCACGCATCCAGTCCAATAGTCCAGCCTTCCAGTCGCACTCTTCACTACTCAGATGCTCGCAGTCGCAGATTTTCCTCCCGCTGGTCACTTCCGGCGCTACTCGTTTCTCTCCTCGCTTGTCGTCTCTCGCTTAACGTCGCACGATTGCTCATACTCCCGACGCTCATGAACTGCTGGCTCGGAGGCCCGTCGCACTTCTATACTATCGCTGACCTTGATCTGGAAGGTTCGACACATCCCGAGTCACACCTAGAGAAACTAGGGCAGTCGTAATGACCAGAAAATTCCTTCAATGATATCTCAAAGACACCCGATACCCAGGGTGTCGGAAGTGACACGCGCCCTGATATGCATAACAGGAACACTTTGTAAACATTCCTTTGTGAAATGCCGCTGCGTCTCCAGTTGCAACTGATAGCTCGCTTTAACAATAGGTTTGCATGATTCGGCTGTCGGTTTACGGTCAGGCACTTCTCATCGACTTACGGTATCCGTGGCGTCATAAGCATTTGGCGTAGCCGGCGCCGTCAGGCCTCAAAAAGGTAACGTTCGGACAACTCTAGTCGGTCAGCAGTGACGTCACAGGTCACATGGACCAAAGTAATATATTATACATAAGACAGCAAGGGCAGATCGGGTGAACGCGTTTTCATAACTGTGGCAGGGACTCAAATGAATCAAAACAGCCATAACCTGGAATTCTTGGGGCGAATAACAGGTTTTCATCGTAACCCCTACGATTAAGTCGAATCGCACAGGTCAGTGTCGAGGAGTGGAGCGGAGCGGAGCGTAGTGGGGTGGAGTGGAGAGATTTGATCTGGTCTTAAGTGAAGCTTCACCCGCCATTTTGAGTTCTTGGTTTTTCTTGCTTGTTTATATTTTTTAGAATGTAAATTTCAAAAGTAAGTCTATAGCGAACTAGCTGTAGACTTTGCGCTGCAGTACAGATATAAAAACTTAACTACGAACCCATAAATATGTCACATCGATTCTACCAAAATTTGGCATAATTTATATTGTGACACATTTATACAGGTTAAGTATAAAAGAATACCCCAACTTTGAGGGTCTGTAATATCAAAACCAAACAACCTACAAACTTGATTGACCAATCAAATGAACCGTGGAACCGTGAAGTTCACAAACTTCACGGTTCCACGGTTCATTTGATTGGTCAGTAAAGGTTGTAGGTTGTTTGGTTTTGATAGTATAGACCTTCAATGTTGGGGTATTCTTTTATACTCGGCCTGTATAATGTATTCTGGAGGGAAGGTACATTTCCTTCATCCAATGTCTCAAATATGCTGTCCGCATCGTACTTGGCGGTATTTTATAACTCAGACGTGTGACATATTAAGTAAAAAATAAACATACCTTCTTTTATTTAGTACGCTCTTGTGTTAAGATGGATTCACATATACGCCGATAAGAGGGAGCGGACAAGATTTGGGTTGTCACATGCAAGAACATTTTTCTGTTTGGTTGCAGGCTATTTACGATCACGCTCATTCGATCGATATTTTTTAATACCAAGAATTAAAAAAAAAGGCGATGGACAACCAACTAGAAACTACTATATTTCTAGTATATTTTATTAATTCCAATGTGGTATGAATTTATGCAAAGTTATTTTTCAAAAGACAGTAATTTTGTTTTATACTTCAAAAAATTATCTGCCGTTTAGCGCTTCCTTTCGGCTTGTTTCTAAACTACATTTTTTTTTTAATAAGTGTTGAATAAAATCAATACTGTATTTATGTTCTCAAATTTAACTATACATAACTGTAATTAATTAAATAATGCCCTCAAAAAGGTCTGGCTACACTGTTGCTTATATATGATTCAAAAATTAAAACAAAATAATTATTAAATTGGAGCTATTAAAATAATTTTGTTTGGAATTATATGTTTGTTTTTTAAGCATGCAATTCTTGATTTTCATCTTCCGCAGTTACAGATTAACCCCCTGTACCATGCACCCACCACGTTTTCATTTTAAAAAAAAAAATTTTTAAAACGAAAGCTTATAGAGCTTCGTTATCGTTTAGAATGTGATATCGAACTTAGTGACGTCAAACGAACATTTGAAGGCGCTTACAGTACCGCCTTTCGCAAGGAAACGAAAATTCAAGTCATAACGAATAATATTGTCGAAACGAAACGAAACGAATAAATTGGGAAAAGTCCCTATGTGAGGACAGAATGATACTTTCAAGATATCACGCAAGCAATAGATATTGTTTTGGAGCCCCTCCCCCACACCCCTTACAAACCAACAAAACTGAAATATGAACGGCTTTCACAGACTGCCGTGTTTTGAAACATACTACCCGCACACGAGCCTGTATTGAACCTTGTCACGTATTTTCCACCGACAAAATGATACGGCCATCGACGAAAGTACCGTAGATACACGCAGCACAACGGCAACACTGCACGACAGTTCAGAGCCTAGTGCGTAGCGACGATGGCGCAATTGATGCTCGTGGTAATGTCGCCCTTAAGACCGTGATTACGACGCTTTCACGTTACACGTAACCCACATCACGCCACACTTTCACGTGTACGGGATTTTCTTTTATGATGCTTTGCGTAAGCACGTAACCTTTGTGTATTGTACATAAATGTCGGGAATAAGTTTTGTTGCTTTTCGGATTGAAAACTCTCGGAAATTCTTGTTATATACAGACGTACTTGTGTTTCAATATTGATGTGGCAATAACAGGTTGCGAAAATATGGCGTTCGTGATCTAAACAAACTTTGAACACAACTGGGACATGGTCATAAACTTCCAAAACGAAATGTCTCAGGGATGTAGACACGTTTTTCGTGTGCATGGAATTAGTCGTACGTAATAAACTTTGATCGGCAGAGAAAATTAAAATTTTGTTCAATAAAATTAGTCTACTGAAAATTTCAAACTTAATAGTAAACATTCTGTATTTCAAGCATTCCTTTTTGCACGTCTGAGAAACATAATTGATAAACTACGGCAATGTTAAGCTCCCTACATTTTTACGGGTTTAAAAATTAAAAATTTTTAGCCCTACTTCTATTACACTTTCATCATCATTCCCGGGAAGAAAGTTATATACGCGGTGCATAAATTAAAAACGCGAGCAGGCGGCATCCCGAAAATAAAAACAAACTCACGAAAAGCGAAGATAACGCAACAACGTCCGTATTGTGATTGGCCAGCTAGATCAAGTGGTGCGGAGTCGCGTATCACGTAAAAGCTAGGCATTGACAAGCTTTTCCATAACGTGAACGTTGCGTGAAATGACCGGGATAGGTCCCCTTGAAACACATTATTCAATACTACGGAAACGTGTTACTTGTTAAGTGTTTAGGAAGTTTACCAGATTTTTTTTTTTACAGTGCACTCAACAGCCCTCGTCTTAAGCGCGAGTTCTTTTCGTAGATCAGCACATTTGACGCACGTTTAATAGTTCCGTTGACGGGCGTGTACTTCAAACACACTGCGACGCAACGCCAGGTAGGCGGGAGCCTTAACATGGAGCTCGGCGAGTTAGCTCTGCGTAACCGACACTTTCATATTTAGGTCGCACAATTATCGAGTGACGTGCAGTTAAAGAGTTTCCGTTCTCGTCTGAGGCATATTTTATGTTTGTGACAAACGTATTGGGGACGCGTTCAATAGTGTCGTAAAAAATTATATTTTTCAAACATGCTACAGCGCAATCAGAGCGCATTTCTCTTACCGCTTAAGGAAACTGCGTAGGCAAGCTTTAAAAATGCTATATTTAACCATTTTCAGGTTTTTTTTTCTCCTTTAATACACTTAATATGACCAGAGTAATAAAAAAAATTGAGGCGTGGATACTATTTTTTTTTCCTTTTCTGGCAAAAAGTAGTTTCTCCAGAACATTTATTTACCAAGATAGGCGTATTCGCGCAAACATAGTCCTCTTAAGAACCTAAATAATTGAAAAATTAAGCATTTAACTTAACGTTTTTCCCCCGATATGTTTCATACGGAACTTGACACAATGCAACTGTCAAAGATAAAGTCGAATTCGAGCAGTCATTTTTTTTTCGAGAATACAACAGAGTGAAGTGAGTGAGTGAAGAGATTTGGGCGGCTCTTAACATCGAGGTGTTGAGAGAGCCGATGAAGGTGAAGCGAGGTGAGTACGGAGAAGCGCCGGAATGAGAGGAAGGAGAAAACCCACCGACCAGCGGCTTCGTCCAGGACCATTCTCACATGCTGAAATCCTGGAGCAACCCCGACGAGAATCGAACCCTGTTCGCTCAGGGAGGCGAGTGGTCTAACCACTACACCACCGCGGCCCCCAACCTAAGAGAGGTTATGTGGAATGAATATTTGTTTATTGTACAGCGATTTTCATCTCGGTATATCAAATCAAGCTCGTCTAAATTAAAGAAATGGTAAACGAACTTAATATAAAGAGGAAATACAGTATATGAATTGTTACTTATGAATACAGTAATAAAGCGAGTTTCTTTATGTTATGAAATGAAACACTAATATATGTGCTTAAGTATACTTTAAAAAAGAGTGCGTAAAATGAATTCTTGAATATAATGAATTACATAACAAGATACACATTTTTTTTTTTTACAAATATTGCAGAACTTTTTTTCTATTGTCTTAAATCTGCCTTTACGATTGTAGTGTGTACGGGTGATTTCGTCAAAGTAAATGAAATGTTAAGTCAAATACTCAAGGTTTCTATAGTCTATTCGCGTTTTCTTTACACTTTTTTTTAGTTAAACATATGAAAAAAACACGTCACGTGTGACGTGTTTAGTTATTTCCTAAACATGCCATATACCACAAGCGTGTTATACTAGTGTTAACATAAAAGTGTCTTTTTTTGTTTAAATCGAAATGTTACTTACATTTTATCTATAAATTGCAATGCTTCATTTATAAATAATATGGATGAAAACAGCGAGAACACGTGTGTGTTGGTAACGCCTAGTAAGTAATAGTTCTCGTGCAAAATATTATGACACGAGCGCCCAACGAATGCGGTGCGCTGTGTCCTTTTGGCGTAATTTTCCAGAGTTGGTTAAAGCTTGGTTTGCACGAGGCGGAGGAACATCCTGGAAGTGGAACTTTTGCAGGGCTTCGGAAAAGTGCGAAGCAACCGCGGACAGACTTATATTTCGTAAGCGCCTTTTGCCGGCGTCGTCACATTCGCCGTAAGAGTGCGTGCAGGTTCCCCCCACCGCTCGACGCACGGCAAGCAAGGCCGTTATGACGACGTTGCATTCGCCGAACACGCGTCCGTGAGGATAGCCGCATTTCCCCGGGCGAGCAGCGGAAATTATTTCTGCGCCGTTCCCAGATGAATTAGCACGAACGAAACCATATTATTACAATTTCAGTGGTTTTTTTTTATTACCAATACGGAAGAGTAACATGCGCGTATTACGACGCTAGAGTCAAAAGTGGTATAGTCCATTCGCGGTTACTTCAAACTTTTATGAAGACCTGCTAAAGGTCTACTTCCAGAATATTCCTCCGCCTCACGCAAGAAAAGTCTTGAAACTACACTAAAGGGACAGCGCACCGCATTCGTGCGCGCTCAGTCCAATAATATTCTGCATAAGAACTATTTCTTACTAGGCATTACCAACCACCCATTTTCTCCCTGTTGTTATTTACATTAATTATGAATTACACATTATAATTTATGGATAAAACATAAGTAAAAGTTCAATTTAACCAAAAATAAGGTACTTTTTATGTTAACACAAGTATAAAAATCTTGTGACACGTGACATTTCGGAAATAACCAAACACGCCGTACATGGGGCGATTTTTCAAATGTTTGATTAAAAAAAGTGTGGAGATATCGCGAACAGACTATATATGGAACATTGAGTTAACATTTGCAGGTTGTAGGGGAGGATGGAACCTGAAATGGGGCTACTGCATCTTTTAACCTGGGATGGTATCCCCCTACCCTCCCCCCACCTCCTCAGCGTCATCCACCGCGAAAAATTTCAATGTCCCGCAAATTGCGCTTAGGCATTCGTCGACCAACAGTGTACCCACCACGCAAACGGCGGGGGAAAGGGGAGGGTCGACCTTGAAGTGGAGTTACTGTACTTTCTAACCTGGGAAACTGGTCTTTCCACCTCACTCAGGGAGGTGTGTTGTGATTGGCTGTAGAGTTCCCGCACTTGTGATGCGTAGTCGAGTAATTACAACTCGACTACGCATCACAAGTGCGGGAACTCTTCAGCCAATGACAACACGCCTCCCTGAGAGGTGGAAAGACCAGTTTCCCAGGTTAGAAAATACAGTAACTCCACTTCAGGGTCGACCCTCCCCTTTCCCCCCTTACGGTGTTAAGGCCCCCCTCCCCACGCCTGGCTGGCACTTGAACTGCGCTGCAGCGTGTTTGAAATCCCGTTTTATTATTTTTATTTTTTAAGAAACTGCCAAATGCACCGCCAGTATGTATACCTACGAAAAGACATCATAGCCTAGGCGACGACGGAATGCTACTTTAAAGATACCACGCATGCTGTAGATATTACTTTTGGAGCCCTCCAATATAGTTAGACTCGGCTTTTTCAGACAATCGTATATTAAAACATACTAACCGGACACGAGCCAAACTACGATAGGAGCCTGCATTGAACTTTGCTACAGACTTTTCATCAATAAACTAAGGTCACCACTGACAGTCCCATAGATACACGCAGCACTACGAGAACACTACACGCCAGTTCAGAGCCCTGCGCGTAGAGGCGATGGCGCTCTTGTAGCGCGTGCCAGTGTGACCCTTATAGCATCGTGCTTCTCGGCCAAAAAAGGATAACGAAGCAGGCAGGCGGGCCCCTTAAATATCCCATACGCAACTTCTGACTCTCTAGCGTCGTAAAACGTACATGTTACACCTACTAGTGCCATATACTGGACATCATAATTAAATAACAGAGTTAATTATAATTTCCCAATATATTAAAAATAATTGCAAAGAAAATACTTTCGTCTCAATATCTCAGAATAAATTATCTCTATTTGCAATTAATAAATTCAATCAGTAAAATTGACAATTACCTCACACAAATTAAAGCATTTAAATAACTACAATTATTCCCAGTACCAGTCTATCAAAACCTAATGAATGACTTTATAAATTATTCTCCATATTCGACAGTTCCAATATTTACAATAAATTCCGTATCACGTGTTTATACAGTCCCATCTCAGTTCAGTCCAGGTCTCACCAGTCCGCAGTGTTCTAGAGTTCTCCGAGCGCCCTCGCGCACAGTAGTAGCCTTCACTCATCTGGTTTCACGCCCTCTCGTCCATTTACACCACAAACACCTCGTCCGCCAGTCATCTCGCGATCTCCCGTCGTCCGTCCCCTTCGCCGATGTCCCTCGCTGCACAAGACGTTGCTCGATCAC
The DNA here is from genome assembly GCA_002778355.1 of Clitarchus hookeri. NCBI lineage: Eukaryota > Metazoa > Arthropoda > Insecta > Phasmatodea > Phasmatidae > Clitarchus > Clitarchus hookeri. The sequence continues at coordinate 83,266 of NQII01001444.1, read as the reverse complement.
CACACTCAGCCAATTGGCTTCCACATAAAGACTGCCGACCCTCGGGCCGCTGCGACAGTTACACGGTCGTATGTCATAGCCCAGAAATTTCTCCAAATGACGCGTTGCACCGAGGGTCCTAGCTCCCGGAATATTCTTGCGCATCCTCCCGAGTCGTCGGCTTCTCCAGCATGGGTGCGGAGGGTCTGTGACGTCAGCCGGGTCAGCTGTCAATCGTCGCCGGCCGCCCGGCGATGGAACCGTTAGTGGGTCTCCCTGGGGGAGGAGGGGGGTCGAGGTGGATCACGCCGCACAGAGCAGAGTCCGCGCTTTGTGCTAGCGCCTCGTGCATCAGTCGGCGCGTAACAGTATATTAGTTTTCGTTAAATTGAACTTATATATATATATATATATATATATTCTATCTATAAATAACATTTAATTTACAATTAACAAGAATAAAAAAAACAGCGAGAATGTAGGTGTGTAAGAAATAGTAAGAAATAGTTCTCATGCAAAATATTATGAGACTGAGTGCGCACGAATGAGGTGCATAGTCCCGTTGGCGTAATTTTCTAGACGTGGTTAAAGCTTGGTTTACATGAGGCGGAGTAATATCATGGAAATAGAACTTCAGCAGGCCTTCACAAAAGTTGGAACCTACCGTTAAAGGACTATATCCACTATCGCCAACACAGATGGAATTAACGGCTGTACACGGTAAACTGTGCAACTTTTGAAAGCCCTGCTCGAGATCTACTTGTACGCACATTGTGTATTCTTCCGCCGTATGAAAAATTAACAATGCCGTGGGCCTGATCACTTTATTCGTGAGTCGGTTAAGTGAAACTGCGAAATTATGAGAAAAATAAATATTTTACAAATTTGCTCATTTTTATACTTGCAATCATTAAAATAACAGATAGAAAAAGAAATAATTTCGATTCTCATAATTTTTAACCTAACACTTTTAATATAACGATAGAACACGGAACTACTTGTCCTCGGTCGTTACCAAATTTACTGGGCGCTTACCTGTCAGTGAACCCGTTAAAATACGTGCAGATCGGGACAGCGACATTCTTGTAAAGGTTCATTTCAAAAGTGCTTAAATAACCGCGAGCAGCCTACAAAGAGACAGAGTGTAATAATTCACTCAACCATTTAGTGCTGGCAAAACAGCCACCGAGAAAGTTGATTTGAGTTAAGAGGTTTCAGCTGATATTAACAGCGAAGTCTTGAGAGCCGATGAGGGTGAAATGAGGTGGGTACGGAGCAGCGCCGGAATGCAAGACGAACCCCACATGCGAAAATCCAGGAGCGACACCGCCGGGAATCGAATCCGGTTCGCCTAGGTGGGAGGTGAGTAGTCTAACCACTACACCACCGCGGCACCACGGGGAAAAAGATTTTGCGTAAAAAAACTGGAAAACTCAACGTGTCTCGGACAAGTGGCGCATGAGTAAATATTTGATTTCATGCATTAGGGGACGAGTAAATCTTTTGGTCGAATTGGAAGTTTTATTCTCGTATAGGAGATGCATTACTTTTTTTTAAATCATATTTTCTAGTAAGAAAGTTTGTTCCAAAAAAAATCTCTTGCAAAATAGTAGGAAACCCAAAGTCCAAACTTTATCGTACGCAGATCCTAACACGGGAACTATTGCACATCTGCTACTGCCGAAGTTACACGAATGAGAGACGTGTTTTCTCGTGTGCATGACACCATTGTCAATGACTTCATGGACGGCTGTGAAGTTCCCGACATGAAACCATCCCAAGATAAATCTGACCACATCTGCTCGTGATGAAATCATGCCTTGGAAGGCTACCACAAGAATGTCTTGCACACAAGATCTATCTTCACTTTATAACTATACGACTGAGCTTGCGAAAGTCGAGTCGAGCACTAGTAGAATAATCACGTGCCTGCCTATTTCCCTCATTGTCAACATCTATACACACAATTTTACGTCATTCATTATTTGAACTCACCTTCGTGCTCTTTCATCTCACCATTTTTTTTTTCAACGTAGTCATCTGCTGTAAAGAATTCGCGAAATTCGCATACCTACAGCAATTGTAGAGTGAGGCGAGAATTAAAGTGCTCTCCCCACAAAATGCAGACACCACTGCAAACGAAGGCACCTTACATCTCCTTCCTGTATTTGGGTACTTGGTAACACACGTTAGGTGTTTGAACAGTTATACTGCATATTCGTGTGACTTGAGTTATATATGAAAATAGTGATATGTGTATAAGGGAAACATTGTAACAGTTGGCCGCCCTGCATCTGGAGCAGGGTCTTTGTGGTTGCCAGTGGTGGTGACACTGAACTCAGAGTTGGAGTCAAGATGGCGTCGGTAACCTATCGAGGTAAGCCACGCCTGCGTTTTTAAATCGTTTTTGTATCGAAGTTTTTTCGTGTAATCGGTCACGTTTATTGCCTTGGCTCGCCTCGCTTGGAATTGACATTAGGCATCTGAATATGCTTATGTTGCAGAGACCGCGCTCTGCTTCTGATGGGGAAACAATGCTATACTTCTGATGGAGATAGCGTGCTCTGCTTCTGTTGGAGACAACATGCTCTGTTTCTGTTGGACATACCATACTCTATGGTGGTGTTGTAAAATGTCACTGGATGATAGACAAGTAAGACACACGCCACTGGCTCTGTTTGTGCCTGTCCAACGAGTAATCATCCTCTATCTTGATGGTGTCAGGATCATCCAGAATCGTTATGCCGTGCACGGGTATCTTCACATGTCTAGCACTCGCAACAACATCCGACTGTGAAACCAGAATAGTCCAAATGGCAAGGCAGTTCGGCATGCCATCCACCCTGTCCCTTGCTGCTCTATCATTCGGCCTCTCGAGCTTCACACGTTGTTTGTGCGGCCGTCTCGCGCGTCTTCTCGGCATGCCTGTCGCTCATGAACCATACCTGGCGAGTACCATACGTGCCACATGAACACGAGCTTGTTCTGCGGCTGTTTATACAGGATGCGCCGATTTACGTTAAAAGTAATTGGGACGTGGAAAGTACATAACAAAAGAAAAAGTCCATACGAATGTATGTCCTAGGTTTGATGGTTCCAGAGTTACGAGACCACGTCACATAAATCTACACACTCTGTATATACATGAGAAAAGCGAACACAGTGCCCTCGTACCACATATGCATGCAACATCGCACAAAACTACACTATTTTTTGTACCATCCTTCGGGTGGTCGCTGTTGAAGGGAGAGTTAACATTCCAAGAATTCGAGTAACGACACAACAAATTAGTATACTCAGAAATTAAAATATCAGTACCAAGTGCAATAAACATTCTAACAGTAAATATTAATAATACTACACAGAAGTCTTACAAATCTTCGTAATGTAAAATGTATGACTATACATAAAAAAAATCAAAACTAGACATGACAGAGGACTAATTAACGAATTTTTTTAAAATTTGTACAGTTTCAATTATACCTGTATTTTCCCAAGTGGTGTTGACGTTATGAAATAATTAGGTAATATTTTATTATTGTTATAGATGTGAAACTAATCATGTAAGGAAAACAAGATGGATTTCGAAATGACTGTTAAGATATTCCCTGTGCCTTGACTAGCTTTGATTTAAAACACTGACTCCGAAAATTAAGTTATGGAGTATAATACGTAAAATCAAGATAACAAGGATACTCCCCCCCCCCCTTTTTTTTTTTTNTTTTTAACTCCCTCATCGGCCGCCAACTAAGCTGGCGGGCACTGCACCAGCTTTCGCTGCTACCACGCGATTCTTACGGGATGCTCGAATTGTTATGTCCACGAGTGTAGTAGAACGCTGGGCGAGATACCCGCACGGAGGCGACGCAGGTTTCGAAGACCACGTGCGGCGCCGTGTATCCGGGAAACGAGCGGGACGCGCGGAGACAAAGGACGCGTGGTAGCCGGGCAGAGGTTTCGCGCGTCCTGTCCAGGAGAGAATAAGACGTGTCNACGCACGGTCGCTCTCGTAACGAGACGTATCCTGATTACCGCACGTCGGCACTCTCTGGCCGTCGCCGGGTTCGAGCCTGCGTCCCGTCCTAGTGGGTTGTTCCGTGTCATTCGCTTACGTTTCCTTTACACGAAAATATTTAATTTTTCACGATAATTTTTTTTATTTCATCATCTGAGAGATGTTTAAATAAGGACCACATAAATGCAAATGTGTGTAGTAAAATGATTATAGTTTTCAAAGTACAGCACCGAAATGTCAACAATTTCGGAATATGTGAGCCAAATATTCTATGCCCCTAATTAACTTTGCCAAATAAATAACATGTCATGAGATCTGGATCATATACACAACATGTTAATTATCAAGATATTTAACAATGGGTACTCGGGTACTGGTATTCTGAATCTCTCTGAAAATAGGAATTGGTGTTTTTACCAACACATTGTTATTCGTCCACGGGAAACTAATAAATATTAATAATATTTTCTTTCAGACAAATAAAAATGAGTTGCCAAAAAAAATCAATACCTTGCTTTTTTTAATAGATTCAGGATGCCAGTAGCCGCGTACCGATTTTTAGATATCCTGTTATATGTTGTGTATATGATATAGATCACATTACATGTGATTTAGTTGGCAACATTAATTAGGAGCATAGAAACTTGGGCTCTCATATTCAGAAACTCTCAACTTTTCTTTGCTATATTTTGAAAAATACATTCATTTAACTACAAATGTTTACATTCATATGCTCCCTATATAAATCTTTTTCAGATAATGCGATAAAAATGTTATCGTGAAATGTGGCCTCAATACTCGAATTCTCGCTCCCTCACGAAATGAGGTATTCTAAGCTCCGTAAGTGTTCGTTTGACGTGATGTTCGATGTCGCATTCAAAACGATTCGGGCATTCGTTACGGAATGTTATTGTGAAAAAATGGCGGGTGCGTGCTACAGGTTGTTATTTGTAATTGCGGATGATATTCGTGGAGTATTGTATCTTCATGCCGAAACACAAAAATATTTTCAAGGCACGAATTAATTTTTGTTTGTTTTGATTTGTAAATAATATAAGCAACAGTGCAGGCGAACTGTTGTGAGCGTATTTTATTATTTAATTAACTAAAGTTATTTATAATGAAATACGAGAACATAAATGTTGATTTTATTCAACACTTGTTTAAAAAATTTAGTTCGAAAATAAACTGATAGCGCTTAACTGTAAATAATTTCTGGGAGTATAAAACAAAATTACTGTTTCTTAAAAATAATTTAGTACAAATTCGTACCACACCGGCATTACTACAATAGACTAGAAACATGACGGCATCCAGTTTGTTATCCATAGCTTATTTTGGAATCTTGGCACGGAAAAAAAAAACCAACGGAACAACGTGGTCGTAAAAAGCCTGCAACCAAACAGCACAATGGTAACGCAAAAAAAAAAAAAAGTCTGCTTACACGTGACACCCAAAGTTATGACCGCTCTCTCTTATCGGCGTTCACGTGAATCCGCCTTAACACGAGTGCATACGAAACGACAGCATGTTTAGGTACGCATAATACGTCACGCGTTCAGCCGAGTTGTAAAATACCGCCACGTACGAAATACCGCCACGTACGGCGTGGACAACACGTTTCGCACACTTGAAACGAAATTTATCTTCTTCCTAGAACAAATTATTTGTTTACAACTAAAAATGTATCTTCTTCCTAGAACAAATTAAAAATTTATCTTCTTCCTAGAACAAATTATTTGTTTAATACTAGCATTTAAAAACCTACAAATAAAAAAAACTTAACTGCTTTGGTTAATTCAAATTTTCAAGCTCAAATATTCATAATTTTATAACCAAACACCCATCTCTCTCTTAAAGTTTATGAAGTATAGGTTATTCACGGTAAAGTGAGCACTTTTGAAAACCTACTCATTTGGAATAATAGTCAATAAATATATTTTATTTCAGCCTTAGATGTTAGTTTCCGAGTGCGGTGTAATAAACACACTGTGTTTATTACCTACGTGGCAATATTAAGTTCATCTGGCACCACAGTGAGTGCGTGAGGAGCCTCGCCTGCTTTGGAGCTTTTACCCAGCGTTCTAGGCCGAGAGCTGTGAGGGCTACACCGCCACGCACCAAGATGGCGGCCGTGACGTCATCCAAGATGGCGACCGCGCGTCGGCAGCTTGTAGTCTTCCGGGTGGACCGACTATTTCCAGCTACTGGGGTCATCTCAAAATGCACCTTTTTTTATCGTATTGAAAATCATTACTAATTTCATTTTCACAAGTACACTGGTTATTATATTGAACTTCAGTTATTTAGATGGCGCTAACACAATTTATGTGTCATTACCTAATATTAAATACATGTAAAATACAATACGAAATACCTAGCTCATGTTCTGCAATTTTTTCGAAAGGTAATTTAAGACAGAACGCAAACTAGGTGTACATTCTAGCAGGATGTTGTGGAAATGAAGTTCCTATCGATTCTATTTTTTTTTTTTTTGATGACGTGCTGCTTGTATTTTTTTTTGTGGATTTGCTGTTACACAGTTGGGTTATTTATTTTAATCACAACTTGCATTGCGTTATGTTATGATAGTGTCACTTATACTGAAATAATAACAGTTCTAATTTGAACTACTAAAATATGCAATTTATTAAAATAAGATATTTATTTCAATTCAGTCCTTCTCTTTGGATAACTTCGTGGCTCGAAGTTTTTTTTTGTGGATTGTTGTTTTTTTATTATTATTATTTTATTTTTATTTTTTTGTTGGGGCACCGGGAAATTTGTGGTCTTGATATCAGTGCGACCGTATCCGCTGTCGTTGTCATTCTCACGTATATGCATTTATGCACGTGACTCATAGCGATGTTTTGTACGGGTCCTGTGAAATAAACAACAAAACGTAATTCTGCAACGACTGGGAACGTGACCGAACTCAGCTCCATAACGGCTGAACGGATTTTGATGAAATTCGGTGTGTAGGTACTTTAGGTCCTGAAACAGGACATAGGATACTTTTTATCCCGGTTCCAGACGGTAGGCAGTGCCTTTAAGTAAAGACTGTTCGCGATTAATTGAGCACTTTGATAAACTTTTGTAAAATGTCACGGCCATTTCCGGCATATAATCTGACGGGCACGCCAACTGGAAACGCCCAATCAAGTTGGTAACGACGACGGTGGGAAAGTAGTTCCATGTCTTGCCGTTAGATTACAAGCGTTAGGTTAAAAAAATGTATGAATACTAAAATAATTTATTTTAATTTTGTAATTTATACAAATGTAATAGTTAACAAGTTTGTAAAAGTTTAACAGTTTCACTTTGCCTGCTGGCTCTTTAATAAAGCGATCAGACCCGCGGCAATGTCAATGTTACACGTGATGGAAGAATATATCACCTTTTTAACTTAACATAACTAAGGAAAAGCAATGTGACAGACTACCGCACACGTTTATATAAAGAAAAAACTGCAACTTGAATGCTTGTGAAGAATGTTTGCTGAGACAGTACGCGAATTATAAAGGGGGTGAAATTAGGTGAGCATGGAGCAGCGTCTGGATTCAAGGGCGGGGAGGGGAGCGGGAGATCCCCGAGAAAACCCGCAGAACAGCAGCATCGTCCGACACGACTCCCACACGCGAAAATCCAGGAGCGAGCCCGGTTCGTCTAGGTGAGAGGTGAGTAGTCTGACCACCACACCACTGCGGCCCCCCATTACAAGAAGGCATCGGAATGACAAGTGTTGTGTTCCGTAGAGAAAGTGTGTATTTACATCACGTACTTTCTCTTGAACCACGAGCAACCTAGAACCTCGGTAATCCCGGTGCACGCAAGGGAAAAGAAAAACAATTTAGCCGGGCAAAAAACAGTCGAGAGTAAACAACGGTTCCAGTGCATGTTATTTGATATCGCGCACTGGTCACGTATATACACTGAAGAGCCAAAAAAAAAAACTGGTATAGGCGTGCGTATGCAAATAACAGAGGTATGGAACCAATCAGAGTAACGCGATGCGGTCGGTAGCTAGATCGGTTACTGCTGCTACAACGGCAGGTTATCAAGATTTAAGTGAGTTTGAACGCGGTGTTATAGTCGGCGCACGAGAGATTGGACATAGCATCTCCGAGGTAGCGATAACATTTGGATGTTCGCGTACGAACCTTTTCACGAGTGTACCGTGAATATCGGGAATCCGGTAAAACATCACATCTTCGACATCGCTGCGGCCGGAAAAAAATTGTGAAAGAACGGGACAAACGACGACTGACGAGAATCATTTAACGTGACAGACGTGCAACCCTTTCTCAAATTGGCGCAGATTGGTTTTGTGGACTGCCCTGCAGGATTCATGGTGTGAACTGCCTCCTGCATACCTTCAGACATTAGTCGAGTCCATGCCATGTCGTCTTGTCTCCGCTCGCGTGGGCTACAGAATTATTATTTAGGTTTTTTTTTTTTTTTTTTAAATAAAGTTGAATTTTAATTGGTGTTAATTATGAGATACATAATTATTATACAGCGTATTGCAAGACAGCGCGCTGGCGGCAAACTTTTTTCCGACTTGATTCACTATTATCGTCACTGCTTATTCCTTATGTTACTTTACGTGAGCGAAATATTTTTTCCCGAATATTTAACGTGCCCTCCGAAGCCCGGAAGCGGTCAGATGTTATGCCATTAAACGGTCACCCATCCAAATGTGTGCCGCTGGGAACGTTGCTTAACTTTGGTTATCGATTATGATACCTCAGCCAAGCGCAAAAAGTATTCATAAAGCTACAACTTGATGAAACTCACGTTTTGATTTTCATACATCGAAAGCGGAAATGTGGTAACTACGCGATAGTTGCACAGATACACTCCAAAAACAATACCCTACTTCTTGGTTATCGGGTAAAAAATATTTCCTTCCTCTTGGGTTGCCGTAATCAGTTAAAAACCTAGCCCAACATTGTATAATTTTATAATTCTGTTTTCACATAAATGAATTGTCTTTTCCCAATTTATTTATTAGTGTATCACTGTAAACCTCAATTGTACCCGGGCGAAGCCGGGCCGGTTAGCTAGTAGATATATAAATACTGTACGAAAATGTGAAGTTTTCGAATAAGTGCGGCATTTATGTTGTACAAGAAAAATCGATTTGTAACTGTTACATATTCATTCGACTTAGGAAACCCGTTGCACGAAGGAGACTACAGATGCAACCAGTAGGGCAACGCAGAGTCGTCGACACTATCATCCTCTTCGTTTACACGGTTAGAACCAATACAGGCCGCCTCGCCCACTGTTTGTCCAGTCGACCAACGTGCAATATCCGACAGAAGAACTCTTCTAGGAAATGGCTTCTGCTGTTTGCGACATACTTCTCGTTTCCGCCAAAATCACGGGGTCTGAAGACACGAGCATTCAATGTAGGACATCTCTACTGGTGTTTATGCGAGACGAAGTGCAGATTTTTTTTATATGGGTACAGCTTATGGCTTGCTTCGAAAACATCCTCTGATAATTACCTTAGAGACCACTGTAAGGACTTCGCAATGGTATTAAGTATCAAGTATTACTAAACACCTCACAGAAAGGTTGGAATATACATACAGAATGCAAAAAGTATTGGAATATACATTTAAAAAATCATAGCAATTAGAAGTTACCAACGGTAACGGTACAAAACATGAAATTAAACTTGTTTCTAAGAAAATAAACATTTTCCAGTATCACAGACAAATAAACACGAAAGAACAAGAAATTCAACTTAATGGTGTCTCTGACAAGGGAGGGTTTATTTCTTCCCACTGCAGCTTAGTACCCTGTATGGCCTCCATATGCATTGCACAGGTCCCTAACACACGCCGTAGCATGCTTGTAATAAACGTGTTGATGTCATCTTCCGGACGGAGGTCCCATTCCATCTGGAGTTTGTGGACGACTATAAACCGCTGTTTTCAGCTAGTCCCAGGCATGTTCAATGCGTTAGCGCGCTCTCTGTTGGTCATAAATGAACTACATACCTCCTGCCACCCGAACTGCCTTACCGCACAATATTCCAAACTTTTTGTGAGGCGTTCATCTCAACACTGCGCACGTTCGTACAAGTGGCGTGCGGTAAGCTGTTGCAAGGTAAGCCGATGCTTGCTCACTACTGTACCTTCTCGGGGCACGCAGCAGGAACCAGGGATATTGATTGTATTTCGACCATTCGTAACGAGCAGGCAAGCGTCACCTACCGAACTACGTTTTAGTGGTGGGAGCTTACACTAGCAAGCGACAGGGTACAGCACACAGCTAACGCCAGCTTACCTTGCAACAGTTCACCACACGCCACTGTTTCGTACCAAAGTCAAGTCCATGTTCCGCTCCATCACTCGCCAGGCATAAACGACTCCTCCAATGACTCGGGGAGTGTGCGAATACCGACATATATAGGTCCGCCAATAATCTGCAGATTATTCTCGCGAGCGAAAGTCAAATAAGCCACAGCATAATGGAACTCACTTGGTGGTTAAGGCCATATTTCACGATGGTATTTTATTTCATTATCTGAAATAGGTTTATATAAGGACCACATAAATGTAAACATTCGTAGTTGAATGATTATAGTTTTCAAAATATAGCACCGAAAAGTCGAAAAATTTCGGAATATTGGAGCCTAAGATTCTATGCTGCTCTGCCAACTAAATCACACGTCATGTGATCCTAACATATTAATTAAGTATCAAGGATATTTAACAACCGGTACTCGGGAAGTGGCATACAGAATCTATTTTAAAATAGGCATTGATGTTCTTGCCAACACATTTTTATTCGTCCAAGGGTAACTAATAAATATTAATATAATTTTCTCTAGGAAAAACAAAAATGTGTTTGACAAAAACATCAAAACCTATTTTCAAATAGATTAAGGTTTTCAGTACTCGAGTGCAGATAGTTAAATATCCTTGATGCTTAATTAATATGTTATGAATATGATATAGATCACACGATGTGATTTGGTTGGCAAAGTTAATTAGGGACATAGAAACTTTGGCTACCATATTCCTAAATTTCCTACTTTTCGGTGCCATATTTTGAAAATTATATAATTTGACTACAAATATTTACATTTATGTGGTCATTAGATAAATCTCTTTCAGGTTAATTTAAAAAAAAATTATCGTTAAATATTGCCTTAAAAATTTTTTTTGGCGATGATGAGGGCTTAAATGTGTTGCCTTTCAATGTTGCTATTTAGGAGTACAATGGTCGAAATCAGTTCTTAGAGTCTGGGAACAGCTAAGATATTCAGCATCTAACCGTGTAGTATCCACCTCGGTTTCGCAGAACCATTTTACACTGAAGAGCCAAAAAAAAAAAAAATGGTATAGGCGTGCGTATGCAAATAACAGAGGTATGGAACCAATCAGAGTAACGCGATGCGGTCGGCAGCTAGATCGGTTACTGCTGCTACAATGGCAGGTTATCAAGATTTAAGTTAGTTTGAACGTCGTGTTATAGTCGGCGCACGAGAGATGGGACATAGCATCTCCGAGGTAGCGACAACATTTGGACGTTCGCGTACGACCATTTCACGAGTGTACCGTGAATATCGGGAATCCGAAAAAAACATCACATCTTCGACATCGCTGCGGCTGGAAAAAGATCGTGAAATAACGGGACAAACTACGACTGACGAGAATCATTAAACGTGACAGACGTGCAACCCTTTCNGCGATGCGGTCGGCAGCTAGATCGGTTACTGCTGCTACAATGGCAGGTTATCAAGATTTAAGTTAGTTTGAACGTCGTGTTATAGTCGGCGCACGAGAGATGGGACATAGCATCTCCGAGGTAGCGACAACATTTGGACGTTCGCGTACGACCATTTCACGAGTGTACCGTGAATATCGGGAATCCGGTAAAACATCACATCTTCGACATCGCTGCGGCCGGAAAAAGATCGTGAAAGAACGGGACAAACGACGACTGACGAGAATCATTAAACGTGACAGACGTGCAACCCTTTCTCAAATTGGCGCAGATTGGATTTGTGGACTGCCTTGCAGGATTCATGGTGTGAATTGCCTCCTGCATACCTTCGGACATTAGTCGAGTCCATGCCACGTCGTCTTGCGGCACTTCTGCGTGCTCGCGGGGGGGCTACACGATATTAGGCAGTTGTACCAGTTTTTTTGGCTCATCAGTGTACATTTGGCACAGTTTGCGTTGACGTAGCGGTGGCGCACGGAACTAAGTTAGTCTCTTATTTTGTAGCGCAATTGGCAGCCATGTTGGCGCCTGTGTGTGTGTCATTGTTATTTCCCCTCCGCCGCTCACAACGCGCCAAACGCCTCCCTGACAAGGCAGTTGGGGCCATGCCAGCAGTTAGCTGATATGTTTGTTTTATTAGACGCCGCGAATGCCAACCCGGGGGTAACATTTTGGGGGAAACGCAACGCGTGTGTTGCAGTCCCGAAATTCCTGTCGGGACTGTACCACTATGAGTACAGGCTGTGTCTCAATCTGATAAAGAGTACTCTTTCGAGAGAGCGCTCTATCGCGCTCTCGCTCTGTGAAATTGAGACGTTCTCTGTGACGTCACGCAGACGCTGATGCCAAACGGCGCGAAATAACGTACTGTAGTTATGCCATAATAACGGCCATGGCCATGGAAGTGCTGTACGAAAGGTTTCAGGTGGAAACGGACATACGTTACGAGGTGATAGTATGGACAATTCTGAACGTAAAACATCAATAAACACATGCTCTATTCGCAAAGGTGTCCGAGACACAGCTATGAGACTCTCGCGGCGTTTGCCGTGTATCGCAGGGTAACGCCGGGAACTTGCGTGTTAATTGTGAGATACATAATCATTATACAGCGTACTGCAAGAGAGCGCGCTGGCGGCAAACTTTTTTTTCCGACTTGATTCACTATTATCGTCACTGCTTATTCCTTATGTTACTTTACGTGACCGAAATATATTTTTCTCTCTGGTGTCCGAGTTTATCAGGCCGGCCAAGGACCTCTGAAATGACATGACTTGACTGCTATCTAGAAGAAAATAGGTATAGTCTGTTCATGGTTCCTTCGCACTTTTTGAATCAAACCTTAGAAAATTCACCCCATGTAACGTAGGCGTTTTATAGTTGTGTACCGTATTATTCCATTAAATTGAAATTTTATCTGTATTTTATTTATAAATTTCAATATTTCATTTACAATAAATATTAATAAAAACAGTGCGAAAGCATGCGTATTGGTAGTGCCTGGTAAAAAAAAATAGTTCCTATGGAAAATATTATTACAACTGAGTGCGCACGAATTCGGTGCGTTGTCCCTTTGGCGTAATTTCACAGACTTGTTTGCACGAGGCGGAGGAATGGCCTGGAAGTAGAACGCTAGCAGGGGCTTCAGAAAAGTTCGAAGTAACCGTGAACGGGCTATAATTGAGACACGGCCTAAGTCCCTTATTACTTCTGCTTCATTATAGTAATAGTCGTAATTATAGACTGTTCAAGGTTAATTGAGCACTTTTGAAAGCGTCACCGCTCCCGTCTCCACGTATTTTAACGGGCACACTGGGTGACATGCGCCAAGTAAAGATGGTTACGGACGGGTGGAAAGTAGTTCCATATCTTCACGTTGAATTTAAAAAAAAAAAAAAGTGTTAAGAAAAGATTGATAAATATTGTAATTACTTATTTAATTTTATAATGCAAACGAATTTAATAATTAGCAAATCGGTAATATATTTACTTTTCTAATAATTTCAAAGTTTCACTTGACAAGCGCAGAATTCCGTGGCCAGGACCATGGCAATGTTAATTTTGCATACGATGAAAGTATACACCATGTGCATACTAGTATATCTCAGGCAGGGCTTTCCAAAGTGCTCGGTTTAATATGAACATCCTAAATAGCCAGTTACTGCGCCAGGTCTAAGATACACGACGCTGACAAAGTTTTAATGCAACAGAGTATGCGATAAACATTATAATTTATACGCAAAATATACGTAAAAGTTTTATTTTACAATTTAAAAAAAAAGGCATGCTGTGTCAATAGAAGTGTAAAACTGTTGTGATGTGATTTAGTTAGAAAACGATGACCTAGCATACGTGGGTGTAATTTTTCGAAGGTTTGAATCAGGAAAGAGTGAAGGTACCGCGAACAGAGTATACACGAGGCCACGGAGCGAGCAGGCCAACAGCACAACGACAGAAACTCATCTTACTCATTTGTTTGCCGAAGCAGGTTCTACGGAACTGCTATTACGACACGGAATCAACTACAGAAGATTACTTTGTTATGTTGGAAGACGAAGCACGTGACGTCTGTCGCAAACCAATTGATTGCTTCGTTTATGCAGCTATTTCATACCACCAATTGCATTCTAGAGAATATAAATCGTTATCATTAAGATGCAAAACTACATTATTAACAGTTTCGTGTGAATATTCATGAAAATAGTCGTGGTGTGAAATAAGAGACGTGAAATCCACAAAGGCACAGAATACTGCCCACCAAATACCACCATCAAAATGGAAATGTGTCATTTAAGGGGTGTGTCTATTCCGTCTTCTATTTTTCTTCCGAATCTTCGTAATGAAAATTTATGACCAGACACAAAAAATCAAAGCTAGACATGGCGTAGAGGACTACTAAACGATTTTTTCTTAAATTTGTACGGTTTCTATTATACCTGTATTTTCCCATGTGGGATTGACAAATTACCGACGTGAAACTAATCGTGTAAGAAAAATAACTCTGATTTAGAAATAACTGTTAAGATATTCACCATGCCTTAACTAGCTTTGTTTTTACATACGGACTCCGGAAATTAAGTTATGGAGGAAAATACGTAAATCCAAGATGGCGAGGATACTTCCTCCTTAAGTGTCGAGGTGTACCAGAACCTCGACTTCGGGTATCTTTTCGATAAGGATTAGTTTTCCCTATTAGAGTTAAGTTGGGTTTACAATAGAAAAATTAAGCGTTTAGTTATACGTTAAGACGTCTGCAGAAGAAACGAAAGTGTGTTTATATGTATTGGTTTCCAATGGAACTTAGCAGGTCGTGTGGGATGTTGGGGTTTCATTAAGCGTTAAAAGAAATAATATTTTATATCTTAAGTGAAACTTATGAAGAGACGAACAATCAGAACACAGGAGTCTGTGTTGTTGCCGTTATTTACAGTAATAAGTAGAAACAATATTAAAAACGCGCGTATGTGCACATGCTCGCAATTGTATTTGTTCACAAAAATAAGCTTCTCTGACAGAATAGAAACGAAAGCAAACGTGACAGGCTTGTCGCCTTTTTCCATTCGCTGGAATTAAGAATTAAAAACATTAATTGTAAACTGCAAACACAGAGGGATGTGTTTCCGTATGCCAGATCGTCGCCTACTGCATAACTCTCTTTTTGACGTGACAACGTCTTATAATTCGATAGAGCCGGCTGCACGCACGAAAAAACATGACTCATGCGGCGTTACCTCGCTCTGAGGCGTTCCATGTAAGGCTTGAAGTGCAAGCGAGAGCGCGGAACGAGCGAAAAA
>NQII01001444.1:5346-56369 GCA_002778355.1 Clitarchus hookeri | reverse complement strand
CCCCCCCCCCAAAGTCAACTAGTAGACTCAGTGGTGGTTAAGTCGTTAAAAAATATTTCAAGTGGATTCTAATTGCCAAAATTGTTGTAAAGTTAGGGTACGCCGTGAGGACGTGGCCTGGGAAAAGGTTAGAATGGCTGGAATAAAATTGTTCCTTAAACTGTTACTGGAGGTAACTGGTATTCTTAAGCGTGACTAAAAGGTGTTAACTGAAAATTAAAATTTTTTTAAGTTTTGAAAGCATTTGTTATTTCTGTTTAGGTAGTGAATAGTTAGTAATTACGTTTTATTCGTGTGTTAGTGCTACTCTGGAGAGCAATTGAAAGTGGGTAAAAAAATTATTTATTTTAAAACTATTTTAGTTTGCGAAAATAAACTGTGAGCGTATAATCTGGAGTTTAAAACAGATTAACAAGTTATTTGGTTAATATGTCCTTGGAAAAAAAAAGCCGCAAGTTTGCTGAGTAAAGCTTGATAAAAGAGCTGGAAATTATAATTTTTAGTTTCAGGTGGTCGGAGGTCTCTGATTGGCCTAGAAGTCTCGCGGTAGGCGGGGTTACTATCTGCTACTCAAGAGGTGGCAGCACTGTCATTATTACGCGAAACACATTTTGTAAGTGAAAATTGCGTCGGGAAAATTAAAAGCTTTTGATTTGGGCGGTAAAGCAACTTAAATGACTTCTTTTAATATATAATGAATATAAAAAAATTTATAGCAGATTATTCGGCCCAGTTTTGGGATAAAAAATAATTTTAAAAATCTGGAAATTTTAGGTTTGTTCAGACTGTTTACAATGAACTTTATTTGAATTTAAGAAGTCTAAAACATTTACTAGTGAATTGGTGGCCATTAAAATTGATTTAGGATCTATATTTTTAGCGAGTGAAACAGTTATATGCTTGCAGAGTGCAGCAAGGATTATTTAATTGCAACAGAAAATGCTACGGTCAGTTGGTTTTGATTAAAATTCGCGTTTATGTCGCTCCTCAGAGTTCGTATTTATGTCCAAAATACCAGGAATTTTCCGGAACAGCTTAGTGAGGGGAAAGTTAGGTTTGTCTGAAGCTTCGAGCCGATTTTAAGTCGCAGAACTTACTTAACACCTTGAGGAAAAGCCGGGATTTTTCATGTAGATTAGCGAGTGTGTGACTTTTGACAATGATGACTGCGATGTTGGACTCCCGACAAATACCGCACGAGCGTGTTCATGTCCTGGAGTGTCTCTCCGAGTCCTCCCGGCACACTTAGGGGTGTGGATCGACTGGCTGGCAATGCGGTTGCTTGGGTGGGTATGGCACAGTGTTGTGTTGTTTCCTGCGCTGCTAGGGGTAGAGTGGGGACTGTATCGGGTTGTCGAAAGCCTATAGACGCATGTGCGTATGAAAGGCTACGTGGTAGGGTTTTCGCGTCTGGAATTGGTTGGCAGTTAGCCAAGTTTAGAGCAGGCACTGAAACAGGCTTGGAAGTTAGTTGCTGTTTTTCCTTTGATTTTTTTTTTTTTTTTCAGCTTGTGCCCGGCGTTTTTGGACAAGTTCCGAGTACTTTGGGCAAAGTCGTGACAGCGCTGAGTGGGTGCCTTGACGGTTACGACAAATCCGGCTGTGGGATTGGCTGGCACGGGCGTCCTTGGGGGCGTGGCCCGGCGCAGTGTGGGCAGTAGTTGCGGGTTATGACCTAGTGCCGAGCGACCACGACACCGGGGAACGCCTTGCGGCCTTTTCTGGTGGATGCGAGGATGAACCACTGTCGTGTTTAGTCTGGTGACTTTCTCGAGGGGGTGGAAAAGTTACATCTTGCGCAAAGTGCAAAGTGAATTTGGTGGGATCTGTTTTGTGGAATTGGAATTGGACAATATCCATTATGCTGTAGACGAGGTCTTCAAGATTTCTTCTGGTGCCAGGCGTTAAAGTTCAAACACCCCTTGTTGGGGTTTGTCTTCTGTGACGCCGTAGGTGAAGTACTGCATGCGGTTCACTTGCAGAATACTGACCGGGCGGCGGTCGCAGTGCGAAGGCCGTTGCGGGCGACGTGGAAGGTGTAGCCGGTTGCGTCAATGGAGCTGGGCATGTGCACCAGCAATGTGTACGTACTTCTTGGTGTCAGGTACGCCCAGACGGGAATTGCGGTGTTTGTCGGCAGTGGCACGCGTCTGTGCGGTGGCTTGCGGGCAGCCTGAAGGGCCAAGTGTTGTTTGGGAAGTCTCCGAGACTTCCCGCGGAGTGCCCTACCGGTTTTGAAACCGGTATGGGCCGTGGCGCCGCTAACGGCGACTGGCGGAGGCGGTTTTTTTTTTTATCGCCGTAATCTCTCTGGCGCAGTTGCGAGTCCAGGTTGGGACAGCTCGCCTGACCCGCCTGCTGGCTGTTTTCAAATTGAAAATAAACTGCGGCTAGCCGCAATCCAGTTCCCCCAGGGTATATACTCTGTCTCGTATAAGTCGGCCAGATTCTGACAGGTCTGCGAAAGTAGCGCCACTATTTACATCCGACTACGTATACCTTCCGCCATCAGCTGGTGCGTCAAGTGGAGGCTGTATTTTTTTTATCAACACGCTGTCAGCTAATCCACTTGCCATTGCACTGTAATGCTAAACAAATTTTAAGATATTTTAAAATGCCATCTGTCTAAAAGATTTAGTATGCTATAAAAGTAAAAATATATAATCTTGCAAAAAATTTAATATTTGCCAACCCTTTTTTAATTTGTCCGAGGCAGTGAATTTGGGATAACATTTGCGAGACGGTAGTTGTAGCTATTATCACACTTTGGACATTATAGCTAATATATTCTAGTTGGAAATATGTGACGTGGAATAACGTTAGAATAGCTTAAAAACTATTCACGCATGTCCCACTTTCTTCGGGAACAAGGAAATCGGTTTTCGGGAGAACAATATGGCGTATAATTTACGTAGACGAACGATTAGTTACTTTAAAAATTATGCAGAGCTCGCGAAAAATAAAACTATTGGTATCTGTTCGTAAATGTATTATATATTGCACACGAACGCTATTCTTTTCTGGCTGGTAATGCTTCGGAAAAATATCCGATAGATAGCGCGCACAACATGTCAGAGCGAGGTCTGAGCCATTTGCTTTGCTCAATAGATCGCGTCTATTTAAAGTTGACTGTTCTATTACTGGCTCGGAATGCCACGAAATTGAAATATATTTTGTCAAATTATTAGAAAAAATAATTCAACAATATTATGCAATATTTCTGTATGCTTTTGGAACTGTTCGTTGGTGCATCAGCTGATACAGGATTTTGTAAATGACGCTTACTTTGTTTCATATGCGTCTAGTGGCCACTCACTGACTGTCATGATCTTGCCAACTTATGAGACAGAGAATAGCGCCTGGAGGCCGTACCCAAGCTGTAGTTTATCCCTTTACACCCTGCCTTTGAAGGGGGAGGGGGAGGGAAGGGGCGGTGAAGTTACAGGACTTATAGTGCTGTCGCGAGTCCCTGGTAGGCGGCTTGCGACAGTTGGTTGGTTGAAAAGCGGAAGTTAAAGCCATAGTGAGTTTAATTAAATACGGTATCTTAAAATTTCATATGCATGACTTGAGTGGTACGGGAAGCCAGGTCTTTAATTAATCAAGATAATAAGTTTTGTTGCAATACTGAAAACGGTTTGAATGATATGCTAGAATATTTTCGTTAAACTGTTGCTGAAGATAACTGTTACTTGTTAAAAGTGACTGGAATTAATGTTGACTTAATTTAAATTTTAAAGACCTTAGTTTTATCTGCTTAAGTTGTGAATTGTTATTAAAACGTTTTAAGGCTGTGTGAATGCTACTCTGAAGAGCGACTGGAGTGGTAAAGAGTCTTGTATTATATCTGATTTGTATATAGTATTTCGCTGAAGGCGTGTAATTTGTAGTTGAAATGTTTTAACGTGATATTTGCTTATTATTTACTTGAAAAAGGCCGTAAGTTACTATATGAAGCTTGAAAAATAGGCTGAGATTTGTAATTTTTAATTTTCACGTGGTCGAAGGTTTCTGATTGGCCCGAGAGATCTCGCGGTAGGCGGGATCTGCTACTCAACGAGATGGCAGCACTGTAGTATTCTTACTTTGAACACAATTTAGAACTGAAAGTTTGCATCGGAAAAATTAAAAGTTTTCAATTTGGGCCATAAAACATCTTATTGGACTTCTTTTAATATATAAAAAGTAGAACAATACTTTATATTAGGTCATATGACCAAGTTATGGGATAAGAAAATATTTTAAAAATCTGTGATTCTAGATTTGTTCGGGCTGTTAGCAGTCAAAAATACCATTTTATGACGTAATAATAACAATAAAGGTTTGATGCACGTCCCTGTTCCTTTTTTAATGTTTTGTACCGGAATGTTCATACCTAAAACTGACGTGCATCACTACCATTGGCTACGCCTTGGTGACGTCAGCGGTGTTGCCAAGGGTTGGAGGTTGAAGGGAGAAAATGGTCACAACAGAAAACAAAAGACTTTCGTAGTGTAGTTCTGAGAGCCCTCCATCATGAAATGTTGTGTTAAACATTTGGTATAAAAGTAGTTTAATAAAAAGAGAAAAGTATTTCAAGTTTCGTAGTAATAAATATTTTTATTTCCCACAAAATGTTTTCAGTCGCAACCATACAAAGAAAACCATTTCGGGGTACCTTTGAGAGAAGACATGATGCAGACCAACATATAAATGATCACCTTTCTTCCTTATGCTGATGCGGTGTTTCCCAAGTCTCCGGCACACAGGAGGTAGAGGGCGCGTCAGTTTCTTAAATGCTATTCGTAAGCAGACCTCACTCAGACACGTAGGACGATTTTTTATAATAAAGCATTGTCTGCTGGAGCTCTGCACACCATTCGGCGGCCTACCTTAATACTTACCGACAAGCATGTGGTATGAATGCATGTCACATCTCAAGTAGCCGTCTCCTTAACGGATCTCTAGGTCCACCGCTGATCCCCCTCGACTTGGGAGGAGAAGCACCGGCGAGGAATCGCGACACGACAGACCAGATTTATTATTTGCACGAGGTGCCCCCATCGCGGTAATGAGCGTACATTAGCCGGGAGGTTTACGATCGGAAAGACCATCTCGCGGGGGGCCGGCCTAGGCAACTGCAGGCGTCGACGGCAACTTATTGCGGGGCGGCACCCAGGACTCGTCGTCGACGGCAGGAAGCCGGCCGGTTATCTGAAGGACTCTGCCCCAAGCGGACGACGCCCTTGAACCAGCGCACTCGCTCGCGCTGTAGTCCACTCGCGTATTCCTCACATTTATTTGAACAAAACCTTTTTAAAAATCCCACCACGTATGACGTTTTGGTTCTTTTCTAAATACGCCGTGTTTCACAAGCATTATAGCACTTTATATGTGTGTTAGCATAAAGAACCTTATTTTTTGTTAACTTGAACTTTCAGCTTTATTTTATCCATAAATTACAATATTTCATTTATAATTAACACGAATTAAAATAGAGAGGAAATACGTGTGTTGGTAATTGCTATTAAGAAACTGTCTTTTTGTCAAATATGACACTGAGTGTGAATGCGGTGCGTGGTCCCTTTGGTGTAAATTTCTAGACTGGGTGAAGTGAATAAAGAGACTTGGGCGGCTCTTATAATGTATACCATATAAGAAGGCCACATTCTTGACAGTTGACAATCGCCGTGTCTTTTCGTTTATGTATCCATTCGCCATCAACAGGCGTGTCAAGAATAGGCTTTGATGTGGCGAGTCAGCACGTCCAGGAGGTGCTGCTCCGTGTGGCAATTGGTGAACTGCTTGGGTGGCGCTGCATTCGTAAACGGAGCTCGTGGACGTGTGTAGGGTCGTTCGTAAACGCGGTACACGAAATATATGTTACTTTAAAAATTATACAGAGCTCGCNGGGGGGGGGGCTGGAAATGCCCGAGAAAACACTCCGACCAGCGGAATTGTCCGACACGATTCCCACATGCGAAAACCCGAGCCGGAGATCGAACCTTGGTGGGAGGCTAGTAGTCTAACCGCTCAGGGCAAAGCCTGATTTGCATGAGGCGGAGGATTATCCTGCAAGTAAAACTGTAGCAGGGCTTCAGGAAAGTTGCAAGTAACCGTGATTTAACTGTACCCACTACTGCGGCACCCCTAGAGGTGTGTAGTGGACAGAGGTTTGGCCGGCTCTTGAGGTCAGCTCCTTCCCACCCCCTGACACCAATTACCACAAGCATTTTGGATTCTCGGTTTTTCTAGTTCATGTTTCGAGAAAATTCCGAAAGTAGTCCTGTACCCAACTAGCTACTGACCTCGCACTGTAATGCAGACATGACGACTCATAATTACGTCTCAATATTAATTCTGCCAAATTTTGGCAAAATCAATATCGTGACGTAAATACGAGTTCGTTGTTCAGTCGTTATGTCTGCGCTGCTCTGTAAGGTCAATAGTTAGTTGGGTATAAGCATACTTTCGGGAATTTTCTTTTATAAAAACAAACAATAAGCTATAAAAACCAAAATAATCCAACATGGGCGGGGAGAAAGTTCACCGTAAAGCGGAGACATCCTTGCCGTCTCGTGTTTATTCATCTCTCTTCATTAAATTCCAATTACGATCTAATATTAAAATTCAAACATTACTGGGGAAGGGGGGGCACGGTGGTATGGTGGTTAGACTACCCGCGCACCGGGTTCGAAACCCGGCGGGGTCGCTCCCGGATGTAGGAATCGCTGCTAGTCGGGGGTTTTCTCGGGATCTCCCGTTTTCCCCCGCCCTTGCATTCCGGCACTGCTCCTTACTCGCCTCGCTGTTAAGAGCCGCTTTGCTACCAGTAAGGCTAGCAAACGACGTGGATATTATTTGACGTTATGGCCGTGTGTTCAAAAGCGTGACAAGTGCAGATATATTAAGGCTACTGATCAATGTTGCTTTGACGTAGACAATAACGAAGCGTCCATTATTTTCAGTTCTCAGCGACAGTAACAGAGAGCGGTCGTTAGCTAACTTGTACTTCAAGGAAAACTATTCCATAAAAATGTTATTGGTTATAATTTTTTTTTTTTACTTCTACCTTTCTGCACGTGTGCAATGTTTAATTTCCCAAAACACACACACACACGCACAATGCACGCGGGGTTATCGCTCACGCCGACCATATTTGCACGCACGCTTCATCTCTTATCGTGGCCGTGTACAGTCGGCGAACGCGAGGTTTACGTCGCCATCATATCGGGCACAATCGCAACTCGTGATGATGTCAAGAGGTGGAGGTGGGGACAATGAACCTTTTACATCTGGTACATTGAATAACAGAAGCGGCGCACAATGGCCATGAACTGTGATTACCACTTGCATTTAAAATGCATGCACGAAGAAATGTTACTGTGTAGGCTGTTCACGGTAAAGTGAGCACTTTTGAAATCCCTTTCATTTGGAATAACAGTCAATAAGTATATTTTATTTCAGCCTTAGAAGTTAACTTCCGAGTGCGGTGGAAGATGCACACGGCGTTTATTACTTGCATAGCAATATTTATTTAAAAAAGGTGGTCGGAGGATAAAAAATGGCTGAAAGGTAAAAAGTAACTAGGGCCTCGAAAGTGCTCACTTTACCGTGAACTGCCTATATTCTCTTGAATGGCGGTTGCACTCTGCGCTTCAAATCTTGCGTATGGAATCAACATTCGTTTTCAAAATGCACAGCTCTTACATTTTTTTTCCAACACGAGAAATGGCGCATAGGTACAGTCTGTTCCGAGGTAAATAGAGCACTTTTGAAAGCCCTGTTTGAGGGTTAGTAGTCCTGATTTTTGACGTGAACAACGTCTTTAAATTTGCAACCATAGAGGGCAATCCAGAAAATCTAATGATAACCAAATCGGGAGATACAGTTTAGCATTGCAGCTCCGAATCTATCGTACACATCTAAAATTCGATTAAACCACTCGATTGCCAAAGGGTCAAAGAATTTGTTACGTCGAGTGAGGACTGCGAAGCGTCGCGCGCGGCGGGGGTGGGGGCACCGCCATTTTGAGTTCGTTTCGCCGCGTCTCATAATTTCCACGTAGTATAACTTTTGACGCGGAGTAGCTACGACGCTCGTATAAGTTTCAATCAACAGATCTCGTCGAGATCAATCGATTGTGGGTATAAAACATTTGTGTAGCGTGGTTATGGTGAAATTGTATGAGTTTAAAGCAACAAAACATAGAAAACGTAACACAATGTCGGCATATACTCGTCAAAAAGCCAAGTCGAAATACAAAAATCGTATACGGTTGGGAAGAGCATCTCAATAGCAATCCATTGATACCCATGAAACCCCATAAGATCGAGTGCAGCGGTGCCGGTGACGTAAAAACGTAGACGTATTCACGCAAAACAAACGGACGTGTCCCCGACACAGCCACACCCCATGTTTTTTTTTTATTCGTTGTTTGCGCGGTTAAGGCGGATTTACATACATAGACTAAAGATGAGGTAGACAGATCTCGCTGACTGCGCACAACCAATCTCCGTGTCCCGACATTGAACCGCTCTTCTGCCAATACGACTTGCAAAAACGGCGTGGATTGGGTTTGAGGTTAGAATACTCTAGTAAACAAGTGCTTTGAGATGTATGTATATTTCCTCTAACCAATTTGTATTGCAATTTGAATAAATTCGAATTGGTTTAAAGTATTTTATTAGTATAGTAGTGATTGTCATTTAAAAATTAAGATGTAAACAAACATGTTCATCATTGTCGACCATGCGACTGTGAGAGTTGTGTTCCTTTGGGGCAAGTGGATGTTGGGCGCATGCGCACAAGACGAATAAGCGGTCTACCTCATATTCAGGCTACGTCTGCATACAACAAAACTTCGTACGCCCGTCGTCAGTTCATTGCTGCAAACTTACACGAACAGAAACGTTTATAAATCGGGGGGAAAATCCTCCAATACATTAAAAGTGAAAAATCATTGACAGTGTGGTTTGTAAAAATCCCAAAACGCACACAGACTTTACGTAAATAAGGGACATTAGTCAATGTTAATTTTTTTCTTAGATAACTTATAAAGCACGATTTTATTACTTTTGCTATTTCGCATAAAGAACTCGTGTTCCCTGACATAATTATCAAAAAATCTTCATGGGAAATGTAACGTTATTCCATTTTACTGCTACATAAATCTATGTATGAAAAAAAGACTGGGAAAACAAAACACTGCAGTCTACACAGGCTTCTAAATGAACTTTGAATGAACGGGTAACAAAACGTGCAAGTTGAGAAGGCTGTAATTTCAGCCAACCATCCGTCCATCAAAAGTTAAAGCTTGCAAGATTTTGACTGGCTTACGGATAGAACTAAAGGCTTCCAAAACACGCAACGGCAATGATTTCTTAATAGAAATCGTTATAATAAAATAAGTAACAAAGCTAAAAAAAAGTCAACTTATTTTTTTAAGTTACATGGTAGTTACTCGAAATAAATAAATAAAACCCAACACTTCGGGATTACCCCAGGATAACAATGGCTCTTTAAAAGTGTCCATAAAATGGTCCCCCTCGCACACAAGACCACACTCCGGCAGTAGCACCAACCGATCTTAAATTGGAAAAAGTTTACTCAAACATCTTTGGGAGAGAGAAAAAGTAACAGAACGGAGAATGTAACATTCTCTTTTTCTTTTTTGTATACAAAAAATTTACAATGTATCAATAACTTTTCCCAGATGCAATTCGTTACAAGCAAAAATTACCAGAATAATAACCGTCGCACAAGTAATCCGATTACTTGCTACTGGTTACGACAGAGAGCTGTGTCACTGCCCTCTGCCAACTCTTAAGTGCCCTCGTTAAAATATAAGAGCTTGACTGCAGAAATGTTGAAGAGATCGTAAACCGCCAAGCGTCCCGTCGGCGGTGGAATGAGCAGCGATTGTTATGACGAGTTACGACACGGCAGCCGCAGTATTTCTGAACCGTGGTTAGCGTCCGGATGTCGCTGTACAGTACTCTACCGCCCACAACTCTTCCATTGGAGCACCACTACGCAACCCATTACACTATTACATGTTCGTACAATTATACCGACATGTACAGCAAATATACGGAAATGTACAGTAACAAGCGGAAGTGTACAGTTAACAAGCTGGAATGTACAGCAAATATACGGAAATGTACAGCAAATATACGGAAATGTACAGCAAATATACGGAAATGTACAGCAAATATACGGAAATGTACAGTACGGAAGCGGGAATGTAGAGTAAATATACAGTAAACAAGCGGGAATGTAGAGTAAATGTACAGTAAACAAGCGGGAATGTAGAGGAAGTGTGGGATGTCTCCGTTTTTTTTTCCCAGAGCTGCTTCGGGTTTCGTGAACGAACAATGCCGAGTCCACGCGAACCTTTCTTCGGCACTGTAACCAGAAAATTACAGCTTGCGGTAGGACACATTCTTTCAAACGTCGAATAGCAGCGTCAGGTATCTGTAACGTTTAGCAACACTTAAAATACACTACCTTTAATATAAACTGAAAAAGTAGCTTCTGTGATTGCAGTAGCAGTAGAAATACTAAAGTTAAACCGTACGAGAAATTGTAGGTAATTTGGTTGGACTCGTGGGATCCTAACATTCTGACCCGGGTTCAAATCTTGTTTAGGTATAAAATAGTTTTACTTTATTATATATATATTTTTAACACAGTAGAACACCCACATTACGAAAATAAGAGAATGCTTCATTATCTCTTTTTTTCTAAAACTGGAAGTAGGACGAACAACTAACAAGGAAATTAACGGACAGGTTCCGTGAATTCATGGAACGTTCTGTGAAATTTACGTCACGCCCGTTTTTTAAAATCAACGTATGTCATTTTACGGAGAGTTTACGGACAGTTCTTGATAAATTTTTATTAACAGTGTACAAATTACTACACACACTACCAACACTGTCAGGGAATTACGATTTATGTTGCACGTGTTACGTAAAAGGCACATATTTTTTAACACTGAAAAAAATGTTGTTAGAATGAACTTATTTAAAACTTTTAAAAGGATTAATTCAAAATCAAAATGTAAGCGTATGTTTATTCTGAATGTTTTATATTGCTTTTTTGCAATAGAACCATCATAATTATAGGCTGTTCACAATTGAAAGCTTAAACGGTAACCACAGAACGTGAGTCGTGTGCACAAGAATCGACAGCCGTGTTTTATCGAACATATCGATTCACAATAACCGATCGTGTACACGGGAAATGGTTGTATTTCCTTTCCTTGTGTAGGCGCATGGCGCAACAGCCAATCAAAGTAGAGCATTACATTTTCCGGCAAAGGTGTTTATTCCAAATGGAGAAACAGTTATGCTGCAGTAACGAAAAAAAATTGCAAGGAAATAACGAGTGCATTCTATTCGCGGTTTCTTCACACTTTGAATCAAACCTTTGAAAAATCACCCCACGTACGATGTTCTCGGTTATTTCTAAATATGATACTTATCAGAAGCGCTTTATACTTGTGTTAGCATAAAAGTAGGTCTACAGTATTTTTTGGTTAAATTAAACGTTTTTTAAAAGATATTTTATCTATAAATTACATATCATTTATAATTAATATAACTAAAAATAGTGAGAAAGTAGGTGTGTTGGTAATGCCTAGTAATAAATAGATATTACGCAAACTATCATTACACTAAGTGCGCACGAATGCGGTGCGTTAGCCATCTGGTGTAATTTTCTAAGCTTTGTTTGCAAGGGGCGGAGGAATACCCTGCACAACAATTTTTGAAAGCATGTTTTTTTGTACATAATTCCGAGCTAATATTACAATTTTTGTGCTTTTGGTATTTACAAATTATAAAAACTAACTCAATTACTAAAATGCGAAAATTCGAATTGAAATATACCATCAGTTATTTCCAGATATGTTTACAATCACTGTATGAAATGTTTTCGCAAATATTAAAAATTACTTAAAAGAAGAAAACTTTTTGCAATTTTTTATTTCTAACTGTATATATATATTTTTTTTTGTAAAATAAATTTTACTAAGAATACCTTCAAATGGATTAAAACACGACTTTTCCGTCAACCCTGTTAAAATTTTCTGAAAATGTCTAAGTTTATTTTATTTGTAGGTCGAAAATAAGAACACTGGCGCCGGAGTGGTGTAATGGTCAGACCAGTCACCTCCCACCCAGGGAAACCGGGGTCGATTCCCGGTGGGGTCGCACCCAGATTTTCGCATGTGGGAATTGTGTCGGACGATGCCGCTGGTCGGCAGGTTTTCTCGGGGATCTCCCGTTTCCCCTGTCCTTGCATTCCGGCGCTAGTCCATACTCGCCTCGATTCACCCTCATCGGCTCTCAAGACCCCGATTTTAAGGTGGCCGCCTGGTTGAAGGAATTTTGCACGCCCGAGGCCTGATAGCGTGGGAGCGCTAGGGGCGACCGAGACACGCGCCGTCAACTCTCTCATCGCCTCTACGCGCAAAGCACTGAACTGGCGTGCAGTCTTGTCGTCGATAACGCGCCTCTACGAGACTTTCAGCGGAGACCCTGCCATTTTATGACGTAATAATAACAATAAAGGTTTGATGCACGTCCCTATGCCTTTTATAATGTTTTGTACCTGAATGTTCATACTTAAAAATGACGGTGGAAAAACCCGTTTGAGCCATTTTCACTATCACAAAAACATGCTTTGTAGAGAAATGGAGAAACTTAAAAACGTATAGAGACGGGTAACGTTTCTTAAATGATATTCGTAAGCAGATCTCACTCAGACACGTTGGACGGTTGTTTAATAAAAGTTTTTCCGCTAGAGCTCTGCACACCGTTCGGCGACCGACAAACTTGACAGCCAGCCGCCCAACTGTCTTCAAAAACACTAAAATTGTGATTTTGACACGATGCGAAAACTATGTGATCTAATTTCTTTTGCAAGGAAAGCATACTTACAAGTTATGTCTACAAGTTGAACAATATTTCGTACATATATATAATAATAATTTTTTTTAAAGTAATGCAGAGTTATGGAGTATGCTGCTTAAAAAAATAATGATGAATTTGAAGTATTAACAAAAAGTACTGAATATTAAAGTAATGCTTGCCCAGGGTGCTGCTAGACTAAGCCCGTAGAGCGGTCTTGCTTGCTGCGCAGCGCCAGTCTCCGTGTACCAACATTCAACTACTTTACTGCCAACACGATTATCATAAACGACGTGGACAGGATTTGAGGTTAGAACACTATTCACTTCAACAAATGCCTTCGGATGTTTGTACACTTCCTGGCCTATTTTTGGTGCAATTAAATCAAATTCAATTAGGCAAAAACATCAATACCTATTTTTTAATAGATTGAGGATGCCAGTGCAGAGTACTGATTGTTAAATATCCTTGATACTTAATTAATATGTTGTATATATGATATAGATCACATGACATGTGATTTAGTTGACTAAGTTAGTTAGGATCATAGAAACTTACAAAATTTTCAACTTTTCGGTGATATATTTTGAAAACTATAATCACTTGACTACAAATATTTACATTTTTGTGGTGCTTATATACATCTTTCAGACAACGAACTAAAACATGATCATGAAATATGACCTTAATGCTTAATCTTTCATTGCTTTTTTGGGGGGATTTTACAAGAATTTTCATATTCAGATCTGGTATCATCTGGATATTGGTAAAAACCATATCTTTAAAGATCAGATGTCTTGAACGACCCACCAATGTTCCATATTAATGGTGCTGTGTGTCCTCCGTACACTCCAGTAAATTCAGTGTTCTCAGCGGCTCACTATAACTACTGGTGGCAATCAGCATTAGTCAGTAGTATTGGAGTCATAATTGACTTCGCTGTAATTACAAACGAGTGAAATCTGAATCATGAGGTGGTCTGGGTTGTAAAAAAAAATTAGACTGGTTTAAACTTCACTCCTGGAAGTCTACTTGAGTGATGCAACTATACGTTTCTGAAAAATAAAAGTGATTGAAATCTAAACAACTCTCTGTGGTGGAATGTGCACTTTATTACACAAAAAAAAAGCCTTTTAGTAATGGCAACAATAGGAATTTCCCCCAATACTGAACGAAAATGGTTCTCTTTCAGCCTTTCATGTAATCCACTTATAATCATGGTATGGTGCAGCAACATTTAAGGTGGAAGAAAAGTGGCTTTGAATGGTGCACAACACCAGACTTCATCAAATATAGTACAAACACTACCAAATTAGTCAGAAAATAAATGTGTACATTGCATATAGAAGAAGACTGGATACATTTTGTAACACTGTAAAATTATTTTGCTAGAATCTACTTATTTACATATTATTTAAAAATAAGTTTTTTTTAAACTAAAATTTAAGCATGTTTCCATTTTGAATGCAAGAAAAAAAGTGATCAAGACAGTCATGATATATAATTACTCTGGCTGTAATGAGTAAGTAATAATAAAGTTTAAAAATATTTTTAATAATTGATGTTAAGAATAACCATTTCAACCACAAAAGTTTAAATTTTAAGAACTAAAATTAATGTAAACAAAAATCAATTATTAATAACATTTCATAACATTAGTACCAATATTTTTCTTACTTACAACCACACTAATTACTACGGTTGCCCTACTCGAAGGTTTTCTTGCAGCTTCATCAAGAAGCTACGCCAGCTCTGCGTACGCTAGCGATGACTGATGGATCACCTGTCAATAGTCTACAAAATAGAAAGAAACCGGTCCAGGCTGTTTGTGCAGTAAGGGTTTGGTGCAGTTGAACTATAAATCATAGATTTAACACACTATCAGAGTTAGGTATTTCCCAACTGATAGTACCAGGCACCCACTGACAAACATTAAATTAGTGTGTATCTTAATAGAATTGTAAGTGTTGCCCTCAAGACAAAGTATGTCACATAGTAAAAATATTAGGTTTCACGCGCTGCACCCGTCCACATACATATATATATTTTGCTCTGAAAATTGTTTGACATGTATATGTAGCCATTTATGATTATACTTATTTGTAATTGTATGTTATGTATTACGTACTGTATGCCATTGCATACTGCTCCACACACAGCAGCAGCAAATTGGACTGCGGACGGCAAAATGGGCAGTTGGGAGTGGGTGGAGTGTTGCGTGCGGTCAGTCTCGCCCAAGGCCCACGCTCGTCCCGAACAAGAATAACTAACTTGTGGCACTTTTACTTACTGTATACTTCAAATTTATTGTTCTCTATTTAACAGCATGCCTCCGGAACGCTGCTAACTTCTTAAAACAATTGCACTAGCAAATCAAGTTAAACACAAACCACCGAAGTAAAATTAACACAGTTGAGTAAACACAAGTATTTAAATGTAGTTGATTTTTATTTCAAGTAATAAAAGTAATTTTTTAAAAATTTCTCCTTTCACGCTCTGTGCTCCAACCCCCTCCTACCTGGCCTGGCGTCCTACCCATTTTCTCATTCCGTCCAGTTATAAAATGGGCCCTGATTCTCACGATGCAAATATTTGTAATTTTGGAATAGAAGATGCAAGTTTGAGGGTTTTGTGGGTTATGAGTCAGCTGTGTGGAAAGTACAACGTAATACTTCTATATTACCAGTAAAAATGTATACACAAGTAATCAGCAAATGTCATTTTAAATCATATCCTTGGATATCTGCAAATTTGCAGCTCTTACTGAGTTTTCGTAATTTCTTTTTGAATTGTTAGTCCATCAGGTTGCATTATTGTGCAAGGTGAAGTGCAAGTCATACAGGAAGGTGCGTAACTGGGTTGGCAGACGACGACGGTTTTCTTGGTGCAAATGGTCCGCTGGGATATGTGCTGGTAGTGCACCGCAATTTTATGAAATCTCTTCCGTGTGAGGCATGAGATTTAAAGAAAGTAATTTGTCTGTTTCTGTTATTTGTAAAATGATTTATTCGTAGAAATCGCACCTGTACATTCTGTCAGACTAGTCATTGTCTTGCAAAACTGACCGACAGGTGTGCAAATGAAACAAAGAGCAAAACTGGAAAGGTGGGTTGTTTCACTGTAACTGACGAGGCTAAATTTGGGAAACGGGAATATAACACACAACATGTCGTCCAGGGGCAGTGGAATGGAATGGAGAGATTTGGGTTGCATTGGGCATTGTATTTCTGGTGAGTTTGAGAGAGGTACGAACCATATTCTTCTTGTTCCATTTGAATAATGTACCACCAGAATGCTTTTGGACATGATCACGAAATGCATTCTGCCTGAAAGAAGCACATATAATTGTCTTTCAAACCATTACTGTAACCATCTTACAGTGAATCATAGTATGAAGTTAGAGTGCCTTGAAACAGCAGGAAACACCCAAAGGACAGAGCCTGTGCCAAAAAACGTATTTGTAAGCATTAAGGCCATGGAATTGCATCCACCACCTACACAGGTGAGTAAAATTAGCACAAACCCTCGCCTCTCCCAATTTTGTTTGTAGTTTGTTTGGATTTCACATTTGGTATGGAGTTTGCACCGACAATAAAATAGCTCCAGGACAGTAGTTTCATGCAAATCTGCATCATTCTGCTTGCAGGGGAGCGAGCACGGCAAGCACAGAAGACCACGCCGATTTACCTGCTTCATAGGTAAATTACCTGCTTCATACATAACTGATAAATATATATGAAGCAAGTAAATCTGTCAGTCTCCATGATGAGCAGAGTAGCACAGAGATAGAGATATATATATATATATATATATATATATATATAGATAGACACACACAAATCATTAGTATATTTCAATGATATTTTTATTATAAAAATTTACTTAATAAGCTCTGTTTTGAACACAAAAATTTAATTTAAAAATTACTACATTTATTTTGGCAACATGCACCAAAAAACAACTGCCACATCTGTATGCAACAAATTCCTTGTGTCCTTAATAAGTAATAATCCAAGCATTTTACATTTGTCAAGTACTTTAACACATAAAAGATGACATTCCGATGTACCAAAAATCTGTATTTTTCTTTTGATACGTTGTTTCATAAAACAATACTTTCATAAACAACCAATATAAATAATATAAATATTTTTTTCCAACATCAACATCCCTAATTATATTTTTCACATTAATTATGAATATAAAAATGCAACTTCGTGGTTATTTATCAGCACCAGTGGTAGTGCCAAAACACAATTTGTTCCCCAGGAATTGTTTCGCTTTTTCAGAAAAGCCACGGCCCTTCATTAAAATACTTAAATAAATACATAAGTGAATACTGTGACCTCCCTTAAACAGATGTATGCTTAACTGCCTGATACATTTTCGCTCAAACGACTGTGCTGACTTTGGAGAAAGCACTCAAATACTTTGCACCTGGCCAGCACACACAAGGTGCAGGACAGGGCAGTAAATGGAATTCATAAATAAAATGTTTGACACTGCATACTGCTCTGGTTCACGAAACGATGCTACTGAGCAATTCTGAAAACTTTGCGTAGTGTCGCCTGTCAGCCCCTGTCTATTCCTCCATCATACCTGGTTGAAGGAATTTTGCACGTCGGAGGCCTGAAAGTGTGGGAGCGCTAAGGGTGACCGAGACATACGCATCAACTCTCTCATCGCCTCTACGCGCAAAGCACTGAACTGGCGTGCAGTCTTACCGTCGATAACGCGCCTCCATGAGACTTCCAACGGAGACCCTACCATTTTATGATGTAATAATACAAATAAAGGTTTGATACAAGCCCCTGTTCCTTTTTTAATGTTTTGTACCGGAATGTTTATACCTAAAAATGACAGTGAAACACCCGTTGGAGCCATTTTCACCATCACAAAAACATGCTTTAGAGAGAAATGGGAGGAACTGAAAAACTTATAAAGACGTGTAACGTTTCTGAAATGCTTCACGTAGGCAGAACTCACTCAGACATGTTGGGCGGTTTTTTAATAAAACATTTTCTGCTGGAGCTCTGCACACCGTTCAGAGGCAACCTCAAAGGGTTAAATTGTTATGAAGTAATTTTTTGCCAATCCCAAATGTTTCGTTGAATTAAGAGGTTTATGTCGACATTTTGACACAGAGGTCTTACGTACTGGCGTGGGTGAAATAATGTGAAGATGGAGCAACAGTGGGACGTAATGGTGGAGGAAATAGGAGTGCCACGAGAAAACCCACTGGCCGACGGTACTGTCTGCCACATTTCCCACGTGCGAAAATCTGGCTAACCACACTGGGAATTGAAGCCTGTTTACCTTGGTGGGACATAAGCAGTCTGACTACGTTCTACACTACCGCAGGTCTCTAAATCTTTTGTGATCAGTATGTTATCATGTGTTGAGATTATTCTAATCTGATAGTTACTAGCTGGTACCAAGAAAACTTTTCCTCTTGAGTGCAATTGGCCTGCAAAGATAATCACTCTGTTTCTTCTGATAATATCAATGTTAATTTGTAGAATCCTTAACGATAATTCAAGACCTCATATTAGCTGGTTCTAAAAAAAAAAAAGACTTTTTCATATTTTATTAGTCATAGATCTGAAAAAAAAAAGTGTATGTATGCCTATCTGCTCCATATTGCGAGGTGGTGGGGCTAAAACTGCTTACTGATGCGTACTTACAGGAAAAACACAGCAACTAGTTTAAACAAACTTCTCACGAAAACCATAACATATTATGAAGAACAGAGGCTCTTTGTAAAGTAGGTCTCACTCAGTGGTATGAATGTTTTAAGTCTGGCTTTCGCAACGTTTACTTGCTGGAATGGCACAGGCACATCATACTGCGTTTCATTGTTTGAGTATTAAATTTGTTTACACAGCTGCATTATTTGCCATTGTCATTTGCATCCTACAGTACGAAACTGCTGTGAACAAAAGCGAAGCAGAACCACACACTCGTAAAGCAGTAACATTCAACCGTTAGTACTTATAGCTGCAGATTTTGCGATGCGAGGTCCGCTGCAAGCAAAGTTACGTTGCATTCGTTCATGGATATCTCTGAATTTGACCAAGTGAACGATCATATCTGAATGGTGTGCAGAAGTTCAAGTGTTTTGAAAGTTGAGGATTGCCAGATTTGAGTGCGTTTGCTAAGACGCTTCTGAATTTTGAGTTACCTACGTTCAATACTTGGGTTTTACCTTTACATGCATGTATTTAGTAGATCACAGTATTATGATCATTAAACAGCAATTTTCCCTGTCGGAAACCGTTGGTTAGGACGCGTACCCTTAGCAAGGAATACAGCAGGGTGCAATAAAATGTCATAAAATAAGTCTCTACGGCACGGCACCTAGTTTTAAAAAAGTTGATTGCTGTTACCTATGCAGTTGGTTAGGACACGTACCCTTAGCAAGGAATACAGCAGGGTGCAATAAAATGTCATAAAATAAGTCTCTACGGCACGGCACCTAGTTTTAAAAAAGTTGATTGCTGTTACCTATGCAGTTGGTTAGGACGCGTACCCTTAGCAAGGAATACAGCAGGGTGCAATAAAATGTCATAAAATAAGTCTCTACGGCATGGCACCTAGTTTTAAAAAAGTTGATTGCTGTTACCTATGCAAGTTTTTGGCAAATGATTTGTCTACTAACACAGCATCCGAATGACTAGTATTTCAGTGCCATTTTCTCTGCATAATTCCACGGACATTCGTGCTACTTTCTGTTGCAAGGTTAGTCCTTTTAAATGGAATCCATGCCAATCTGTGTCACTTTACTTCCAAGAGCAAAAACAAAGTGAAAGGACGGTCGCACGAATTTACCAGCAACATGGGTAGCAAATAGAAATGTAGGTAATTATGAAGAATCGTGGCTGACCTTTTTAAGGGAACTTCTGAGAGGTATGAAATTTGTATATTTGGGTTTTGTAAAGATTAGCACGTTGAAAAATCACCCATGCCTTAGTTTGGGTTGCAAAAAATTCATATAATTCCTGGTGTTAAGACCTGTTTGTTTACATGAGCCATGCATCGATAATGCCAAACTGACATGAACAAAAGTGTAGCAAAAGACTACATTAGTGCAGCAATTTCAATACATTAACTTTAGTATAGATGCAGATTTTGGGTACTGTGATGCAAGCATTAATGGATATCTTCAAATTTCACAATGTGATGTGTTATATCTAAACAGTGTGTGGAAGTTCGAGCATGTCGGGAGTTGAGAATAGTTACATTTTGGTGAGAACACTTCCAATTTTAGAGTTATGGCCTATGTTTGGCCTTGTCTATTCGAGTAGTTAGTAGAAGGTGTTATTGAATTGGCACTGGAAAGTGATTATTTTCTGTTGTAACTAGGGATGCACCGATATGGGTCTAGCCGTTATATCGGCCGATATATCAGCGGATAACCCCATTTAAAATGAGAACTCCATTAAAACATTAATGGCAGCTAATTGAAAAAGTTGTCAAATTACTGCGACCATTTGAAGAATTAACTAGGCAGGTTTCACAGAAGGACGTTACTGCTTCTGTGAATATACCAGCTGTATATGCTTTGGCGAAATTTGTATCTAGTAGTGCAAACGACTTCAGCGGTATACAAACTATGGCGTCAGAACTATTACAGAAGCTTAATGAACAATTTATTTCACAGGAATCAAACAAAATTTGTGTTATTGCCACAATGCTCGACTCCAGATACAAAAATAAAGTTTTCAGGAGTCAAGAGTGCTTTGCTAGGTAAAGAATGGTTAACAGATCTAGCAAAAGAAGGAGCAAGAGAATATGGATGTCGTCACGTTTTGCCAGCCAACCCCAGCGAAGATCCAAAAACAACAGCTAGTTTACGGAGTTTCCTAGACAATATGCCTTCAAGTTCGAATGATCCTGATCCACATCTGGACGAAAGTAGTGAAATAACGAAATATTTGGACGAACATCTAATTTCTAATACCTGTGATGTTTTTGAATAGTGGCGCAAAAACAAGGAATGTTTTCCCATCCTTGCTAGCATTGCCAGAACACACCTGTCGCCCCCTCCATCCAGTGTTGAAAGCGAAAGAATATTGGAAACATTGATTTGTGGCATTAAATCAATAGAGTGGTACCTTTGTGATGAGTGCATATAATGTAGTAAGCACGTTTTGTTGTCATTATGTTTAAGATTTGGTTAATTGTTTTATCAATTTGCATGTTTTGTAGGTATACTAAATACCAAATATCAACTTTTTTGTAAAATTGAAAATATCAGCAAATATGCCGCAGATACCGATATCCTAAAAATAGGCCAATATATTGGTGCATCCCTAGTTGCAACAGTCCTTTAAGACACATACAAGTCGTAGTAATAAAATAAGATGCAGTGTAATGTTCAGAAGACATTTTGGCTACATGGTTAGAAACAAGTTGCGCTACCAGTGCCTTTAATTGTAAATTGACAAATGGTTTTCACTTACACTGTACCAACGCAATGCAACGATTACGTGGGTCAAATGTGTCATTTTCTGTTGCAAGGCAAGTACTTGCATTCTCGTTGCAAATGTTGGTGATGATAGCAGGTGTTTATATTTGGTATATTTAAGGTTTAGAACCGTTGGGATTTTGTACCAATTGCCAACCAACTCCAGAAAAGAGAATTCACGCGAAATCTGTGCCACTGTGCATTCTGACGCATGAGCGATAGCACGCACAGTGGGAAACTGAGACTTACGCTTGATGTGATTTTGCCTGCTTGGGCCGTGTTCCAAGTAGTCAGGGTATTTACACTCGCGCACTCTCACGCTGGAGTGACGTCTGAGAGTGATGTTCCACATGACGAAGTGCGAGCGCGAGGGAGCCAGTGCACGAGTGCGTGTTGCGAGTGAGAGTTGGATGCATGCTCTCTGGATATCGTTTGTTTATTTCAATCTCTACTGCTTACAACGACTACGAAAAAGTGTTTTGTTACTTCAGGTGAACGAAAACACAATCAAGCATTTTTCAAATAAACAACACACTATAACAACACTAGCATATTTTGAGACAGCGAGAGAGTGCGAGTGTGGATCAATTCCAAATCAAAAGTGTGAAGGAAATTGTAGGAGGGAGTGAGAGTAAAAGTGAAAGTGCAGATGCTGGTTATTGGAATATAGCCTTAGAGAGTGTGTGATAAAATGACAAATATGCAGAATTCCTTGGCAAATTTTGTCCCATTAACTTATGTCCCTAGTATGTGAATAAGCATTGGATAATTGCTATAACTGCCATAGAATTAAGTAAAGCTTAGGGGGCAAACTTAATAAACAAAATATAATTTTCAAAAGTAGTAAGGCTTCAAGTACCTGAGAAAAAATAGCAGGGCCTAAACACATTTCATAGCAGCTGCAATTGCAAACATAATATAACAGCTTTCTGAAATAAGGTGCAGCACATTTGCAATGAAGTCAGTACTTATAAACTCAACCACTGGGGAAAAATATCCTCTGCTCATAACTGTAATTTTAACTTAATGGCGTAACAATTTATTATACGCATACTGCTTAAATTTGTGGCCATTATTAGGGGTTTCCTTTTGATATATGTATATACATTTAAAAAATTGCACGTAATAAGTAAAAACTAATATGCACCTGCGTACACAGTACAAGAGCGACAGACGAGAATATCAGTGGTGTTGTATATTCGTGGTTTCTTCACACCTTTTGAAAAATCACCGCATTTAAGATGTGTCTGGTTGTTTCCAAAATATCTCGTGTATCACAAGCAATTATACTACCGTCAACATAAAAGTATCTAATTTTTGGTTAAATTATAATATTCCATTTATAATTAATTTGAATAAAAAACTGGGAGAAAATACGTACGTTGGTAATGCAGAGTAAGAAATAGTTCATATGAAAAATATTATGTAACTGAGTGCGCAAGAAAGTGCTGCCTTGTTGCTCTGGTGTAGTTTTCTAGGCTTTGCAAAGCTTTGTATGCATGAGGCGGAGGAATATCCTGGAAGAAGAACTTAAGGAGGGCTTCAGGAAAGTTGGAAGTAACCGTGAATGGACCATAGGGTTCACTGTAATGTTAAACACAATGCGATTAATGGGCGCCGCCTAACTGGAGCTTGAATTGCGTTGCAGAATTATTGAAACCTAATGTTTTTTTTTTTTTTTAAGAAACCACTAAATATGTCCCCATGATCCCAATGTACAAAAAGAAAGAAAAAAAACACTTCAGGCGAGGTAAGAATTATACTCTCAGTACATGATGTACATTAGGGCCTTGAAATGCTATTCCCGAGCCCTCCCAACATGGCTAACAATGGCTTTTTCACACTGCTGTAGCTCATAATATACTGGGTCGAAGACCTGTGAAACTATTATAGGGACCTGCAATGAACTTTGCTTTCAGACATTTCAGCAATACAATTATAGGGTCACCGCTTGAAGTCCCATAGGTACACGCAGCACGACGAGAACACTGCACAACAGTTGAGCGCCTTGCACGTAGGAGCGATGAGGCACTAGGCACACGTCAGTGTCGCCCTTGTCAGGTTAAAATACACATCATTGAGTCATAATAATATAATAAAATCAAATGGATGGGTGGATTACACAACTAAATATTTGGCGACTTTAAAATTACTGAAAACAAACTGTAGGGGGCTTAAATTGTTATTATTTTAAAAAGTAAACAAACAAAATAAAATTGTGTTCAAAACAAATATTACAGGTTAAGACATCAAAATAAAAATAATAAGTATACTATAGTGAACCGCTACAATAGTGATTGTGAATTAAATGGGCACATGTGTTGATTTTACAGTGTTCTTTTGTTCCTGTTGCATTGTTCCTTCATTTTACAGTATATGTCACCTCAATACATCTTTTCTTGAAAAACACAAGATTTTCTGTCGCTAATTCTACTATTAATGTGTTTGAAGACACAATATAGTCTCTTTCTTACTGACGAACATCTGACGCACATTTTTAACTTATTTTCTTTTTACATGTAATAGGTATTTTTCCTGCTAAAACACTGTCCACACATCTCAAAACAGACATTTTCTGTCAGAGGTCAACTATCGCAGTGCATTTTGATGCACATATAAACAGATATTATCGCGACAGTAACTATTGCAAAAGCAGTTATCGCGATAGCTAGTGTCGGCCTGGCTTTACATTTCTCACATTGCCCAAAATGCCTACAAGTTATTAACGACACTATCACTGACCCATTGTTTGCTCTTCTGAAATAAACCTCTGGGAAAAATTTGTCTGTAATGGTACATAAGGGATGAAATACTAACTGGAATGTATACAGTAACGATTATTGCATATTATGGAAGGCATCTCTGGCATTTGTTGTTTTTTTGTATTTTATAAACAACAAATTGCCAGTGTAGAAACGCATTTATGTTAGTAAAATTTTCACTGTGTTAATTAATACATCAAAACAAGATGAAATAGCTATCATGTAGTTCATACGTCAAATGTCTTCAATTGTATTATGACAAATCTTTGTTAATTGTGAATGAAAATGGTGGATTCTACATAAATAATCTGCAAATTTTGATATTTACATGTAACTAGAAAAAAAAAAGGGGGGCAAACGCTTCCTAAGTGCTTTAATGACGACCAGTAATATACAGGTTAAAAGGAACCTAACATAACCTATAGTTCATTGATGTATCTCATAGGTTAACTAACGGTACTTCTTAGATGCAAGCAGTAAAACTTTTCATTATGTGTGTCATCAGTAGACATTGCTAGTCTAGACACATAACATAACCCAAATATTTGATGGCTAAATGAGAAGCAAAGGCACAAAGAAAAAACAGGTTTAAGAATTCATAATCAAATGCCATGGTAATAAAACAACTTCCCTGATTACAGTTGCCACACACAGTAACCCATACTGTTATCACTCTGGCCCAAAACAACAACTATCAGCTTTAGTCAACATTGTTACATAGTTATAAGTATAATAGGGCATCAATTTTTTTATTGTTTAATGGGTCAGCTGTGCACTTCATTGGAAACTAATAACAATGTGCTTAATGAAGTTGAGACAATAAAAAAAATTTACCACCACAATTAACTCTGCAGGAGACCAAACAAATCCTTGTCAAACCTTACCAAACTCAAAAATTAAACTAAATTCTTGGGGACTACTGGACGAGCTTAGTTGCCAGAAAATGTTTCAAACTATACAATTTATGTACATTTATGTAATTCTATGTTTATGTTGCATGCTCATCCAAAATCCGTAAAACATAACTGGAATCAGGCGTCTAAAACACTGTGCTTATAATAGTAATCCTTTGTTTACGAATGTGCATTTTTTTCATACACACACTAATGTTACAAAGGATATACACAACTGTCACAGTTCTGCAGTGTGTCGCTGATAAACCGTGCCAAAAAAGACCAGCCGAAGCTTTATAAGTAATAATTCTAGAGGTTTAAATACCTTCTGCGGGTTTCTTGGACGTGCCAAACGGTCGCTTCCATCCTCTCCAGTTGTTACACAGGCTCTCTGGCTCGCTGCTCCAACTGCACAAGGAATCTTCCTCGAACCTGTCCGAGTCGTCGAAGGAAAATCTGTCGGTGTCCTCCCACTCCAGCATCGCCCCCGGGCCATGACCCGCGTGCGGACCGTTCGCCAGCGTGGAAGTGTGCTTGCCACTCACAACAAAGACGCCCGCACAACGACTGACATCTACCTTGACCCACGAGTCCTGCGGGTCACTCGCGGCCACCAGCCACCAAACAACCTTCCTTTTTTTTCTCTCTCTCTCTCTCCCCTTCTCCACT
Organism: Clitarchus hookeri; assembly: GCA_002778355.1. Classification (NCBI taxonomy): domain Eukaryota; kingdom Metazoa; phylum Arthropoda; class Insecta; order Phasmatodea; family Phasmatidae; genus Clitarchus; species Clitarchus hookeri. The sequence continues at coordinate 30,682 of NQII01001444.1, read as the reverse complement.
TCCTAAACCCTTCCTTGTTTTTGTTTCCAACACTCGCGTGGAAACACAAACACACTTCGAACACACAAAAGATTCGCCCTCAACGCGAGTCGCCAGGCCTCATCGCTAACCACCCGACGCAGAAAATTCGCCGCACAAAACGGTTCCTTCGCGTTTCGAGCCCGCTTTCACTTCGACTTCCCACAGACGAGCTCTGAGCCACTGCTCTTCTTTGTGCCCGTCCCGTCCCGTTCCAGGCCAGACATGACAACAAACATGGCGGCCGCACACGAAAACAACCAGGCTTCAAGTGGCGCGCGTTTTAAACGTCGCAGAACTCCTGCAGCGCGAAATGTTATACAGAAAAAAATATTCGAGTGAGAGAAGGCGTATCTTGAACCCGTCTTTATTTCAACAAATTAATTCGTGATCTTCAGTGTTATAATACTTATAATACAATTTTGGTACGTTTTTTTTATTTTGTTAAGTTTGTAGAATATAAACACAATCATTATCATTAATGATTAATAAACCCAATTATACTGTAGTATAAAGAAATTTTTAAGAATAAATACTTAATTTTCTTAATAGTCAGAATTTATTTAAAATAAGTTTAAAGTTTACAGAAAAATAGTGTTTCACATGCAAAAGATAACTGTAAGAACATTCAATGGTACAATAAAGGCAAACTCATATAGACCTCTTTCCAAGAGCTCGGAGATATTAACATTCGTATGTGAGTACATGTTTTCAGTACTCATGTTCATTTCCAAAAAAAGACATTTATTTCAGAAAACTGAGTCATATCATAAGCATGGCACTATAATAAAAATAATAAAAACCTACACGTGGCTTTAGTTAACTTAAAACTAATGTAGAAAGGACTGTCCTACATTGGTAGCTAACTTTTCAATAAATTGCCACAACACCTTCCAGAAATTTGCTTCTTCAACCAAATACTCTTTAAATAACAGCTGATAGAATTTTTTTTATTGGATGTACATTTTATAGCGTAAATAAATAACTAAACTGCAAAAATAAAAACATTTCTGTATAACATTTTATTGTACACATTTCTTGTTGCGGTTTTTCTCGTACCCTTTTTCCTCTGTTTCAGTAAAACGATGACATCATACAGCAAGTTGGAATAATAACAGTAACATTATGAAGAAAATATGCATTGTTTCTACCTGACATCTGACGTGCGCGTGCGTGTGTTTGTTGAGTGTCTGTTCAGTGTATAATCTTTATATACTGTAATTTGAATTATTTGATTTGTCCAATAGCTTTGTACAACTATGTATTGGAAAAATATATTACGGGCGCAATAAAACAAACAAATAAAACATTTAAAAATAGTAGTCCACAGCTATGACCACAAAAGCACAAAGCGTAAGAATTAATTCAGTCAAATTAATGTTAAAATAAACTTAATCTAAAAAATTATTATGATTTATTCAGTAAAGTACGTTTGATATATTAATAAAAAGAGGTATATATTGCAAACCAGCATAGAAACTAGTAGATTTTTAAGGCTAATGGTGACTTACGACGAAATTAAATAACATATGCATTCCAATGGTAACAGAACGGGCAGACTTGTATGTACTTTTAATTTTATATATGATTAATATCTTCCTATATTGGATCGTATTTTATTATTGCTACGGGAACCGGACAGACAGTTGCAATTACGGCAACTCACTGACCATCACCAACGTCCATCATATTTTTTAACAAGGAAAAACCATTATAAATTATTGTGAGGAGATGGATCGGGTCCAGTTTGGGGCTGTCATTAAAAAATTCCTTGTCTAGACTTACTTAATTTATTTATTTTAATTCCCCTGTTGATCCTGTTACATGAACACAAGTTTTACAAATAATGGGTTATATATATTTCAATTAAGATTTATTTACTGCATCCATTATATCTTACGCATCTGCAAGACTATCCAAAGAATTTTACATGGTTTTGAAAAAGACGTGTCACGAAATACTTAAATAAAAGGCCAGATAATTAATAAAAATAAATAATACTGTGCATTTAGAAATTACATTTTATAATCGCAAAGAGTATACGTTAGTTTACTCAGTTGAACATATTTACAGTGCCAACATTACAACAGAAAAGTCTTAAATTATTCGGATTTGAGAATCTAAGTATAGATATAATATAAAAGTAATTCAAAAAGGTCAATAGAGATATTCTATTGTCTTTCTGACAAATACCAATAGCTAAATTAAACAATGAAAGTTCACTGCAGTTATGTAAAAAAAAAACAAAGTAATTAGATTAAAGGAAAGTAGAAGACTAATGAGGAATACAAGATTTTTGTAGAATTTACAAAGAAGAACTCCTAATAATGAGTACAGACTAAAGATGTGGTCGATCGATCTCGCTGGCTGCGAACAACCAGTCTCCGTGACCCTTCATTGAATTCCTTTTCTCCCAAAATCACTAGAAAAAAAGGAAGGATTAGAGTTGAGGTTAGATCACTGATTATTAAACAACAGATTTGAGATGTTTTTATTCTTTCCTCTAAGCAATGTATAATGCAGTTTGATTAAATTCAAACCGGTAAAAGTATTTTACTAATATAAAAGGGTTTGTCATTTAAAAATTAAGATTTAAACAAAAATGTTTGTCACCAAGTGACTTTGACAATTGAATTACTTTATAGGTAGCCTAATGTCGGGAACGTGGACAGAAAGGAATAATCAGTCTACATAAAATGTAATAAATAATAAACGAGAGTTATAAAATTTTTCTATTACATTTTCTATAGTTTTGTTTCCTGTATGTACCCTAAATTTAATAGTTTATATTCGCTCAGAACAAGAAATATTATATGTAATAAGAGGGAATTTTGTATGATAATATTTTATTTGCCTCAACAATTGCCTCAACAATTACCTTTTTTAATTTATGGTACAGAAGGATAACTTTTCTTCAAGCTAGTAGCTTTTAAGAGTATTAAAAGTAACATGCAATAAAGTCTAAATAACTGAAGTTATGTGTAAGTTGTAATGTAAAAAGCATTTTCTCCCAAAAATTGGAATTTTTCTCTATTCACAAAGTAAACAACTGTGAATTGTTAATACTTTTTTTACGAAGGTGTTGAGATAAGTACAAAAATAATTCATACATAAAACGAAAAACACCACTAAACGAAATGTGTAAAATGCTCAGAGCGAAATATATATACAAATAATTATTCTAATCACTGAGTAAAGAAGAGGTTTCTATATTATAATAAAGTAGCAAAAAACACCTGTTTATCATTCTTACAAAAAGTATTCGTTCTTTCTCACTATGCACATTCCCACACACCATCTATATCAACATTTCCCAAAATATATTTTTACAGTCTCTTTTATAGGAGACTTGGCTTGTAAGGACCATTTCAAAAAATAAGTGAAGTTCCAGTGTTCTTAGGTCTTCTATCAAGCAATAGTTTGGAGAAAATTTTTTTTTGAGATTATTAAAAAGGTACAAATGTAGACTTAAGACATGTCATGTGTTCATCGCAATAGGAGAAGCTACAGAGTGGACTTCGCAAAATATTATCTATGAAAAGCTGGAGATATTGCTGTTAAGTGTGTTGACAAGTAGACAAAAGATGCTGTTCGCATACATTTAAGCTAAACCACAATGAAAATCGCTACAGCGCATACGAATGAAGAAAAATAGGCAAGGATAACAAACTATTTGTGCCAATAGAAGAACTGAAGATGAAAATACAACATTTAACTTCCTTTCAGTATTACTGTGTTGTCCACTAGATGCTGCAGACACTTATATAAAAAGACTTTCTGAATTTTGGAAACCACCTTATATTTCAACACTGACATCCCAAAATCAAATACTGATATCGCAACGATGTACATTGATGTGGTTGCGAGGTTACCCAGGGCTGGTTTGATTTCATATTGCTCGGCGCCATAACTCAGTGGTGAGCTAATGATGAGGGTTGTCCAGTCGACGACACATGGGGACCCTGGTAATCCTCCATCAGTTGGTTGAATGATTGTCACTTACTTACCGTTGCGCTTTTATCACTGATGACGAGACTGTAGGCCGTCTCGTTAGTCTGAACTCTGCTAAAGAAATGCCTGTGATACTAAAAAGGATGCCCTACAATCAATTTACAATAATTTCACTTGGTTGACCGATTTATTCATTGTCCTTGCTACAGTTGAATAATGCGTGAATGATGCATTGTAATGGACTCAGCACTTAAACTGTGAAAAACGCATGGTCCTAGATTGAGACGTGATTGCGTTAAACTCTCGGGTGAGAGGGGGGTGACCTCCCCCCAGTACATTACAATAACACTAATGTTCCGGTTGACTAATATATAATTAATGTTGTAAAAAATGTTTGCAGCCTACATGCTGGTACTGAGGTGGCTCGCAGAGTGGGCAACTGACGTCGCTGGTCTTGTTCAGGTGATGAGACGAACTGGAGCAAGTAATGTCCGCTGCCACCACAAGTGACGACAACCGACATCGAATGCAGAACTATGAAACATTACATATACACTCTGTGATGTGATTATAATGATGAAAAATTGTACAAATTAAATTAAACAAATTGGTGACATCCGCGTTTATTAACAAATGTCCGTTCATGTTAAAGTTGTGAAATGTACTGGGAATGTCACCACACTAAATTATTTCTTACAAAGTTGGAGGCCTTTATAGGCAATCCCTATTTTAGAAAAAACATAATTACTTTTACACAAATTCACATTAAATAAGTTATTACATTTATCCTAAAAGTGATTGAATTTCACTTCCGATGACGTGTTGAATTACACGGGCTACAGCATTGCCAGGTGGCTGTCACCTGAAGGGTTGGACGAATCCACCTGGGCAAAGGGGTGTGAAATGCCATGCTTGATTGCCATTTATACAATGAAAAACACCCCTGGCTCTAGCCGTGAAAGCGGTGACTTTGTTCAATATGCTTATAAAAATTCTGTACACTACTGGATGACACTTTGGGGCATCTATCTATTCAACTCTGGCCTACCAGCCAGTTAACGTCACCCGGTGGTGCGTTGCATCATATTCAGCCGTGCGAGCTGCGAGGACATAACGACCAATTGCCAATGCACCCAACGGCTGTGGCTTTGGGGTAAACACCGTTTTGGATCGCCTACCCACTTATTAAAAGAGTTGCCTCCTGTGATAATTGAGTAGAACGGTCTCTTAAGTTGCATAATCCTTGTCAGCAAGACGGTGCAAGTTCCATTATTGTCGACCCACATTAAGCACTCTTGACCTGATGTAGTTGGTGCGGCCCGGTGTAGCAGGTGTAGTTGTGACTGCGACAGTCAGAGTGGTCACAAGGAACTCGTGGAAGCGTGGATCACGTCAACATGTGGTGTGATGTCGGCCGTCGTCCTCTCCCTTTTGAGCACTTATTAATAGTATCACTCTTCGAGCAACAGGCCTACGAACTCCACCCATACCAAGAAGTTGTTGAACATATGTAGTGTGGCTATAATAAGGTGAGTGGATCTAGTCTGTGCAACAGCATCGCGCACACTACCAGTGTGTACACAATATCCAATCCTGACCCCCGTAGTCAGTGCAGTGATGAGAGCACATATAGTGGGCGATCTCATAAAGGTACTTTAACTAGCTAAGTTAATATTTCAAGTAAATACCACGAGTGATGTAAGTACCAGGCACATGCAGGGAACAATAAGGCAAGTGATGTTGTGCGATGGAAGACATGATGCTACTCAAGCACGTAACATCACATCACCTCACATCACCATTTATAACCAACAATAGTCATATTAATCTGAACCCCTGGAGCAGAGGAGCTCAATTAAGTACTCAACATAATGTTTAAGTGCTTGACGGGTTGTCGTGGGCACAAGAGCAGGCAAAGGGTGTTAGAAATTTGTGGTGACAGATTTTTGGAAGGTTTGTTTAGGTTAATTATGATCATAAGGGCACCAGCTCGGTCGAGCAGACTCACTTCTTTAGGGGCAGACCGTTCACCCACGTTGATGCTGCTGGACTTACCCCTCGCCGACGATGACGTCATATTATTGGAAAGTTATAATTATCTACCTGCCTAGTGAGTATGTAGGCCTCCTCACACACTGCTTATTTACACGTGAGACTGTAAAGTGACTGTCCCATAAACTAAAACACCATAAAAACATAATCGGGGGTGTGTTGCACAGTGAGAAGAAGACTCAAAATAATGTGCCAGTAAAGTGGCCAGCAGTGAAATAAAACACAATTTACAAAAGTATCCTTTTTACTTACAGCAAAAGTTCCTCCTGGGAGGCACATCTATTGTTCCAACTACAGCATGTTGGCAACCTAAGCTGTCAGAAAATAGGCGCGAAGCCGATGCACCAGTTGGATGTTTCTACCCCGGTATTTTTGAGCTGGTGGGACTTGGAGGTGTTGCTGCCTTTAGGGACGAAAAATAAACTACGGTTCCATAATATTGATGCTACAAGGTGAGAAATACAGAATGTGGTGAAGGCCTAGAGGCATGCGATGCATGACCACCCCCGGCAACATTCAAAAACAAACTTAAGAAAATTGTGGAGGTCCGTCAAGACCCACCCCCAAAAGTGCAGGTGAAACACAAGAAAATACAAAACATATTTTAGAAAATGTACAAGCACACTAAAACATTATGACCCTGAATTACAAAACGAATAAACATTTATTGATTACCTTTGAAAAAAAAATTACATGAAAATATAAAAATGTGTTGGCAGTAAACGAGTTAAGCAACATATTGTTAAAAGGTTCCATGGTGTCTCTCTCAGTCAGTTGCCTTTCTCATTTAGTTAAAAGGACAATTACACTACAATAAATGTTTTATAAAATACTTATACACTCAATTTTTATTATAATAAAGTGGCATTGGGTGGCTTGAGCTGGGCGAGTCCACTTTCACACCAGGATGGGGGTGGATAGCCATGCCTGAATGACTATAAGACCAGAAAAATACTTATCAGAATTATTCTAGTTGAATTTGATAATAGTTGTACTTTCAGAAAAATTGCACTGGTGTTAAGCTGCACTCACACTACTCGCACATATACACACTGTGATTGATGTAACACTTGAAGAGGGGACTCACGAAAGGAATTACTGGAATTCTGTAGATGTTTTGGCACCCTCGCTACATTGCTTTCTCGTGGTTGCAAATTTGGGATGTTGAGGGGGGGGGGGGTTGTTTCGTGATTGTGGTCAGCACAAATTAATATGCCCTCAAATGTTACATCTTGCAGACATTAACGAGGGGTTGGTCACCTGACTCCAGCATTGCCTCGGACGTCGTGCAGGTGGGGTGCACTCGTAGTACATCGTGCCCAGGCGGGAGTCGTGGTGGTGTAAACACCACGTTCGGGCCAACATCCACCATTAGAGGGCACATCGCAGTTGCGAGGGAGAAGCGTGACACAGGGTCTAAGGGCGGAGGGATGTGGCATGAATCATACACTCCCCCTTCTCATGGTTGTACGTCCTCTGCAACTCGATGACCCTGCTGCACCACTAGTGGCAGCAGGTAGATGGGCGTGGCCCTTTCCGAGGCCGCAGGTGGTATGGGCCCTGGGTGTGGAGTAGCGCTGGAGAGGTGGGGTGGCTGCGTCACTTACGTGCTGTCGATGCTGTTTCTGATAAGTAGATTTTCCCAGTCTTCTTATGACCTTGTGCGACCTTCACCTTTTGGGGGATAAACCCGCACATAAATTTTTGCAGCCGTAAACAGCTGGTGCCTTCTCATGTATACTAGCTTGTTGGGTTGAGGTGCAGTTGATGGGCGAGTGGTGACAGGCAACCACCGCTCGATGTATTTGTTCTGATGCTCGCGTCATGTTGTATTGCTTGCCCATGGCAGCACCTGTGGGCTTCACTGCTTTCAGGGTGGCTAGAGTGGCCTTTTGGTGTGTTGTCTCGCTACGTCGAAACAGGGCGTTGCTACCCGCCATAACCATGTTAGTGTTTCGGTGCCTTTTAAAGTTGGGGATAATGTTTTGTGTAAGAATTTTACCCCGCCTGATAGTAGTAGTGACGTGGGCTCTAAGCTAATTTCAAAATTAGTCCGCCCCTTTTCAATTTGAAATTTTCTCGCCCCTAACACTTAACTGCTAACTCATCTGGGTTCTACTTGCGATTATCGCAATGCCCATTTCAGTCATTTTAAAGAATGTAATGATCATACTTAAGGTGTTATGAGTTTCGGGGGTGACCAACCCTTTTAAAATTGCTGTATTAGTATGGGAATTGTGATGATTGTAAACACATGTGATTTCCCTTCCCTTCCTTATTAATAATGTCTGTTTAGAGTCTCATGGTTTGGCTTTTTTTTTTTTTTTTTTCTTCCAGCGCCTGAGTCCTGCAGTCTGCCTTTAGAGCCTTGAAGATCCGCCTGCCACTCTGCTGTTCTTTTCGTTGCCGTCTCCGTGCCTTCAGCCTCCTGAATGCAACCTGCCACCCACACTTGGCCGAGAAGCCTTATGCTTCGGATGCTCCAATGGTTGGAGCTCTGTATTTACTGTTACCGGGAACCACATTCATTGTACTATCGCTTGTGGGACGATGAAACTTAACTGCACAACATTATGATTCGACTTTATCAAGATTAGTTCTGTTGTTTGTAACTGTAACCTGGTACTTCGAGAAGCTGTACTTCAAGATTTATTTTCTGCCTGTTAGTATGATGTCATTCTTCCTTCTTCTTGTGTTCTTCGAGACTTAGTTATGTAATGTGGAGTCTATTGATGTGACTTTGGATCTTAGACTTTCCACACCAGGCATGAATTTAAGTGGTGGAGGATGTGCCGTCCTGCGTTACATTTTCTTCAACCTCCATGCCTTACCCCTCCCCTTTCCAAGCGAATGCATATTCGATACTTATGTACTTTATATATTTTTTAATATTCTGAGCCCTGGGCACTCCACTGCTTTGTACCATCGCTTAACAACTTACACAATTAAGTATAATGTTTTAACGGGAGTGGCTAACTTTAAGGTTAGTCATGGGTGCAGTGTTTTACCTTTTAGTAAGGTTTGATAGTTTTTAATATGTTGTGTGCAGGCTAGGATTTAGTTTTTTGGGGAACTTCTGTGTAGGTGGTTTAATTTTAAATTGTATTATTTATCGCTATTTAAAATTGTGTTTTGGTAAGCCGCTTTATGGCATGCTGTCTTGATTTCATTTGTCATTATTTTTATTGAATTATTTTTGGAAAGTTTGTGGATAGTAAAGAATGGTTGAATGGGCCTTAGTGTGTGTTGTCCTTGATTTTGCCTGTTTTGAACACTGCACTCATTGAATTTCAGGTAGAGTTTTTTTTTTCTTAAGTATTCACTATTTTGGATTTTAGTATTGATATTATATATACATGGACCCTGATAATAAGCTTTGATGTGGTCGAGGTGACCCAGGGCTGGTGGAGTGCAGAATTACATGGCAACATAACTCAACGGAGAAGTTATTGAAGTGGGTCGTTCGGTCGACGGTCCAGGGGGCCCTGGATGCCTCCGTCAGTTTGAAGATGAAGTTGTCACGCACTTAATACTTAATATTACACTACTTACACATGTTAACCTTGTGACGATGCTGTAGTCCAGCTCGTACACCTGAAATATATTAGAAAAATTGTGGGTGATACTACAATCGAACAACACTCCCTAAATTTTGTAAAGCTTTTTACTCACATACGTTATTACATGTTCAGGAAGTGGACATGTGAATACTAAAAGAAACGGACCTAGTATTTACAGCCTGTCGGTGACCTTTGCGTGATAATGACGTAAGTCAGTGTGGTGTTATAGAGATATGTGGTAGCATTAAACTCTCTGGGGAGAGTGCATGTGTCTTTCCCCTCGGTACAGAAAAGAAATCAAAGGTTCCGGTTAATTAAGTTACTATTGTAATGAAGTGAGATTAGTCCAAATGATGGCTCCGAGTGGGCTCGCGGAGCAGACGATCAACGCTGCCGGCCTGGCTCGTGTGCTGAGGTGAACTGGGTGAATGGTGTCGTCTTTCACGACAGGTGGTGTGAACCGACGTCAAACGCGGAGAGTTAAAATATGGCATAAGCATTATGTGGCATTATATTAATCGTGAAAAATTATATAAATTAAAGCAAACACATTGGTGACAGCCCTGTTGATTAGCAAATGTATTTTTTAATTGACGGGAAGTGTCACTGCACTAAATGAAATGATGTTATTGTGATGGAGGCCTTCATAGGCAGTCTCCCTTTATGAAAACATAATGCCGTGTGAAAATAGACTTTGGGTACACTTTTATGCTTTGTTGTGAAAAGTTTCTGTATTCCATTTCCCATGACGTATTTGCATTTCACTTGGAACAGTGTTGCCAGGTGACTGTCTCCTGAATGGATGGACGATTCCACCTGTGCAATGGGTGTGAGTTTCCATGCTCTATGGCTCTTAACACAATAAAATCTACCCCTGACTGTAGCTTTGAATGAGATAAAGTTTTGTGTTATGTTTAAAAAAAAATGGTGTATACTATTGGTTGCACTATGGGCCACTTAGCATTTTAGCTTCGGTTTATAGGCCAGTTGACATCACTTGGTGATGTGTTATGTCATGTACGCAATGTCATGTACGCCCAACGGCTTTGGCTTTGGGGTAAACACAGTTTTGGATTGGCTACTAATTTATTACAAGAATTACTTCTTGTAATAAATAAAGTAGGACTGTCTCTTGAGTGACATAGTACCTGTTGGCAAGAAGGTGCATGTTTCGTTCCTGTAAACCTGCACTACGCACTTTACGCTATCTAAGAGGTCGGGGATAGTAATGTGGACGTCATCCGGCGACTATGTTAGGAAAAATCAAAATATTACAAATATTCCTATTTGAATAGATTGGGCACCTTTTCACTGGGTGAGCACGAAGGTTAGAAGGTTTAGGAATTGTTTGGGAAGGGAGTGAGGAGTACAGTTGTTGTTTATTACAAGGCGGCAACCCAATGTTAAATTGATATTATTATTTACAACATATATACTTAGTTTTTCATATAATGCCTGATGAATTACTCCATTTTGATTGTGACTACGTATGTATGGTCAATAGATACATTTCCTATGTCTACTATTTTATATTGTATTGTATTGTGCAATATAGGAAAAACAGTTTCTGTTATAACCGGTTAAATTTTAATTGACTGTAAATTATTATTTATTTTAGATCAATTGAAAATTTTTATTTAGAAGTCAATCCTTTTTCATATTTATTCACAACTTTCTTTGGTCCTTTATATTTATTGTTTGGGTTCCATTTATGGATTATTCTTTGCCAATTTCCGTTTTAGAATATCTAACGTGATCGTGTGAGTTGAGTTGTCAAAATGTTTGAGTATTTGTATAATATTTGTTCTTTAAGGTTTTTATATTAGTAGTTTAGTGACGCATGCGAAATTACAGCATTTTTATGCAGAAATAAAGTGTTTTATTTTTGAGTTTTTTTGCATGTGTGTATCCGACGATGGATTCGGATTGCTTAATTGTTTATTAAGTCAACTTAATTGTTCTTGGTAAATAACATAAATGTCGAATGCTGTCATGTGTTTGGGATGATTTTTAATGTGTAGAAACTGTAATGTTGTAACGGTGAAAGTCACAAGAGGTTATGTTTGTGTACAGGAAGTGCGAAGATGGCTCCGAGAAAGGGGAAGGTGCAGCAGGAACAAGTTCAAGTTTCGCTTGGGCCTCAAGTTCGTGAAGGAGAAATAGTATTCGGAGTGGCCCACATTTTTGCTAGTTTCAACGATACTTTCGTTCACGTGACGGATTTGTCGGGCAGGTATGTGCAACTTAATTGATCGCTGTGTTAGAAGTAATATGGAATGCGGTTTATACTGAAACGTGGACCACACAGTATTCATGGCAGCCGTACTCAAGTAATACAATGGCGACAGCAGACTGTTTTATATTAACTTAGGCGCGGATTATGCCGTATTGGTAATCAGCTGTTACTTGTAAACAACAGCTGCAATGGTACTCCATATTGACTGCACGTGTTGCGAAGTCTGACGTGGCAATGAAGTGTTACAAATAATTAAATTAAAAAATGGTAATTATTAAGTTTAGGGGCTTTTCAGAAAAAAAACAAAGAAAAATTCAAAATTGTGATATATTTCTACTCTACTAATCACGTAGAACACGAATATACTAGGGGCGTAACTTTAAAATAAGTACAACATATTTAAAAAAATTGTGAAATGAGCAGTTCAGCCAGTTTGTTTACGTTTCTGAACAAAATGTCGTAGACCAACAAAAGTTGCATTAATGGGTTCTGCACAGCTTACCTTGTTCATATTCAAGAGGGCAAAATATGTTTGTTTACGTCTATTAACGTCAGAGAAATTATACCAGCCCCCTACCTAGGTAAGCCAATTTACATTCTTTTGATGTGTTTTACGGTTCCTTTAAATCCCTACAATCCTACATTCATAGTTTTAAAATCCAAACATCCTAGGTTAGTGTAAAACCCTACTATCCTAGGTTAGTTTAAAAATATAAAAAATAGTGATTTATCCATTCTGGGGTTAGGTTCTGTTAGGTGGGTACATATTACGAAGTTAGTCGGTCGTTAATGCCCCTAGTATATTCGTATTCTGCATCATTAATAGAGTGGAATTATTTTTATTTTTACAGAAAAGCCCCTAAACTTAATAATTACTGCGACGGGTACAATTCCACTGTTCTCTGCCCTTTTAACTGTGGTGCATCTTACCTCTATCGACAAAACGCCACAATCGACTTAAACATTGAAGTAATACCCACCACATAGGCAAATACTACGCACAGAAGCACTCATTCTCACCCTCCAATCTTAAATCACAAGCCTTCGCATGGTTGGATTCGGAGGTCACAACTCACGCCCGCAAAATCACATCCGCACTGGATCCCGTCTCGACTTCAGTAATGGCATCTCAACTTCCATGTAAAATTCAGTGACTATAACGTCTACAGACCCCCCAGTCAATAAGGTGACGGCACAATGCGCATTTGTTCATGTTGCTAATGCCTTCTTCCCCATAAATCGTGGCATCCGACGTAAACAAAGTGGCCGAACTGCTCTTACTCTATCTGTATTATTTAGTACGTTCTACTTATTTTACCATTAAGCCCTCCTCAATATAAAAAATCCCATTTATGTTACTTCTGTGGGTTTACGATGTTTCCTTCAGAAAAGCCACTACTCTGAATAATTACCGCACAGCAGTCTAATACCATTATAAATAGATGACGGAAGTGAAATTGAAGGCGAATTGGCACTGGCCCACGTTTCAGTTTTCAATAAAATTGTTATAAACTATTTTAATTAAATTTTAGAAATGTACATGTACGAGAGTTTTGGTACGTCACAAGCATTTTTGTTGCTTCATACGAGAAATAAACATGAAGGTTGTGGCAACGCTGCTCGTGGGGACATCGATAATAAACTTGCCGGTAGCGTCGGCAGACTTCATTTGTAGTACGTCGGCTGTGTGTCTTTTGTGCAGAAATTTTTAACAAATGAGGTAATGGATCAGAGTCAACGTGTTTTTATGGTGATTTGCTGTATCGTTAACGGAATGTTTTGTTAATTGGCTGTGATTATTCCTTTTACTTTGCGTTGGTAGTGGTGTGCCTTTTGATGCGTCTCGTTCACAGCTAATAATGTGATTTTTTTTCCCGTGCTGCTTGACTCAACTTTATGTCGTGATAATTGTCATTTAAGTCGTGTCTGACACTTTTACGTATTTTAGTTTCAGTTTTGCTTGATANGTGTCTGACACTTTTACGTATTTTAGTTTCAGTTTTGCTTACAGCGTAAATTTTATTAATTTTATTTATATACTAACCTCTAATTGATTTGATCTATATTATTATTGCAGGCTGTGTGCGTCCGTTGTTGGTGTTGTCTACAATACAATGGAATATTTCTAGACACCCAAGACCCCTAAAGTCGCATTATAGATGTTGCTATTCATTTCAATCAATAGGCTATTAATTTAAAATCATGATTCGTGTGCAACGAGGCAAAATAAAATATAATTATACATATTAAATAATGCAATATAATTTGGATATATGAAGTATTGCTTATTTAAAGTATTCAGACGGATCTATAAATTGTGGTTCCCATACAGTATAGTACTGCATTAACAGTTTTTCAGTTAATTGCATGATTAATTTTCATGTTTGGTAATTATCTAGTTTAGGGGCTTTTCTGAAAAACACAATAAAAATTTAAAATTATGATATATTTCTACTCTACTAATGATGCAGAACACGAATATACTAGGGGCATTAACATCCGACTAATTCCGTAATATGTGCCCACCTAACCTAACAAAACCTAACCCCACGATGGGCGAATCACTATTTTACATTTTTAAACTAACCTAGGATTGTTGGGTTTTACACTAACCTATGATGTTAGGGTTTTAAACTAACCTAGGATAGTAGGGTTTTACACTAACCTAGGATGTTTGGGTTTTATACTAACCTAGGATGTTTGGGTTTTACACTAACCTAGGATGTTTGGGTTTTACACTAAAATACGAATGTAGGATTGCAGGGATTTAAAGGAACCGTAAAACACACCAAAAGAATGTAAATTGACTCACCTAGGTAGGGGGCTGGTATAATTCCTCTGACGTTAATAGACACAAACAAACATATTCACAAGTTTTTTTTAATATGTTCTACTTATTTTAACACTACGGCCGCTTCAATATCAACTAGGTAAGCTATGCTGAATTCATTAAAACAACTTTTGTTGGCATAAAACGTTTCGTTCATAAACGTAAACAAACTGTCAGAAACAGTCATCTCACAAACTTGTTCAATTTTTTAAAATATGTTGCACTTATTTTAAAGCGATGCCCCTAGTATATTCGTGTTCTGCATCATTAGTAGAGTAGAAATATATCATAATTTTTAATTTTTATTGTGTTTTTCAGAAAAGCCCCTAAACTAGATAATTACCTCATGTTTCAATTTATTCACTGTTTATCTCAAGCTTTTCATTGTTTTTAGTTTCTTTTGGAATTTTTTTTTTGTCTTCATATGTGAGTAAACTCTTGTTAAGTAGGGCATTTCTGTCGGAGTAGAAATTCCAATCCTAAAAATTTTTGAAGTTTATGATGTGTGTAGTTATATTTGCATGTAATGTTACAGGCATGCAGTAGTGTGTCATTTTGTATAATTGAGATAAATTACCAAAATTGCTACAAAATTATACAGCAAAGTAAATATTTTACACTTATCAAGGCACCAGGATAAAATGTTGTAAATGTGTGTATCAATACAGAACCAAAAAAAAAATGGGTGCAGATTAAGGGAAATTCTAAAATCAGGGAGTGGGAAAAGGGGTTCTACTGTAATTACAGGATATAAAAAAAGTATTGAAAAATATTTTAGCAATTTTGTGAACCAGTTGTGAGTTTCAGCTCCATGTATGTTGGAAATTTGTCTCTGGTGTATAATTACCAGATGCTTTCAATTAAATGTTGCATGCACATGGCGTAAAATGTACGACATTGCGGGATAACGTAGGACATAGTAACATTTTGGGAAAATTAATATATGAGAGGCATGGCACAATGAATCATGTGTATATTTTTTTACAGTTTTACCATAATAAATATACACATACAACCGAATCCATGTTTCAGATATTTTAGCTTTATACTTCTCTGAAGAACTGATCTAATGCAAAACCGGTTTTGATATATCCTAAATTCAGAGCAACTTAAAAGTTTAATATTATGTTTTGCTAAAATAACACCCTTCACTGAGTCTCAATGTGTTCTTCATGTGTCGACTGAACCGTTATTCACAAACTACCTGGAGTAGTTTGTGAATATTAATACAGTTAAAGTAATTTACCTGGTGCTGTTTTTACTCAGTATAGTGTAGTAGATACATGTGAATTGTGAGATCTCTAAGTTTTCTGGCATTGCAGTGAAACGTGTGTTGGGATTGCAAAGAAACTGTTCTTGTTGAATTCCGAAACACGGGGCACGAGTCCACTATGTTTCTTGCCTGAGCAGTGGACGTGTTTATTGTGTTCTAGGGAGACGATTGCGAGGGTGACTGGCGGCATGAAGGTGAAGGCAGACAGAGATGAAGCGTCGCCGTACGCCGCTATGTTGGCAGCGCAGGTTGGTAACCCTGAGTCTCAAGTCGAGGTACACTGCTGATCTGCCAGTAAAACTGTCGAAACTTTGTTAGAACAACTGTTTTTATAAATACAGTAAAGCATTTATTTTACACGCTCAGTTATTTCGCATCTATTTTCTCTAATCCCATATAACATAAATTTGTGCCAAGTTTTTTGTATAAGAGCACAGGTTTGTTGCAAAATTAAGTGTAAACAGACATTACGTCATTGTTTGGTCATTATTCTGACAGTACTGCTGGCTAAATCATGAGCCAGTGTTGAGGAGATATGTAGAGGACTAAAGTCGGGTTAGCTTGTCTAGAAATTTTAGGTTTAGGAATTTAGGGTTTTTGAGTTTGTACGACACTGAGCAGCGCTCCTAATGCTCTGTTTAGGAATTCCTTTAATGAATACTTTGCTCTTTACATTACAAATAATTTCACATGGAAAATGATCTACTCATTCCGTGAAGGAAAACAGTTACTTTAAAATAGTTACAAAGTTATGTTTTTTTTACAGAAAATATATCAAGTATGACTTTGCTCAATACAATTGACTTGAGTAATGAACAAAATTACACATCAGTAATTCATTGTTAAATCTTCCTTCATTGCTGTCGGTTATAACTTGAAGGGCTACAGGTGTGAAATTAGACGTAAACAATGGCGTGTGGTTTTGCGGATTTGGCGTGCTACTCCAGCTCTGTAAATGTGGCCACTAAACCCTCAAATATTTAGGTTCCTAACCTGGTCACAGGGTTGATCTACTGCCACTTATGTGCGGCAGTGGGTGTGTAGTGAACTCGGAGTAGTGTTGGCGGCACTGGACTGATTGGTGGGTTTCAGGACGTGGCCGAGAAGTGCAAATCGCTCGGCATCACTGCCCTGCACATCAAGCTGAGGGCGACAGGCGGTAACAAGACGAAGACTCCAGGGCCCGGCGCCCAGTCGGCGCTGCGGGCGCTTGCCCGCTCCAGCATGAAGATTGGGCGCATAGAGGATGTCACTCCCATCCCCTCGGACTCCACGCGCAGGAAGGGTGGCCGTCGTGGCCGTAGGCTGTAAACACCAGTTCTCTTATTTTTTTNATCCCCTCGGACTCCACGCGCAGGAAGGGTGGCCGTCGTGGCCGTAGGCTGTAAACACCAGTTCTCTTATTTTTTTTGTCATATAAATAAAGAAGCCTTAACTTACAAGAACAGTTGTGCTCTTTTTTGTAGTTGGACGATTAAANATTTTTTTGTCATATAAATAAAGAAGCCTTAACTTACAAGAACAGTTGTGCTCTTTTTTGTAGTTGGACGATTAAATAATACAACCCACTTAATCCTTCACGAGTTGTTGTTTTGTTTAAGAATTTTCTGTCTTCTGCTTGCCAGAGAGTATTTAATGTTTGGCTTCAGAATGTGAGTAGTTATCCTGAAAGACTGTAATGCTAGGTCAATTTCAGATCCTGTCATGGGTAAAAATTGTTTGTCAGGCCAGAATTAAAATTTTTCATTGCAGATAATGGCAAATAAATTAAAAGACTAGGATATTATNAAAATTGTTTGTCAGGCCAGAATTAAAATTTTTCATTGCAGATAATGGCAAATAAATTAAAAGACTAGGATATTATGGTTTTCTCTTTATTCTATGCGCTAAAGCCAAGCCTTGATTCTAAGAGTATGGATTATATGAGGACATGTTCAGAAACATACAAAAAAATTTAATAGAATTGTCAGCAAATTAGCGAGTAGTGGTATTCAAAGTTGCCATTATTGCATGATAAAAATTTACTTCTTGTCCCATTTCTGTTTTCCTTCTTTTAGACTCCTTTTTCCATATTGGGCATTAGTGTTTTGAACTCAACTAACTACACAGTGGAGGACACGCTGCCTTCCGTAGGACGGCAACGCTATGCTCTCACTAAATCACAGATAGGTGGGGGTATTTTGAAGTTTGCATGGTTAATTATTTTCAGCACTACTGTAACAACTCTGAAATAATTCGACTCCCAACTTCTAATATGGGTGAAGGTCTCAAGTTTCGTTAACTTGAACAGAAAATTCTTTACAAATATTTCAGTAAATTTGGATAACTCTCAGAACGTAGTCTTCAAAACATTAAACAAAATTTTATTTATATAAATGCTCTTAGGGTAGCTACACGCTAGCTTTGAAATTTCTGTGAGGAATGTTCAGTTCTCGCGCAGTTTCTCGTGCTTCTGCCACATGGTATCAGCACTCCCTTATTGTGCTTTTCTTTGATAACTGTGAAAAAAACAATTTCAATATCTTGGAATCTTTCTTCGAACTTCTGAAGGTTTCTGCAAACAGTTCACACTTTAAAACCGAGGTAAATTGGTTTACCAGTTTCAAACTATTGAATTCCGCATTGAAGCTGTCACAATCCTTTTGACTTTGTTTTTGCTGTATTGTCTAGCTTTTCTACAGAACCTCTTTAACTTTCTGCGAGCTAAATTACCTTCTTACTATGTCTTTTCTGAAACANCTGTCTAGCTTTTCTACAGAACCTCTTTAACTTTCTGCGAGCTAAATTACCTTCTTACTATGTCTTTTCTGAAACACTTGATCTGCCAGCTCGGCTAGTTGCCTTGAACAGGACGTCCGTAGGCAGTTTCCAAATGGCACCAACATTCATGGGAGCAAAAATAAATTTCCTTTTGATTTAATACATCCAACTTAGTTGTAGGTATGATAATGTTTAAAACGGCACAAACAGAAAATCAGTAGTAGAGTTTTATTCCAAATGAAGTGTTCTTATTAGTGATATCACACTCGATTCTTGAAGAAGTGTATAATCGAGCATCGCAAGTCCAAGAATCGAAACAACAAAAACCAATTACTACAAATATATAACCTATCACCTCTCAAAAATTGTTTAAAATTACTTTATTTATGCCAGTAAATGAAATACTCTTGGAAAATTATTTCATGTGTGAAAATGAGATGTGNTGTTTAAAATTACTTTATTTATGCCAGTAAATGAAATACTCTTGGAAAATTATTTCATGTGTGAAAATGAGATGTGAAAATAATCTGAAAATAAAATTGTACTGGCCGTGTTCATATTTACCATTTAGTGTATTAGGATTTAGTAGCTTCAATTTGGTAGTTTTGTTTTAGCAAGTGACGTTACATTCTAAAAACAAGGAGTGTGCGGGATCCCGAACTTTGGGAAAAATTTATGTTCATGTCTTTGTGTTGTTCCAACTAAAATACAAGTCTGGTTTCGTGCGAGAAGCTTTGTCTCAACTCTTTACACAAGCGATTGTGATTTGATGAATCAAATATTGTCGAGAAAGTTTCGATTCTTCCGCTTATTCACAGATTTCAAAGATTGTTTCATAAGCTTAAAAAAAATTATGTGCGTCATA
Organism: Clitarchus hookeri; assembly: GCA_002778355.1. NCBI lineage: Eukaryota > Metazoa > Arthropoda > Insecta > Phasmatodea > Phasmatidae > Clitarchus > Clitarchus hookeri. The sequence goes on along the minus strand of NQII01001444.1, from coordinate 11,137 downwards.
TATTATGTAACGTTAACACTACGTATTGCGAAAATTAACTAAAGCTGGTTGCAAACTTGCGTTATTAGGAAGTTATGGCAAACCGTGCGCTCTGAATTTGTTGTATATGCGAACGTCTACGAGATGCAAGTATCGATTGCTGGTTGATATGGGGTGCGAGTTTCGATAACATAACCTAAACATTCACGTAAAAATAAGCTAGTACATGATGAATGTTTAATTCATATCCAAATGTTTCCCTAACTATTTTACTGAGATATATCATAGTGTTTTTTTAATATGGGTTTGGTTAAAATGAATTGTAACATGCCAGCAAATTGATTTTTGTTCGAAATGTGTTGGTTTTTAATTAAGTCTTGTGCTCACTCGTCGCCGGTACGTTGACAAACTCCAAACGTAGCAAATTTGCTATGTGGAAAAATATAATTAATTTACTTTGCTACTTTTAATTTTGTTATTGATACAGGAATTAGCTTTTTAGCATACAGTTTCAGTATGTTGCGTTCATAACCTGCCCGATGATACTTGGCTGTGATTGCAGTTGCACTGTGTGATTCACGGATGTTAAAACTTCCACTGAAAGTTAATTTGTGTCAATGTGCACACTTATCTTTTTTTTTTTATATAATAATTTAGTGTGTTGGTGAACTTTATCATGTCAAGTGAGGTTTGGAAACACACATGTGTATGTTTTCAATATTATCTCATAAGCCTCTTGAACTTTTTGGAATTTCATATGAATATGCTCCCACTGTTTGTGGTATATTATTTGTTAGTAATAGGCATACTACCAATGTAGGCTTAGTTTAAATAATAAATTTCACACCCTCTTATAAAGTATTTAGTTCTGCAAAGTAATGGTCTGCAACTAAAAGAATTGCAATTTTTGGAGTCGAGAGAGGTATCTGCATGGAGAATGGGAAAAAAGTTGAATCATTACACCTGTATTTCTTATTGGTCTCGAATATTTAAAAGAAAAATTAATGTAATAAAGTTAAAGCCTGATTCCTTCAGATTACCGCCATACGTACATTCTCTTTAAACATGTAGTGCAGTGAAACCTCGTGCTCCCGTTTGTCGATTTCCCGTGTCAGTCAATTTTTTTGGATGGTCCCAACAAATATCCTATATAAACAATGTTAAAAAAACTGCGCATGTTATGCCTTTAAATCATTAATTTACCCGCTTCCATCTATCCGATATTCTGTCCGAAAACCAAAATATATTCGGAACTATTGTTTATCTGTGAAAAACCTATCTTAAAACTGGTACTACCAAAACTTAGTAGCGCCAAGAGCAGGTCAACACACACTCCCTAACCTCAAATACTAGTATACACGACTAGTTGTGAAACGCGCTATTGTCGACAACTACGTAATTTAATTTTCATAATTCAATCGCTATGTTTTAAATTACGTCGAAAAACAGGTGAAGCATAGNTTTTAAATTACGTCGAAAAACAGGTGAAGCATAGTGATTGCAGGCATTTCTTTGTTTCAAGTCAGCAAACGAAAATACGCACAATTAAACACATGTGTTTGTTGGATGTGGTACGGACGGAACGGATTTGAACTTTACTCTCGTTCCACAAAGGAAACGTAATAATTTTTAGGTCAGTACAGTAAATAACAATGTAAATTACAAGCATTAAAGGGCAACAGTATGTTTTCACGTGTTAATTCTGTTAAGACAAAATTACGCCAGTAACTTTTTTTTTAAGAGCAATACAGTGATATCCACTGTCACAGAAGATGGCGAGTGTCGTCAACTTAGCAGACTGTTTAATTTGGCAAAATTTAAAAAAAAAATTAGCGGAGTAAAACATAATTTCAAAAATCGGATTTTTGCATTTCAAACTAAAGAAAAAACTGTGTTAAATTTGCCTTCAAAGAAAAGTAAAAAATATAAAATGCAGCNATTTTTGCATTTCAAACTAAAGAAAAAACTGTGTTAAATTTGCCTTCAAAGAAAAGTAAAAAATATAAAATGCAGCATTACTATGATGAAACTACGTACTTTATTACTTTACTTAAATTTTAACAATTTTCAGCACGGTTCTGTTTTAAATCATTGTTTTTAATCAATTTTATTTGATTTCTGCCACTTTTTTTTACATTTGGTAGAAATTTAGAGAATTTTATGTAAACATTTGGTGGATTTTCGAAATTAAGTGCATTTCAATATTTTATAACACAATACTAAATACTGGATGAAAAAAAACATGTTTCAGTATAAGATATGCCCACTGTTCATTACAGGCAATCAACTCAGTATACCCAAGGATGAAATTTAAGAATTTTTTTTTTTGAGGAGAGTGGTCCACACGATTTATGTTTTTCCCAGTAGGTCCCTTGAAAAACCAATACTGTAAGAGGTTTCACTGTAATGCGCTTAGGGTTCGGTTCTTGTGCTTTGGCGACAGCGTCAGTCCGTAGCGTGTAGGACCTCTGGTTTGCATTCTGCATAAAACATTCAGAATAGAAATGACTGATAATCACAAGTCCATGATGGACTACAGCACAAAGTGAGACTTAACGCCACCTGACCATGATGATGTCATACCAGCTCCAGTTGCACCTCGTCTTCACACATCAAGAACTCAAAGTCAGCCTCTTCTCCACATGCCCATGCTTCTGGGACCTAAATAATGAACGTAACATAAGTTGGCGGCAGGGATTATTGTGATGTTGATCCCGGCGTAATTAGATGCGGCCATGCTAGCCTAAGGTTCCACCCAGAAGCTAACTACTTCCGGCAACTACTCATCCTAGCAGCACTTTAAAAATAAGTACTGGGATAAAGAAAATTATGAGCAAATAATTAAAGTTACAGAAAAAAATGATAATTAGCTGCTTCCAAAAATTAGATTAGAAATACTAAAGTCATTACAAATTGATTATTTAACATATTTAAGCTAAATTTCCAAAATTATCTTANAATTATGAGCAAATAATTAAAGTTACAGAAAAAAATGATAATTAGCTGCTTCCAAAAATTAGATTAGAAATACTAAAAGTCATTACAAATTGATTATTTAACATATTTAAGTTAAATTTCCAAAATTATCTTTAGTTATTAGCCCAGACTACCATATTTTTTTCCCGGTTTGATGTGACGTGTGTGTCCCATTGATCTGTCATTCCAATCAAAAGCAGACAGAAGAAAAAAAGCATCTACCACGCGCTCAGTTGATGCCAATAACACGTATTTGTACTGTCAACTCTTGTTTACAAGTCCCCTGGAATCGTAACCCTCTCAAAAGAACAACACTTATCCTGGGAACCATGAAAGGTCTTAGGTTCGAGAGTTTATTTTGCTACAACCACTTGGTGGAACTCGAGGGCGTCATCACCTTTTTTGGATAAGTATGGCCATGTAAGTAATAAACAATGTGTATTTATTCTACTGCACTCAGAAGATATTTGTTTAGTATTATTCCAAATGAGAGGGCTTTCAAAAGTGCTCACTTTACCGTGAATAGCCTGTAACCACTATCATTGCCAGACTAAATAACTTGGTAATACACATGCTCTTAACTGCTTACTATCTTCGGTTGGGAGACTAAGAGAAACACGTCTGAGGTTGTATGAATGTTTATTTCACGCTGATATGACATATAGTTTTATTTTTTGAAGGGTGCTGCAGGTGGTAAGTCATTTTACATACAATTATAGAAAGAAAGTTGTGCAAATACATGGTTTTATATGATATACTGAGATCCCAAGATCCTAACATGCACATTAACGTAAACTCACTTTTATGGTGCAAAAGAAACAAATATTAAAAAAATAACACTAAAACACACACTTGTTACATTTAAACATAGTGATGTGCTGAATTAAATTTAAGAACCTGAAATGTTTGGTATGGGAGCTGTTTCTAAGATGAAGTACAGAAATACACTATATGCCTTCTGCAAGACACTTCAGAAAAGTATTAAAAGTGTATCATTCATGTACCCAATTAAGTAGAACACTCCAAAATTTTCATACATGTTTAAATAAAAATTACACCCAAAAAATTGTTAAAACTTTTCCAAATTAACAGTACGTACTTGACGCTACACTGAGGATTGCACATAGAACACTTGGATGCAGCACAAACACTCCCAACTTATTATTTGCCTCGTTCGCCAATGTGGAGGCCTTTGCTAATCCTAATGCTTAAAATATCTTTTTGGAGACCAAGTCTCGACTCGATACACGTGCCCAATCGTGCAGGGATTAAGGAGCGGGACTTTGAAGAGGCGGTGACTGCTAATAACCCTAACACAATGTGGAGGGCAAATGTACTGCATACAAGCTTGGGACAGTCGCATCGGTAAGTTACTACTGCCCCATTCAGGGTGAAGTACCTGCAATATATAGTCTGTTTTGAAAGGCAGCTCCAAGACCTCGCAGGGCTGAACTCGACAACCAACAGCGACCATTGCAAAAAGGAGCACATTTGGGATCATTACCTAAAAACCTCGCCGGTATCAGGTTTTCTTTATGCACTGGTGGTTACAAATGTACTCTGCGTGTGTGTGTAGTTTCAACAAAAACAAGAAAGTGCATGGTTTGCATTGCTCCTTTGATGACAAATTACTTGCGATTGTTTCACATAACACTTATTTATTTCCACATTTATAAAATAACACCCTACATCTTTCGAAAACATACAGTGGATCACAATTCACTGTACTGTTAAACACTGACGGGAAAAGTTTTACATCGCTACAAAAGCAACACATGTACATAGCTCAATAATACAAATATAAATTATGTTTACAAAGCTGCATATAGACCTTGACATTTGTATACATTTTCACAGATCTCTACTTCCCTCTTTACAACAAAGCAGTAAGTTACAATGCTAACATACAATTTAAAAAATTAATTTATACTTTTGCACAAACATGCACAAATGTAAAATATTTTAGTGGAATGAAAGCAAGATTAATAAACACAAAAAGTGGAAATAATGTTCGGCTACGAGTTTCGCCCGCGGATAGGTTCTAATAAACAGCAGAACACGACACGGACACCACTTCGCCGAGCTGTCGTCGCTGGCGGAATTCTCGTTACTAAAACATGCTTTTTTTTTTAGCCTGATTAACTCTTGAGTTCTGCAACACTGAATTAATTCTAGCCAATGCTTATAATTACAGTGCAGATAATTAGTCATATTTCAGCACCCTGGCATGTGCATCATTTCTAGCTGTAATCAAATTTTGGTGTAAAAATAAAATTAAAACCTGTTCACAACTGCTTTCATTTCTGTCCCAGTACGATTCAGATAATCATAGTGGAAGAAATTTTGTTTCTTTCACACGGCTTGCATCTTGACTACAAACGCAAAGTGAAATACTTTTTTTTTTGCTTACAGTAAAGTTATCTCTTGTTTTACCATTTGCTGAATTTTACATTTTCTCGTGGTCACCTGAACAAGTGCAAGAGAGTGGCATAACTGTGGGAACAAGGAACATGGTATACATTGCGTATCCTTATATTTAGTATATTACTTATATACATCCTCACTTCTGGGTTATTGGCGTTTACCTTTTATGCAGCATAAGGTTTCGATTGCAGCAAAATGAAATTTATAATAGAATAAAAAAATGTCTACCACTGGACAGCAGTGGTCACTGGCAGCGAAGCAGGGGAGTAGTGGTGGCTGGCTCTAACCCCCGAGGGTCTGCCCCAGGGAGAGGTAGACGCGCACGCACAGGTCCTGCTGCTGCGCCGTCTTCTGCTCGAGGCTGGTGATGGTGTTGACGTAGCTATAGCGCAGCTGGAAGCCGACCACCACC